>CM037473.1:862500-1362000 GCA_021014325.1 Plazaster borealis
AGCCGTGCAGCCGTTTTTGTTTTACACGTTTTCTGGCCAAAACCTATTTTTTTTTTCATTTCAAGCACGGCTTTTGTGCCGCAAATCACCACATTATTTATATTGTATTGTATAAAATCTAAATTGAATGTGTATCCAAAAACAAAACAAAAAAAAAAAAATTTTTTTAATAATGTTGGAGAGAAAAGAAAAACATCGTTGTTGACGATGCAATATTAAATTTAATATACCCCAAAATAAATACAGACGCAAGCATGTGTTAGTCAAAGTCCCCGTGTTTTTTTTTGTAAACGTTTTCGTGTGTAATTCTAAACACCGAGAGCCGAAATAAAGTCTAGGATCACCAACTGTTTGTATGGTGCAAAGCCACATGGTGCAAAGTCCATCTATCAGCACGCTGTGATTGGGCTGTAGATTATATCCATATTCTGAAGAAAGCTTGGCACTCCTCCCGTTCACAGTGTCACAGTGTGTGTGTGGGTAGTGGTGGATTTCTGTACTACACATGCCATTGTACTGAGGCTAACTAAAAAAAACATCGCGAACCCCTGTTTTAACATGCCTCCGCGCGATGCCACCGAAGTACGTTATCGTCGGACGTGGCACTTCGTTAATTTTTCATCAATGTTGAACCTTAGAGTCTCTGTCCTTTCTCTTTGGATGAACATTTACTGCTTATTATTGGCAAATATGCCGTTCCCAAAAGGTTCTGGTGTACAATATCTTCAAAATTAGAAATCTATTGAAATTGTTGTTGATGGAAAAACACCATTAAGCAAGGTTAGGCGATATTCAACAAAAAAAAACACAATGACAGCCAATCATTATAAGGTAATCTGAAATTAATTGCCAAAATAAAAAACAAATAAATAATCTTTTAGTTTTAAAGATTCTTTTATATATACATTTTTTTCTACAATTTTTCTTAATAATAATTTATGTGTTTTTATTGTTTTTCAAAAAAAAAACCAGTTTCAGGACAAACAGGTTACAGGTTATTTTCTACAACAAAACTATTTATAGCAACCAAAAAGTATTTATAACCCGCAACATTGCAACAAGGCACAGAAAGGCACAGAATACATCCAAGAATAGCACAACCAGCAACACCTTAGTAAATTTTGGAAGAAAAGATAAACAAAAATAAAATTAAAATATTCAATTTTTAGTAATTTGTGAGTTTTTGTGTGGTGTTTGGATGAAAAAGTTGCACACCACACACCCTTTTTTTTTTGCACTTAACTTTCACACTGGGAAGACCGAATATTGGTCACCTATTTAGACGAGTGTCATGATACAGGTTAAGAACTACTGGCTGCTATGGGGATAGGGAACAGTTGAGAGCCATTATCCAACAGATATCGCTGGCTTAAAGGCCCAGTACACTATTGGTAAGATCGAAAAACACAAATGTTCACAGATTCACACACAACTTACATGATTTAGAGAAAGTAATGGTAGAAAGGGTTCCTTAAAATATTTCTGCCTAAAATGCTATTGTTTCTGAGAAATGAGTTAAACAATAGTATTTATCACGTGTGATAATAAACTCAATGTTTGAAAAACAGAAAACACATAAGGTCTCTTTTCACTATTTTCTTGTGACCTCGATGACCAATTGAGCTCAAATTTTCACAGGTTTGTTATTTCATGTACATGGTTAATCACACAAAACATGAACTTTGTTTGCGACTGTTTTGTTAACTCTACCAATCCTGTATAATACCTTTAAGCAAATATATGTTAGCAAGTGGTGAATGCATTTTACACAACAGGAAGAGAGTTCTATTGAAGCGTATACCATACACAATCTGTGTAGTTGAATAGTTCCGAATGGTTGGTCAACTCACTGGCAAATGTTTTGGACAGTAGGAGGGTTGAACATCAATTAAACACTCTTCTAGAAAATGACTCTTTTAGGAGAAGTGTTGGTTCTGAAAAGAACCGGTGGGGTCTCGATGTTTGTAACAGTATACTCTGCTCGTCTTCAGCTAGGACAGTGGTTCTTCGTCAACACACCAATTCTTCTCAGAACCAGCACTTCTCCTTCAAGAGTTTTGTACATGGTTGTACCCGCAAGCTTACTACTATAATTTGTCATGGTCCACACCATGCAAAGGTTCAAACATCACTTAACTAATAACAGGGATAAGATTTGATGAATGTGAAAATTCCTGAAAAAATAGCGTGCTGGTCTTGGTTCACCCTTATTGTAAACCAAGAACCTCTAGGCACACCATAAAGACAAAACTGCAGGTTTGGACACAATGTGGACTATTTCTTTCACCATTTGGTGACTGCTTTACTCCTTTCAAGAAAATTTGAAGGCTCAAGGAGATTTTTTGAGAGAATCCTGAAATCAGGAAAAATCTTGAGAAATCACACGCCTCTTATAAGAGGAAACTACTTACTTGAGAACTTCTTTGAAGCAAGTGACAGCTGGTCTTTCACTGCCGATTCTCTGATACAGCTTGGCGAGGGCCATGTTGACTTTAGGCTTCCGCTGTTTGGCTGGAATACTCTGCAACTGGAATTAAAGGAACAAATGAAAAGAGAGTAAGTCACTGCCTATAAACAACAATAATGATAACAACGCAGGCCTGGAATTACACAGAGGACACTGAGGCCATGGCCTCTGTTGCCCCCCTGGTCTTGGCCTTGGTGCCCCTTCAAAAGTTTAACATAGACTTTAAGATTTTCCAATGGAAGTGCCCTTTGCAAAATGAAAATGGCCTTGCCCTCTGAAAGATGAAATTCCAGGCCTGATAACGGACATTGATGGCACTCATGGCAAATGGACATTACCATTGCAGTTATTTACATACTAGCTGTTGATTTACATTAATCCGTATTATTCAGGCCTGCCAACAAGCACTTTAATCTTTACAAATATTTTCAAACGAAATTACTGAACACACAAACCTGATGAAAGATGGGCCTCTTTCTTTTAAAGCATGCAGACAACATTGTGAATTGTGAAAGACTGGTATCACACTTTACGTGACCCAACATTGAATTGAATTGAACTGAAACAAACCTCAATCAGTCATCAGAGTCATGAGAAAATAAAGGAAAAAAAAAGAAGAAAAAAACAAACATCGAGGTTTGGACTCGCGAAGTCAAAACTATTTTGTTTCACTTTCTCAAAAGTCATAGCAAGGGAAGTTTTCCACCATGCCCGTCTTTATGTTTGTGCAAATCTGTACAAAGACTTTTTTTATGCACACACTAACTTTAAAAGAAAAGGTATAGTTTATGACATCTTTTGGATAAATATAAAGGGCTGAACGTATGCTGGTGCTACTTTTAATGAAGGAAACAAAGTAGGGTACTCACTACAGCAATAGCTTCTCTGTAATTCTTTTGATGGTAGTTACATTCGTAGATTCTATAGCGGACGTTAAGCTCTGATGGTAATCCATCATTAGGTATTGACTGAGGAGGTTGAGTGGGTACCGGTCCTTTACTCTTGCTCTTATTCAACACTTTCTTCACTTGGAGAGCTTTTCTGTAAATAACCTAGAAAGTAGAAATCCGATCAATCATAAAATCGCATTCAAAATTCTTCCCTTTACAGCCGCCTTAAATTGGATTTCAAACTATGTCTCACTTCAAGGGATGAGAATATCGTTGAGATTACAAGGTTTTTGAAGGTATGTTTCGTTTGGAAAAAACACCAGACTGCAAAGTTTTATTTGGCTGTGGGTTACTCATTGGGCCAATGCTAAATTTACTGGACTCCAGCCAGTGGTCTATAGTGATTAATTTGAGCTATAACACCAAGTAGCTACAGTCAGTGTACCTCAGCATTTTTGTATTCTTGCATCTCAAAGAGGGCATCAGCATAGTAAACCTGCAGTTGATATTTCTCTGGTCCAGTCAGTAATTCAGAGTTCTGTTCACTCGCTGTTTTCATCAGGCTTGCCTACAGGTCAGAACAAAATTAAACTCAATTTGATTATTAGTTTCTGTGTTTACGAAAAAAATGCCCTTTCCGACCATCACTTTTTCACTCGTTCTGACCAATTAATATAAAATCTTGTGGGGAATTAATTTTCGATCAAAATGAGTGAAAAATTGGCAGTCGGATTCGGCATCTGTTATTAATAACTCTCTATTTTATTTCTAAACATTTTCTCTACCTAATGTGTTTATAAATGTTGTTTTTCATGGAGCATCAGGGCCGAGTGGTCCAGTGCATCCACGGGGGGACCACTCACATGATATAAAAAGGGGTCTTTTAGGATTTTGATGAATGCCAATGTTTTACTATAATAAGTGTATTTACATGTAGCTCATTGATTTTGGTAATTAGATGCACACAAAATTATTTATCAGAGATTTGTGATCCATATGACTCCTGATGTGGTCACAGGGTGACCCCAAAAATCATCCAAATCACTCCCAGTTGAATAAAATGTGTACTTTGAGGGCAAGTAACTTGGCAGCGAGATACATTTATGAATTATTTAAGGCCAGATTATGAACCTAGGGCCAAAAAATTGTTAGAATTGTCAGCTCTAGAGCTGTAACTGTTATAATCCGTTATCAAATTATGGGCTCTAATCTAAATCTTAAGTTGAAAAAAAAAGCACAGTGGTCAATTATCATGATTAGCAAGCGGCCCCCATACCTCGGAAAAGATATGGGGTATGAAAATAGTTGTGTGCATGGTGTGTGCTTTGTTTAGTCATTATTTACCATATAAAACATGTAAAACTAAAAGAAAGGGAAACGTTTCCGCAGCATGCCTCCAACTTTTTTTATTTTTTTAAATTTTTTTTTTTCCTGTTTTCCATTTGGAGATAGGTGGAAAACAGGAAGAAAAAAAAAAGGTTGGAGGCATGCTGCGGAAACTTTTCCAAAGAAAGAGTGGAACAGAAACAAGTTTTAAGTAAAAGGAGAGAGGGTCACCTGGGAACTTGTATATTTTATGGTTGATGATTTATGGCAGTATGGGGAATGGAATGGCCGTCGGCCTTTGTTGATTAATTGCAGGGATCTATTCTTAGAATTAGATAGTTCTGTCAGTCAACTCAAGTCAAGCCCAAGCAAGGTCAAGGGTTCGAATCCGGCCTGGTTTTGGTCTTGAGCAATCCTTCCTTCGGATGGATGGAGCATTGTACCTCGTAGGATATAAGTGCACGTCTTTCTGGTTCATTGCAAGCAACCTGCCTTGGATCTATCTTCTTGTTTTCTTGTGTAATAAACCCCACAATGTTTCCCCTTGCCTCAGCTCAGGCTTCCGAGTAAAATTTAATAAAAACGTACGTGTACGACGACAATCACAATTAAAACAGACATGACAGATAATAAACTTGATAACTCACCAACATCACAACATTTGAATATAATCCTTCTTCAAGAAGCATCTTGACTTGATCAATAATACCCATCATACTTGTTGTTGTCTGGATTTTTTGACGTTCTCTGAAATAATATGGGAAACTTCTGGTGTTCTTTTTACTAAATTACCGCTTCAAAATCAAAACAGATGAAATCGGATTGACCTTTGACATGACATGTGAAACGTAATTTATTTAAAAGCTGTTTTATTTTGTTTAAAAATATTTAATAACTGTTTAAATTAATTTCGGTTTGACTAATGTTATAATTATTAGTTGATTTATTACTGATATTTAACAACTACAATTTACAAAGTACAATCAAATAAAACAAATCAGAATTTAGCCTCTTTCCAGCCGTCTTTTAAATTGGTCGATGTCATCCGCAAGCGGCGCTATAACCGGATGCCCGATGTCCGTCCGGAAATGTGTTTGTTGATCGTCGTGTTGTATCGAAAAGTTGGGAGCTCCATAATCAGTCTACCTCTTCTTCCTTCCAACCCATTTTCCTTCTTAGTTAAAGTATCAAACAACCCCGAAATGACTTGACTGGTGAGAAAAGAACATGAGAAAGGTTTGGTTTGTGCGGAACATTTTATAATAAATATCTGTCATTTCAACATGTTCAATGTTTGTGTCTGTAACAACAACAGAGGCGGTAGTGCACCGCATGCTGAGTGGTGTTGGTGAAAAATTCCAAAAATTTTAGTCCGAAATCAACACAACAATTAACATAATCATCATCTACTGTTTGTAGCTTGTTTCGATTGCTGAGAAGGTAACGTTAGACAAACCTAACCTAACTTTCGTTGTGATGACTTAATATCAGTTCATTGTTTTCCTCCATCCATGCATGCTGTATTTATGCAATTAAAAAACACAATGCTGCTGGATCGTCCAGTGAGTCATGAGTTTACTCACTCACTGGCCCAGCGCTATGTAAAAATAACCACAGCCCTCAGGCCTGTCGTCCATGTGTTAAGTTTGAGCCCTGTAATATACTATTATTTTAAGAGAATCATTTAGCAGTTACAACTTTTTTAACAAGCATGTCAAGGAAGGGCAAAGGAGTAATTTAAAAATCTTTTCTCAAGTAAAAAAGAAGTAATTTATAATAATATTCTGTAATGATTATAACAGTTGCGATAATCGTAACCTTCCATCCCCTCCTGACGGCCTCCAGTCTGCCACCATCAGGAGGATGGAGGGTTACGATTATCACAATTAATTCTAACCCTCCTTTCCTCTCAGGTCAAAAGATCAGGTAGTATCATCAGAGAGGAGGGTACTTATAATTATGACCATCGCAAAATTGTCTTATTCTCACCTCAGGAATTGTTTTCTTTCCTCAAAATATTTTGTGTGTTGTAATACTAATACCACCCCACACACCTCAAAATTCCTTTCTCCCTCTAAATACTCAAGTTCAGTCCCTCATTTGCTCACAACTGTAGTTGAGATAATCCTAACTCTTGATCTTCCCATGCCCATCTGGAAAAGCGAGAGTCACAATTTTCCATGTTATCATAACTAACATTAACCACTGTACTGATGAGAACCAAAACGGACCTAGCTAGGTCTGTATTAAAAAAGACTCAATTAAGAAAGTTTGTGTGAGTGGTTACAGTACAGTGCAAGTTCAAGTTCAATGTTACCCGGGTCTTTTTACTGAGTAGTCTTCCTGTTGGTCACTCAGGACTAGGTCGTTGTCATTCCGGATGATGGGCAACCACTGTATTTGACCACCTGTAGGGTTATTTGATTTGTTATGTGTCTACAAATATGTCTCCACAGTACGGACCTTGCCTATCTCACCAGTCTCATACAGATTTACCATCCCAGACAACCTGGCCTACACTCTGGTTCAGACAGTACACTTCTGGACGAACATGCCCCGTGCCTTTGGAACTGTCTCCCTCATCAAATCCGTTCTGCTGAGTCACTGGAAATTTTCAAGAAACATATGAGAATAGATAATAATTTTTGCATTGGGCATAAAAAATATAGGTTGGTTTTTACCCTTACACTGATATGTATTCAGCACTGTATACTCAGTACTTTCCCGAGTTTTGTGAAAAAAAAATCCACTGACAAATTACTCACAACCTTTGCATTGCTAGAGGATGTGTCTTACCACTAGACCACCAAGTTAGCCCAGTGGCTAGAGGCAGTTCGAACCCTAGAGAGTTTTCCTATTCAATTATTTATGCCTCTATTTATTGGCTTCGCTTAGTGTACTGTTTTCTTATAAGATGCTGAGGTACCCAGTGTAAGAGTGCTTTATGAATGCCTGTTATTACTATTTATTATTATTATCATTATTTACTTCAATCCCAGGTTGTTAATCATACAGAATGTCTGCTGTCACAGATCATTCCCAGCTTCAAGACATGAGCTTCGTTATTACTGTGGTCAGTGCACAACAAATCAACAGCGGCAGATTCAAAATGGCACCTGATGGCACGCTGTCAAATGATGATCTTTCAATAAACAAATCAACACAGACTGGAACTCATAATTCCCCTGAAGAGTTAGTCGACCCAAACTCTAGTCTGGAAACAATGTCATTATCCAATGTTGGATCAACCCAAACAGGAACATTGAGCAAAAGCACAACAGCCAGTGTACGTCATACTTTATCAATGGATCCAATGTTGGCTTCATGTTTAGTAACAGAAATACAAAGATCAAGCAACTTCGTCTTGAACTTCAGACTTTTTGTTATGAAGAAAGTGCCATGGAGTGAACGGTCAGGGAGGCAAGTTGGTCAACATGTAGGGAATCCCAAAGAAATAGAAGTTTGTGGTGCAGTCCATGCTGACGAGTGTACTACAATACTTCTGTGCTTGAGGCTTTGCACAACAGCTCGTTACTTCAAAATGGATCCAGATATCAGATGGTAAGAAGCTCCTGGACCACATTCCATACCCCAACCTTTAAAGGGATTGTACACGTTTGGTCATTTGAACCCACTGTTTGTTTCATTCCTGTATAGTTGTAGTCTGTAGATATACCATAAAACAAACCTGTTGAAATTTCATTTCAAAAGGTGGTAGCGTTTTTGAGATATTGCCAAAAATTTGGAGTGTCCACGCAGGACAAATAATCTGTAATTGGAATAGGCCTACACAATCTGAGAATTTTTCTGACAGAAACGCTTCACAGATTCAAATTTTTTAGGAAAAAAACTGAAATCTTTTTCCATAACCGCATAACTTCAAAGTGAAATGTTTCTCAAAATGCTTATACTATCAGAAGCTGCTGTACTTCTTACCAAGTAAGTTTTTATTGGCATTAATTTGTATGACCCGTTAAGGGATGGACCACATTCCAAACCCCAACCTAAGGGGTAGCACACTTTTAAATTTTTGACTTGTAAACGAATTCATTTCCATCCTCTAGTTTTCATTGAGCACACCAACCAACCCAAACAGCTGTGAAAATTGTATCAAATTTGTCATATTTTAGTGAAAACAGTAAACAACTTGTTGTATCAAGAGTTTAATTTGCACAATAACTTGTCTCTCTCAGCCGCCCCTTTGGACGCACATAGACGCCTCTCTCTCCCAGGTACAGCAGCTGCTGCTGTGGCCCTGCAACCTGTTTCCCTGCTGCCTGTAATCTGTCCCAGTTCAAGCCTAGCGTGAATGAGTTTCTTTGGGGGGAGGGGGGGTCTTCAAATGCCATTTTCTCATTTTTACTGTTAGAACTATTTCAAATTCTGGAGGATTGGTACTGTAAGAATTTTATAATCGGTGAGCTTTCAGATGAAAGTTTTAATTTTTTTTATTACTATAGTCCTGGATTCTGTATCTAACCCATGCTGATCATGTTAAAACATCCTTTTTGCAGGAGTCATCGAATGCTACCACAGTGGATGCAACGGCTTCAGATGGAGGAGTCATTTTCCTGGTTGTCTACTCTGGGTGGGGCTTACTCGTCTCTCGGTGACAATATGTACAACTGTGTAAGTTGCTTGGGTGTTCTGGGTTATGGGTATGGTGTGTCATGGCTGAGCGGATAGGCTTATAGCAATCGTCTACCAATAAGGTACTCAAGGCGCTTGAACAAACAGAAACATTTTAAGACAGGTTTTTGAATTTTTTGAATTATGAGACCAATTTATGTAGCACCTTATAAAGGTTTACAATGTGCTGTGGCGCATTCAGCAGCCACTGCCAGAAACACCAGGGCAAACCCCTTCTCTTAGCGATAAGTGAACTGGGTTTTTTGTTACAGGCATTTCACAACACACGGGACCTACGGCTTTACGTTCCATCCGAAGGATGAAGCAATGATGGTCAAGTGTCTTGCTTAAGGACACAAGTGTCAAAACCGGGACTCAAACCCCATACTCTGCTGATCAGAAACACCAGAGCTTGTAGTCCAGTGCTCTTAACCGCTCGGCCATGACACGCCATTGTTTTATTTCTTCGGACTCGAGTTCTGGTGGCCAAGTCATCAGGATGGGGGTTCGAATCCCAGTCATGACATTTGTGGTCTTGAGCAAGACACTGAACTGTAACTGCTTCTCTTCACCCAGGGGTTAATGGGTACCTGTGAATTTCATGTAGCTTGGTGCGCTGCATATTTAGCAGCACAGGCTGTATACTCCCCAGGGAGCTGAGATGATTTAAGGAATGAAATAAATTTCCTGGTGACCATGCAGGTGTAATAATGTTTGAAGCACAATGATCATTTCTTTGGATTTGTGCTATCCTAATAAGAACAGTTAATATTCACTGATAAAAATGTCAAAGTTTGCCATGATAAAAAACTAATGAATTGTTAATTTGTAATAAATATGTTGTGGTGTACAGGCCTGGAATTTTCATCTTTAAGTGGGCAAGGCCATTTTCATTTTGCAAAGGGCACTCATATTGGAAAATCGTAAAGTCAAGGGGAAACTTTTAAAGGGATACGGAGGCCAAGACCAGGGCAACAGAGGCCATGGTCTCCATGTAATGCAGAAGCTATCAGTTTCTCTTGTTTGAAATTCTCATGTGAAAGTCTCCTCTGGGTTCCTGTTTACAGGCCCTTGAAGCTGGTAGAGTGGCACTTCGTCAATTGTACCTCGCTGAACGCATGGGAGACCCAACACTAAAGGCTCGATGTCTCCTGTACATTGCACTGAGTTTGATGCAAAGAGGGAAACTATCCAGGGCTAAACAACTTGTCAGGTACATGTATTAATATTTAAATTTAAAGGTTCTGTATACGTTTGGTATTGACTCTGAAAACTAATGGCAATAAAAACTTACTTGGTTAGAGGTACACCAGCTTTGGATAGTCTAATGCATTTTGAGAAACTTTTCACTTCGAAGTACTGCGGTTATGGAAAAAGATATCCCTTTTTATCCCCCAAAATTTGAATCTGAGAAGCGTTACTGACAGTAACGTTTCTCAGATTGTGTATTCCAATTGCAGATTATTCTTTCTGCGTGGACATACTGTAACCGCTCCAGATTTTTGGCAATATCTCAAAAACGCTACCACCTTTTGAAATGAAATTTTCACAGGTTAGTTTTAAGGTATATATCTACAACTATGTAGGATAGAAACAAACAGTGGGTTCCAATTACCAAATGTATACAGACCCTTTAAAAACATTTATCAATGTGAATAGCCCGTATCCATGACCAGAAATGATCAGTGAATGTCACAATAAAACAAATTGAAGAAAAAGAATGTTCACTAAGATCCCAGAGGATAGCAATGAATTTACTCTTCCAAAAACCATTGATGTTACACAACTTAAAGTTATCATGTAAATATATAAAAATGTGGTTCTTAGGTGTGGAATTTTTGTCAAAGTTAACAAGAATTTGTTATTAACAAGAAAATTGGAAACGGGTCATAAGTTTTGAAAGAACTTGGCATTACTGTGTATAACATCTTTTATGAACTTAAAAAGGAGCCCCCCCCCCAAATTTAACTATTTTTTCTGTAACACCTGCATGTTCGACCACATTTTAAAATATTGCTAATTACTACCTGTTCTTCCATCATTCAAACAGGCAGCAGTTTAAGTTTGCTACTTCCAGACTACGATGTTCAGACAGTCGTCTGGTTAGCATGTGTCGTGGGATCTGGCATCATCTACGCCATCATTACGCCATGAGGAGAGAAAAATGAAACAGACTATGAGAATGCAATGTTGTTGGTCAAGAGCTTTTATTATTTGTGACTAGCCCAGGGCGCAGGATGGATGTGGCATTGCGCCAGTCACTGTAATGATAAAATGCCGTTTGAGACACGCTACTGCATCTATGGATTTGTGTCGTGTTTCGCATCAAACTCATATGCAACGTGTTGCAAAGTAAGATGTTCTATGCAAGGCTTCGTTGCAAGGAGTGGTCAGATCGGGGTTCTGAATCCCTTGATTGGTCAGGAATCTTCCAGACTATTCTTTAATATATTTTGTTTGCGGTACCCACTGCTACTCATAGGATGCGACCTGGCATCTCGTCAAAGCACACACTTCAAGGTCTTGCGGAAAGACATCTGCGTAAGAATGCAGGAATTGTGGGTAGTGCTTATAGTGAGTTCACACAAAACACCAAGTATGGTGTATACAGTGCTTATCACACAACAGTGTAAAGGCCATTTAACATGAGGCAATTAACAGACAACCAGTTGCAGGCAATCTCCACCAAGAAAAAATCATTCGTATTTCAGTTTCATTTTTTGTTTCCTGTGGATAAAAAGTTACAGTTAAAATTGTGCCTCTTGTGCTGCCGAAGTGTTCCTTGTGTATGCAGTGCAGTTGGTTGCCTGAAATAATTGCCCCGTTTCACAAGGCCTTTAGGGTTAAACAAATATAATTATAATTATAAATGTTCTCGAGCCATGCAAATTTAACAAAATATGAGTTTAAAGGTACTGAACACGTTTGGAAATTGTCAAAGACCAGTGTTCTCACTTGATGTATCCCAACATATGCATAAAATAACAAGCCTGTGAAAATTTGGGCTCAATTGGTCATCGAAGTTGCAAGAAAATGATGACAGAAAAAACACCCTTGTTGTACAAATTTGTGTGCTTTCAGATAGGAATAAAAACTTCTTGCTAATATTTGTTTTGAGTCATTACCAAACGTGTACGATACCTTTAAGTTAAAGCCCATTTCACACGAGGCAATTTACAGGCAACCAGTTCCAGGCAATCTCCACCAAGAAAAGGCATTCTCATTTGAATGTTCACATATTTTTCTTGGGATCGTAAGACATTGTTTGAAAAAATTACTCATGTGCTACCAAAGTGGTCCTGTAGCATGCACTGCAGTTGGTTGCCTACAAGTTGCCTGTAACAGTTGCCTCGTGTGACATGGCCCTAAGAATTTTAACAGTTGGAAATTTTCTTGACACTGATCTGTCTGATTTTGGAAGAACACATCACGTTATGTTTTCATTGATGTCTGATTCCTCAAACGTTTTCTATATAATAAATTAACCACGCACAGGGCCGTTACCAAAAGAGATTTACACATGGTTGTAACTGCAAGTTTACTACTAATAGCTACATCCTGTAAATTATTTTACTCTTAATAAAAAACTGCCATTTCTGGCAATGACAGCATCCCATACAGGCATGAGCTGTGTTTATTTAATTTTATTTCATGGATCAATCCTAGAATATATTTTAATTGCAATTAACAAAATATACATAAATTTATAGAAAAATATTTGTTCCACCTCTAAGCAGAGATGCCTTAACTTTAACCTTAACTTCCGTTTTTTAATTATTTTTATTTAAATCAAGCCTGAATAAAGCTATAATTGTTTGGCCTCTAAAGCAAGTCCGCTTTACAATAAGCGATTTTCGCTGAAAATGTTTTCCTCTGTTTACAGCTCGTAGAGTTGTGTGCCTGACTTGAACTTAAGAGCTCGACGGTGCTACTCTTTTGGGGAATTCAATTTTGGCATCTGTGCGATGATTGCTCTGCGATAATTTGTCAAAATGGTTGCACTCGCGACATTCATTCAGTGGCTTTCTGCTTTTGTGTAAGGAAAAATTTAATGGTATTTATTTATCATTTATTGCATTTCGCAGGCAAGTTATACAAATTCAATTACATACACAAACACGTTAAAGGGCTGTGGCTGTACAATTGTGAACTTTCACCTAGTTACTGCACACGCATGCTCTCTCCATAGATAGGATGGGAGGGCTCTTGCATGCAGTAACTGGGTGACAGTCCATAATTCCATGCCCAGCCACAGGCATGCTTTAATCGTGACGACATAGCCCCTTTAATGAAAAATGTAACATCAACAAGACAGAGAAATATTTTTGGTTGAGATGTATGAAAATACACATCCTGAAAATTTAATAACAATATCCTCTTGGTCTGGAGATGAAGCTCCCTAAAGTAATAGCATGTTATATTTCAGAGGTTTATAGACTCTTTACATCACCAATTTTGTTTTATGAGAGATCACCTAACATCACAAGGCCAGACGGCCACTTCGAGGTGAGGGCTACACTTAACCGATTTGGGCTGTCGACTCAAATCAACTGTCACCAGGGGCACGTTGCCACCTACTCCTTGGGCTGAAAACAGGGTTACCCCCTTTACAGTCCGTAAGGATGTAGGCATAGGTATCATCCACTAGGAGCCTGGCTGGTAGAGCAGAATGCACTACCTTCCCAACTTTTTACGAAGCAATTATGGTTAAGTGCCTTGCTCAAGGGCACAAGTGTCATGACTGGAATTCGAACCCACACTCTGCTGCTGACAACATCAGAGCTTGGGTCCGGTGAACTAGACCGCTCGGCCACGACACGCCAAAGAATTCTAATAGAATTCTACAGGTTTAAACCTAACAAGAGCCAAGTCTTTCGTCTTTTTCGTCTTTGTCTTTCGTTTATTTGTAATGGGGAGTTTGCCACTTCAAGAAAATCTGAAGGCCAAGGGGGGGTCAATGAAGAATCCTCACAAGTCACATGATTGCACATTGCAAACCAAACAGACATATTGAGTTTTGGTCTTGGCACTCCTGACTGACTAACGACCTCTCTTTTTGATCGGGTTTGTCAAAGATACTACAAAAGGTTTTAAGACAATCGATGTAGAAACATGAAATGCTACATGTAAATGGCTGCACATGGAAGTGTACCCATGTGTTAGGTAGGTAATCACTGATTATTAATCACCAACTAAATTGAAGTTCGGTCATAGATTGTGCCAATAATCCTAAAAAGAAATATAAAATTAAATTTGTTTTTTCTGTATCATCGTCTGGTTTACTTTACCTCCCTACCATGTGATGGAGCCCTTACCCGTATATTAATTATTTTGAGTTGTATCTTTACTTCTGCTGCTGGGCAAAATGGAACTGTTTCCTATCTTACATGTACTTTGTAGTATCCAAACATCACAGTGCAGCACACACATTGACCATTTCTTCCTCCCGAGTGTGATCCGGAGTGAAACCGTCCCCCTGACCAACTGTCTCTACTAACTGAGGTGCCTCATCACACATTGGACAGCGCCGATTCCTGACAACCGAAGAACGCATCCAGATAATTAAGTTATACCGCTCACCACTGCGGATAGGGAGTGCGCCGTGTTTGTGTTGACCTCTGTGTAGGAGGCCAAAGGTTGGCTTGTGTGTGGACTCTGTACATGCCGTCTCTTGAGTGGGCACCTTAAAAAAAAACACACAAGAAAAAAGTAACAGATCTTACATTCAGCTAGAGCTACCAAGGGTACACACCACTCACTAGCCTGAACTATGTGAAACTCCCATTAGCCCAAAACTCTTACATCTAAACACCAGTTTTTCCCTGACTCTAATCTTCAGTAAAGTAATTATAAGATAAACACTGCATCCTGGTACCTTCACTTCCCCAAGGCCAGTGACCATGAGCTGGGCGGGGCCTACACAAGTTTGTAATCTCTACAGAAGTGATCAGTGGTTGGGATCCGCTGAGATCAGCTACTGGTGTCAAATCACAGAAACGTTGAACTTATTTAATGTCTTGAGATATATTTGGTCAATTTTTACTTGCGCAATAAGGTTTTTCCCAACACAAGAGTATAAAACAAACATCTGGTAGAATTTTCTAGATATCTTTTGTTGGTAAACTTTCAGGCATTGGCACAATAAACTGCCTGTTCACACCTCATGATCAGATAAGAGAAACCATGTTGAAAACTGCTCCATCCCAAACTGGCGCGTACAGACCCAAGGTTTTCCTTGGAGGAAGGATCCACTCCTAATGGGTGATTCACTTTGAGGCTCATGAATGGGGCCAGATACTGGCCTGTCTTGTAAATCTGCCTAACCTAACCTATATTTTGATACTTAACAGAATTGAAAGAAATTTACCAGACTCAAAGTCAACATTTGAACACCATTTCTTTTTGTTTAAGATATATTACACAGGTGTTAGGTATTATTATTCAATTGAAAAACACAAGACTACCGGGCTTGTCTGGTTGTGAGTTTACTGGCCCAACGCTAAAATCACTGGCCTCGGGCCTGCGGTCCAGTGTAATATTCAAGCCCTGTTTATGATTAAAGGGACTGTATTGAGATATATTGAGAGTTTTGGAGGTGCGTTATTTCTTACCCATCTCATATCTCCAAAGTACAATGACCCTCCACTGAACTCCTTCCCAAGTGACACATTCAGAGTGACCTCTGCGTTGTCATAGTGATAGGCCAGAGACAAGTCCTCACCAAGCTTGTACTTGACCACAAAGGCTTTATGCGAGTCTAACGAGTCCCCACCACAGTCTGGGTACAGGAGTTTCGTAATGGGCGTGAGGTAATCTTGCATCAGTGGGGTAACAAACTGATCACTGAATCCTAGATCATCCAACAACACCTGCAAGGACAATGGATTAGGCCTATATGAATGAATGAATCAATTGAATTTCACCACAATGCAACAGCAGTTACAAAATCATTACAAATCACAACCCCCCCCCCCAATCCATGTAGGGTAAAATAAAATAAAAACTGAACTTTATTACTCATTATCCCTGATACAAATTAGGCCTATTACATGTATTAACCTGTTTAATAATTAATGCTAATGACAGGATTGGAACTGGCCTCTTGTAGCTGGGATCGCTCAATGGTTTACTGGTTAAGATATCTGATCTAGAATGCAGGGGGTCATGGGTTAGAATCCCACCGGAGTCGTATGCCTGTCCTGCCGGACTCGGGAGGCAATGAGTATACAGTGCTTATCGCACAAGGGGTAAAAAAAACCACATTATTCTAATAAAGCCCTGGCATGGCGTCACAAGACCCAAACAGCGCCCTCACT
This sequence comes from Plazaster borealis, assembly GCA_021014325.1. Taxonomy (NCBI): domain Eukaryota; kingdom Metazoa; phylum Echinodermata; class Asteroidea; order Forcipulatida; family Labidiasteridae; genus Plazaster; species Plazaster borealis. The sequence continues at coordinate 879,129 of CM037473.1, forward strand.
GAGGTCAATGGCTGAGCGCTGTGCGCCGCACATACGCTTGTACGTTTCAATTATCTGACCTCAGCAAATGCGGACAATGCAAGGAGTCTATAATAACTTGGAATTCTCAACCTATCTCCATCCGGAATGCCTCATCTCTTGAACAGTTTAATGGGAATGTATACATTTGGTAATCACTCTAAAATTAAATGGCAATAAAAACCTACTTGGTTAGAAGTACAGCAGCTTTTGATGATATAAAACATTTTGAGAATCATTTCACTTCAATGTAATGTGGTTATGGAAAAAGATAACAGTTTTTATCCCCCAACATTTGAATCTGAGAAACGTTACTGTCAGATACGTTTCTCAGATTGTGTATTCAAATTACGGATTATTCTTCCTAGTGTGGACATAACCACTCTGGATTTCTGGCGATATCTCAAAAACGCTACCACCTATTGAAATGAAATTTTCACAGGTTAGTTTTATTGTATATCTTCATTTATATATTGGATTAAAACAATCGAACGGTTCCAGAAACCAAAGGTATACCTTCCCTTTAAGGGATTCTTAAAAACCCATTTGATTTCTGTTGTTTTGCTCACAGCGCTTTGAATCCGTTGGCAAAGGCACTCTATAAATTCCTGTTATTTTTATGTTATTTAGACTGGTATGCTTGCCTTGTGGTATAAGAGTGGTTCAATTTAGGCAACTTCATAAAGTTCAAGCAAATGCATGAAATGGATTTTGGAGGATGGGATAGTTGGGGTTAGACTTAGGTTTATCTCAAGAACAACTATAATTCATAACCACTCCCCCCTAACAAATAGGGAAACTCACCCCGTAGTTATTCATCGTATTCGGTCTTCCCTTGGGCAAGTCTGTGCTCTCAAAGTGACAAATTTCCTCAATAAAATCTTGGCAGAATTGCTGAGTAAAGAGTGGAAAGGAGACTACCCGTTCCGCTGTAAGCAAAGAGAAACAACAGTCAGACTCGGAACACTTGCAATATATTACAAGCCACATTTACAATGTCATTTTGTACTTTATTGGTACTTTGTGTAATAAAAAAATGAGGGACTTGTAAACTATCCAATCTTTACAATCTAAGTGTATTTCACAAACATTCATGAAGATTTCTGGTGTGAGAGTTAACACACTGGATTGCACTGTTGCGTCACTCATCTGTTCAATATTTCAAGGGAAATTTTCCACTATGACCAACTTTGTACCATGTAGTTATAATGCATAAATCTGTGAAGATGTATTGTTTTCAATCTTATCAATGTTGTACACACTCTTTATGTGTTGACAACTTAATGAGAGTTAATAATAAGTTAGACAAAATCCTCCATGGGAGGACCATATAACAAAGATTCAATCCTGGATAAATCCCTTCAAAATAAGAGAACATACATTTACATGTATCACTGCAATGAAAAATAAAAAAATGATACCAAGGCTTAACAAAAAATTGTTTTGTTTTCTCTGGGAAAATAGATTTGAGGAAATGTGCACCCCGAGAAATAACGTTTTTTTTTACCAAGGAGAAATTGATCTACCTGCAATTGACTGTATTTTTGACTAAATGAGGGAGCTTTCAAAGGCTAATTTCCTTTATCATGACAATTAGAGTTTTATCTTATTTTGACTGCCTGTATGTTGATTTCCTGTATCAATGGCCAAATGAAATAATAATAATAATAATGACAACAATGGAAAAACAGTTGGTTTTAGTTGTTTTGCACCACATTTTGGTCACACACGCCCCATGCTATCAAAAATACTGCGAATTGTTTTGCAACATGTTACTATAAAAAGTTTGATCCCCAGTCTTGAATTCTGACGGTGAGTAGTGAAACATGTTGCCAGTCAGGGAAAATACGATTTTATCTTCAGGCATGATAATTGGTCCTTGGGAAAAAGTTGGAACACTGGGCTGACCTACATGTACACATGGTGTAGTCTTTAATAGATTTCAGGCTATTTAATCACAATTTTTCAGATTTTTCCAAGGGCAAACAAATCAGAAATCAGACTAAAGTAGGAAGAATATCATGCCTGCAAGTTGTTGATACAAAAATGTTACCGTTGGCATGTTTTTAAAAGATCGGACAGATTGCAGGAATTGGAAACAAAAATTGTTTTTGTCAGGCATAAAGGTTTAAGAACATCTGTTGGACATGTAGTTTACAATTTAAGCTTATTGCCATACCATGTTCTTGATGTAGCATATCAATCAGGTTCTCTACATCTACTTTTCCACTTTTGCAGGCATCAGTGATGGCCAAGAACTCCGGCGAAAAATAATTCTTCTGAAAACACAAACGCAAATCATCAAGTATCAACAACAAAATGCATGAGAATCGGAATGTAGAATGTATAATTATCCCCTTAATTATTATTTTTATTATTAACATTATATATTTCTGGTAATGAAACAAAGGAGAGTCGGAATGTAGTATATTAATTATCTCCTAAATTATTATTTTTGTTATTCATATTACATATTTCTGGTAAGGCCTAATAAAAATAATTGTTTGTTTCCGGTAACCCGACCGTCCGTGCAAAAACCTTGCGACCGTAAAAATTTTATCAACATTTTTGTTATACTTTTTTTAAAATATTTTTTTATATAAAGTTTTGATTGGAATGGTAGACACAGTTAACCAGTTAACTGGAAATCACAAATTTCGTTCAACTGTTTTGGAAATATACTAGGTGCACAACATAAATAATTTGAAAAGGAATATTATTGTGTCCTTATTGTAACATTAACAGCCAGTGAGTGTGATTACATAAAAGTTCCTGTGACATCCAAGGATTTTATGTTTTAGTTGGAACAATTTTCATGTGTTCAACAAACCCTTCCTACTGACAGGGAAAACATAAAAAGACTTGAATGAAATCAAAGTATGCTTCAGGAATCAATGTAACAAAGAATGTGATGATTAAAAAAATTATTATAATAATATGAACAAAAACCCTACCCAATTACCCTATTTTTTTGTGGCCCGTTAAGCCAACATCACAATTTCTTTTAGTGTCTAGAACCCTTAAAATATGTACTTTTTAGAGTGTAAAATGTAAATATTTTCCGAAAGGGGGCGCTGCCCCATTAGACCCCCAACAGGGATTGCAGTGCACCCCCTGGACCCCGCTTAACGCATGCAGTTGAGTTAGGGGCCTGATATAATTTATTATACTGCATTTTAAAACTGAATATTTTGGTTTTCCAGAAAAAAATATTTTTGTAAAATAATTTTTTTTCCCAACCTACCGTCCCAAATCTTTCAGAGCATGTTACCGGAAACAAAGAATTATTTTTATTAGGCCTAATGAAACAAAGGATGCCTCATAAGTGAACTTAATCACTGTAGCTCGCAAGCCTTAGGAAACCTGTAGACAAGGGAGCTTGCTATGTGAACCAGAAACACTGGGGTTTAACCCTACTCTTCCAAGTGTTCTGGGTTCTTTTACGTGCACTACCAATCCTAGTGCACGGGACCTATGGCTTAAAGTCCCATTCAAAGGACAACGCAATGATGGTAAAGTTTCTTGCTCAAGGACACAAGTGCCACGACCGGGACTCGAATCCACACTTTGCTGATCAGAAACACCAGAGGTTGAGTTTGGTGCTCTTATCCCCTCGGCCACGACACAGTTGTCCTCTGGCCAAATGGCAAGTTCAAACTTCTGAGGATCATTAAACTATTCTGTTAAGTGTCTGGCTGACTAGTTCAATGCTGGCTAGTTCACAAACTCAGTGATCTAGTGATGACAAGGTCGTCGGGTGCATTCCAATTCCACCCGAGTAACATGCCTGTGGAAACGTCAGAACCTAGCACAGAGTGCCAGCAAGACATTTGGAAGCCTGCTACAAAGAACAGATGGCTCCACTTTTATCAGAGGGTTAGATATTGGTAGGTCTGTATATGGCTGTACAATTTTGTGCACAAAGTATATGAGTGAAAATATTTGTCAGCCCCTCTAAGTGGTTAAAATTAATCTGCTCTAGAATGCGGGGCTCATGGGTTCGAAACCCATCAAAGCAGTTTGTCTATGGAGGACTGGGGAAAGCCCTTAACACTGAATACTTCTTGTCGGTGTCAAACATCAGTGTAAGGTAAAACCAAAAACATTACAAATGACAATCTTCAATGAAAACTTGATAGATATGGACAAGTGAAAATGCTGAGGGGGACCAGTGAAACGACAAGCTTACTAGTGTAAACCCTGAATCCAGCTGGCCTTTAATTATAGTTCCCAGAAACATAGCCTCCTTCCAACCTTAACCCAATTAACCCAATTAATAGGCATCCACATCCCTTCAAATGCACTCAAGCCCATAAATCACCCCTGTGGCATGCACACCCAATACCCCCATGAACTATGCAATGACCACCACCATTATAATAATAATAATAATACGCAGTTCTTATGTAGCGCTTTATACTCCCGATGGGTGTCTCAAAGCGCTCAGGTAAGTGGAGTTACGTGTTGAAGTACATGTATGAGACCTAATCCTTTGCATAGCACCATGTAATGGTTTACAAGGTGCTTTGGCGTAATATGCAGCCAATCAAACCAGGAACACCAGGGCGAACCCCTTCTCTTTACGATAAGCGCACTGGGTTCTTTTACGTGCATTACACAACACACGAGACCAACGGCTTAACGTCCCATCCGAAGGACGAAGCATGTGGTTAAGTTTCTTGCTTAAGGACACAAGTGTCACGACTGGGATTCGAACCCACACTCTGCTGATCAGAAACACCAGAGCTTGAGTTCGGTGTTCTTATCCGCTCGGCCACGACACGCCATTATCTGGTCAGTAACCCAGCTCCATCCAATCCGCTATATAATGTCCTAATGTCTCATCTTTAGTTTAGTCTTCTCTGTTCTGTTCTAAACTACAGACCCTCTGGTTAGCCCAGTGTTTGCACTGAGGCCCAATCCAGTCATTTCTTCTACTTCTCTCCCAGGAGTATACTTAATAAAAATTCCTGATATAGCCAAACATAAAAGACGTGTAGTTCATCTATATTGTGTCTTGTCTGCATATTCTCTGTTAATATCGGCCAGCTCGTAGCACAAATTTTATGCGTTACACTAGTTCCTTTCTTCTTTTTGTCACCATAATAACTTTCAAGTAAATTCCCTATTTTTTTGAGGTTAATTAAGAGGCAAGACTTAAGCACCTGTACTGTGTATACATGTGGATGAAGGGGTGTGTAACTGGCTGAGATAAGCTCTCTTCTCATAAGACTTTCAGCTCCAAGATTCCGTCTCCTCTGTACTTCAGACTTGACCTAGTGATGAAAAACAGCAGCTTTATTTGTTAACTAAAGAACTTGACGCTTTGTATGGTGTGGGGGTAACAATAATATCTAGTCTCCATGTAACAACCACGGCCCAATTTCATCAAGCCATTTTTGGGTACTTAGCAATTTTTTCAGCAGGGAACCAGTCCCAAACAGTATACAGTGTATGGTGTTTTCGTTGGTAACCTGCTTCTGCTAAGCATGATTTTTTTGTGCTAAGCAAACTTCTGTGCTTAACAGCTTTCTGAAATTGGGCGCATGTGAATTGATCTCTTTAAAAAATTAATAAATCAATAAACAATTTAATGGCATGACATTTTGACCCTAAAGAGTAAAAGAGTCTTTCTCGAAGGCTAATGACAACACAACACACACAAACCTACTGTGTAACAGAAGCAGTCAAGTGGAAAGAAACAAAGGAGAGAGAGAGGCAGAAAGTGCACAGAAAAAGCAAGGGATGAAGGAGACAGGGTGGGGGTGGTTAGATGGAAGGGGCTGGTTTAACCACAAGATGTTGGAAACACACATTACAAAATCAAAGGTGGGAAGAGGGAGAAAAAGTAATTAATTTGTGAATGAGACAGACTAAAAATGGGGATATTTGTGGAAAAAGGAGAAGGCAAAGACAAAAGTTGTTAGTCATTTTCTTCTTGGATATTAAGATCATGGGGTTGAATGGTCTGGAGGTGCCTCATCTGGAAACATCAGGCAATTAAATATTTGTTGCATTTACACAATACATACTAGTACATGTAGGTCTTTTTGGCTGGTAAGCAGTTTCGAACAGCTTACTTATTGTTAAATCCCCATAACAATCTACAATCAGTGTTCCTCTTTAGAAGTGGCCTGCTGGCCAAATTCCAGTTCAAAACCTGAGCCCAATTTCATAAAGCCTGCAAGCACAACAAAACTTGCTAAGCACAGAAAAATATGGCTTCGCAGAAACAGGGTACCAGCCAATATGCAATCAAGTTTACATTGATGCAGTTGATCCCCACTCAAAGTTTAGCACAGAAACTAGCAGGAAACTTAAAAGCAGTATGTTCTGCGTAATAGCTTCCAAAGGTAAACCCTGTCTTTAATACTGAATCTCCTCATCAAATCCAAAATTCAGTTTTCAAAGTTCCCTTTTAGCCTACATACATGTACATGTAGGATCTCTTACTGACTGAGGGCTAATGATGCTGAATTCACACCATGTCCAAACCATGAATCACATCATACAACACTGTCATGATGCATAAGTCTGGAGGTAGCTTTGAGGACCTTCACCGTGTAACACCAGAGCCTGAGACCTCGGCCAAATGTTATAGGGCTGCTTTGGCTTAAAACTTTTCTGCTAAGCAAAAATAAGCAGGATACCAGTCACAGATGGTATATGTGACATGGTATTTTGGCTGGTAACCCGATTACTTAGCTGCTTTTTGTGCTTAAGCAGCTCTAGGAAACTTTGCCCTGGTTGAACTGCCTAAACCTGAACAGTTAGCCTTGCTAGGGGGATAGCTAGCCATAAGAAGTAGTAGTGTGGAAAAGTTTAGTTTTAAAGTCTTACCTTTTGTAAAATATCTTTAAATTTATCACCACTGCATCCTCTTCTTTGTAACTTCTAGATTTGAAAATGGAAAACAAAATTGAAACTGTAGTAATTACTGTACACTACCTGAAACCAAAGTTCTTTCTACATGACGTCATACAACTGTCTATTGAGACAAGTGTGCAAACCGGCCTTTCCAAGCTTTAAACAAAATGCCCTTGTAGTGGATGCCAGAATACATTTTGTACATTTGGTTTTGGTGATTGTTGCTCCAATGACAAAAATCTAGGTCCGATTATAAAACGTATGATAAATGTTTTTACATTTGTGCAATGGAGAGAATATTTCATTCGTTGAAAAGATGGAAGATTCCATTCAACTTGGCTTCGCCTCGTTGAATGGAACATTCCATCTTTCAACTCATGAAAATATTCTCTCCATTGCACTCAAACATGTACACTACTATCAGATTCCTTTTGAATAGTGCTCACAGATTACTGTAGACTTGAGAGTAAAATACTACAATAGTAGTTTACTGTAAATTTATGATGAACCTCCTACAGATAAAAACTTTATAATTGGAAAAGAAATATTCAAATAGGCCTTAAAATAAAAATTAGTCCATAAAATTACAGTCAGTTTGTTTATTTTCAAATGATGGACAATTAAAATTTCAGTCAACATTAATTGCAGGGTAAACAAAACAGAGTAAAAATTATTTTTACAACAACAAACAATTATCAATTTATAAAATATTTAATTCAAACAGGACATAGCCTAGGTGCCTGCATGTCTGTAGATCTGTACAGACAGGACATATATTTCCCGTTATCAGATCGGAAACCGGGTGACACTAGTCCGAGTTAAAGGTATCGTACACGTTTGGTAATGACTCAAAACACATATTAGCATAAAAACTTACTTGGTAACAAGCAACGGAGAGCTGTTGATGGTATAAAACATTGTAGGAAACGACTCCCTCTGAAGTAACGTAGTTTTTCAGAAAGAGGTAATTTCTCACTAAAATAATAAAAACTTCTTGCAAGAAGTTTTTATTCCTATCTGAAAGCACACAAATTTGTACAACAAGGGTGTTTTTTTTCTTTCATCATTTCCTAAACTAGTCCTAGAACTATGACTGAGGTTTGTTCCGCCTAGGAGTAGGTGATCAGACCTACCTCCATGATCAGACCCATGTTCTGTCAACAGCAGTTGTGTCGTCACTGACGGTCAGAAGCACAGGAGGTGAGGGGTTGCAATTTAATGGTATTTATAAATACTTACAAAAATGCTTTTTTGTCTTAATGATCTTCCCGTCAAGGGAAATCAGCAATCTCCCACAAGGGGATATAGACACTAAGCGATGGCAACAGCCAATCTCTCTCAAACATACAAACATTGCTTTTAATTAAACAACAATGATTTGAATTGCACAAATATCAAGATTTGTGTTTCAGCAACTAGACGATAATAGTTGCTCTAGTCTAGTCATTGTGTATTTCAGCGCGGAGTGGTAGGATTCGAACCCACAACCTTGAGATTGCAAGTCTGAGTCTGCACTACCTGCAGCGTGAATGATTTTTGTTTTATTTGTGTTTTGAATGATAATATGATACAGAAATGAATTGCAACATGCACATGATATTGATTTGTACATTTTATTGAGAACGCAAAGTAGAAACCAGCCCAAGTTTAAAACTTGCCCGCACAAGTTTGAAACAAACGCGTCCCGGTACGGTATTCATAGAGTAAGTGCGTACGTCTTCAGTCATTTGAAGGCTGCACTCAATTAAAAGGAAGAAGAAGAAGAAGTTCAAATCATGCGCGGGCAAGTTTCAAACTTGCGCGCGTTACTACTTTGCGCAACAAGAGTTATCATTCATACCCTTTGCCAAGTTTCCAGAAACTGTTCATCACTGTGATATGTTACGTGGATGTCATACTGTGGTATATACACATTATCGGTTAAAAAACATTTGCAGTAGTAATACTTCTTCATCGTAACTTTCGACATTGTGAAGTTAAAACACACCGCATGTTGCTCCACACTGTAAGGCTCTCTAACTGCTAGTAGTAGCACTCTCTGCGCAGTTCCACTTTGGAACTTTTGTCAAATACCGTTAACGACCGTCATTAAGCAGTACGATGGTCTACCCACCCAGGAGGAAAGAACCATGGTCTACTCAGCCTCTCCCGATCCCAGATACTTTGTTGTTCCTTTCGTTGTCATCAAACCCAGGACATCGGATATGGGGATAAATGTGCCCCCCCCCCCGGGGGGGGGGGGGCCGCTATATTTTTTTCCCTACGAACTTTTTGTGAAATTAACATGGGCTGGAGGAGGATGATTCAAAGGGCGCTATCAAAAGAAGTTTGTACACAGTTCGCCGTAAAGGAGGACAAAAAGTTCGTAGGAAAAAAAATCTCGCCCCCGGCGGCCCGCCCCCCGCGGCCCGCCCCCGGCCCCCCTGCATACTACTAAAGGAAGTTGATTCAAAAGTGGGCGCAATCAGACGAAATTTCTACACATTTTTGCCGTATGAGGGACAGAAACTATAGGCCTTTTCACACTATCGCCGGGTTCGATCCGTGTCGAATTTTACACGGGTCATCACACTCGACCATGTTGAATCAGTAAATTAGTTTCAACACGGATAAAAACTGCTCCGCTTTCACACTAGCTCTGCGCGAAATTAGCTTTTGGGTATACACTGTAACTTTAGTTCAATCCGTGCGATTGTTTCTTCACGGCCATGTACACGGATCGAAGCGGGACGCAACGCATCGCAACGCAACGTGACGCGTCATGACGCATCGCAACGTATCATGTCCTCGTCGCGTCATCTCCGTGGTTATCTCAATTCCCAATAATATGGCGGCTCTCTTCTGGAGGTTTTACTGCGCGCCATGTACATTGTATTATACGGAAGAAAACGATTCGAAAAGAAAGCACTCAAAAACTAAAAGAAAAAACTCGTGGAGGATTCGCTGGTAGAAGTACCCAGTAAGACAATAGCACAAGGTGTTAAATATGACACTGTTGGTGTAGGTCAGGCCACTACAACCAGAAGTGGCAGAGTAGTACAGCCCACTCAAAAACTTGACATGTAATTGTTGCGGTACACAATATTTTCAAGCTTTTGTAAATCCTCCTGATATGTATTTTGTATCTAGTTAACATGTTGTCGAAAACTTTAATGGGGAACATTAGAATATTGCTTGTCTTATTTTAATTTACTTGTCACAACCTGTGTTTCCCTTTCTTTGATTACATATATCTTAGTGTTTCGGCTTTTTAAAATATCCTCTCAAAAACAGTTGTAAAACTTTTGTTCTAGCTGGCTATTTTCTTTCAGAAGTTTTCTTTATTGCTCACTTTGTTTTTTGAGTTTAAATTCGTATATGGGGGAGATGTGATGTATCACTAAAGTTGTCTACCGCCCTCAGTTGCTGAGATTAATAAAGGTGACCTCTGAGGGTCACACTGTGTGTTCTCGACTTGAACTGTCGTGTGTGTCGTTTTCTAACTGCCCTAGAAAACCTCTATTGATAGCTGCTTGTCAGCATAGAAACTTTACAGAGGTGTTCACCGTACGGCTTTCGACACGTGTTGAATTCTCAACCCACCTCCCGAGTATAGGGTTGGTTTCGACACGGATTGAGCGCTCTACACGGATCAACACCGTGTGGAAATGTTGTAGTGTAAAAAGGTTAGTCCAGATTACACGGATCGGATCCATGTCCAACACAGAGATTTTCTGCAGTGTGAAAAGGCCTTATGTTGGGGGACAGAATCTCCTGCCACACTGAGGCCCCACCCAAGAACGCCCAATATTATGAGACCGATGAAAATACACTATGAATTAATATTCATAATTCATTGATAGGGCCTACTGTATAATTTATAATTGACTGGAATTCCAACACTACTATAGGTTTATAAAAAACTAACCAGCGCTTACACTTCGTAAGGAAACTCCAATATTTTAATGTGAACATGGTGAAGACAAGAATTTTAACATTGTTTTATCAGAGTGCTTTTCAATCTTTATTAACTTTTTGTTCAATCACATGGTTTAACTCCCTGACTGTTAAAAAACCGGAAGAAACTTCAACGTTGTGATATATTAGGGAGACAGTAAATATAACGAGTCATTCAAAAATGGCTACCTGGATCGGAAAACAACGACCCTCACACGAGGTCCTTTATTATAGAACACAATACGAACAGTAGAGGGCGCTATACAATGTTTATGGTCTCATCGTGTAATATACTACACTCCTCCCCCCTTAAAATGAACATACCCAGTTTACAATAGTGGCAGATACAGTTAGTAAATCCCCTTTGGTTGAAACCCATTTAGACAAAACAAATCTTGTTTAATAAAATCAGTAGTATAGCTGCAATGTTATGTTTTTGTTTGAACCAATCGACTTTGACACTCAAAAATATGCATGTAATGTTTACATCAGTGTTGTATAACTAAGTTTGCTATTAAACTGAACACTTTTGAAATCTAACCAACAAGAATGTTATATCCTTGTTTTGTTTTTTTGTTTTTTTTTATAGTTTGTTGTTTACAAATCCAGTCGTTTGGGTGGATTTCTTACTCTTTGGGGATAACGGCTCACTTGAGTAGAACTTCCAGAACTACCCGGACTGCTCTCAGCAGCTCCATTCCTGTGCTTTTGGTCAAGTGACTGTGGTTTTTCTCCACCCGAGTCAGAATTTTGTTTTTGATTTGTGACCTTCTCCTTTTCACACTGCTCTGGAATTGGTGGGTTTAAAGGAACACCAACTGGGTTACTTGTTTCGGGCATGATTGGATCTGGTACAACCATTTGACTTTCTTCTTGTGATGGTAAAACATGATCAATATGCACAAATCTGTTCCTTCCATTTGTGAACAATTGCACTACGTAAGTACGAGGCCCACACACCTTTACAACCTTGCCTGGCAACCATTTCTCTAAATTGTTCTGATGGCTTTTTACTCTAACCTTCTGGTTCACCTTTAAGGTTCTTTCCTTAACCCGGGCCTTGTCATGAAACAGTCTCTGTTTTTCTTGTTTCTTTTCCACTGTCTGGGCTAAGTTTGGCTTCAACAAAGAAAATCGGGTTCTGGGTTGTCTCTTTAGAAACAATTCTGCAGGAGTTCTACCTGTAGTTGCATGAGGAGTGTTTCGGTAGGTTATAAGAAAGTTGGCTAGCTTATGATGTATTGACAACTTTTGCTTTCTTGGGTTTGGATCAAGAAGTTGCTTAGTTAGTGCTCTTTTCACCGTTTGTACTGTTCTTTCTGCTGCCCCATTGGAAGCAGGGTGATACGGAGGAACTTTGGTATGTTTTATACCGTTCTTTGTCATACACTCTTGAAATTCACTTGATGTAAATTGTGGCCCATTGTCTGAGACAATTTCCTCTGGGATTCCATAAGAAGAGAACAATCTCCTAAGAATGTCCAGAGTTTTGGTAGTAGTGGTAGTTTTCATCGGATACACTTCAACCCACTTAGAGTGACTGTCTACCAAAATTAGCATATGTTGACCTTTTAGTTCAGCATAGTCAATGTGTAACCTCTGCCATACCCTTGTTGGCCACTCCCATGTTTTTAAGGGTGCCGTGGGGGTGCGTTACGGACAGAGAGGCAAGTATTGCATGAATTTACCAAACATTCAATATCCTGGTCTAAACCTGGCCACCACAGGTAGCTTCGTGCTAAACCCTTCATACGACATATGCCTAAATGTTGCTCATGGAGATCATCTAGCAATCTAGATCTGAACTTGGGTGGAATGATCACCCGTAAACCCCATAGAATACAACCTTGTTCTACAGACAATTCATCTCTACGAGTGAAAAAGGGTCTCAGATCTTCATCCTGTACATAATTTGGCCAACCGTTTGCTACAAACTCATGTACTCTAGCTAACACTGGATATTTCAGTGTAGCTCTATTAATGTCACTAGCAGTGACTGGTAACTCATCCAAGTATGAGAAGAATTTTACCTCCTCATGAGTGGTATGATCCACTTTTCTGGGTAACCTAGATAACGCATCTGCGTTTGCATGATCCCCTGATCTTTTGAACTCTATGTCATAGGTGTAGGCAGATAATATAATTGCCCAACGTTGCATGCGTGCAGCAGCCAAACTTGGAATAGCTGACTCAGGATTAAAAATCGTGGTCAATGGTTTGTGATCAGTTATCAACGTAAACTTACGACCAATGAGATATTTATGGAATTTCTTAACTCCATATATAAGTGACAATGCTTCACGCTCTATCTGGGCATAGTTTCGTTCGCTTGTTGACAATGTGCGCGATGCAAATGCAACTGGCCTTTCTTGGCCATCTGGCATGACATGAGAAATCACAGCTCCGATACCATACGCTGAAGCATCACATGCCAATCGGAGTTCACGGTTCACATCATAGTGTACCAACAGCGTACTTCCCATCAAGTGGGATTTACTAGCTTTGTATGCTTTTTCGCAATTTTCTGTCCATTTCCATGGAATATCTTTCCGCAGCAGCTCATTTAGAGGGTGAAGCACTGTTGAAGCATTAGGAATAAATTTCCCATAATAATTCAAAAGCCCTAGGTAAGACCTAAGCTCTGTTACATTGGTTGGACTAGGTGCGTCCCTGATTGCTTCAAGCTTTTCAGTAGTAGGGTGAATACCCTCGGCATCCACTACATGACCTAGATACTCTACAGAAGGTTTACCCCACTCACATTTTTGGCTCTTAACCCGCACATTATACCTTTCCAAACGCTTGAGGACTTCGTTCAAAATTGTGCAATGGCTCTGTTCGGAATGTGCAGAGATGAGAATGTCATCCAAATAACAACAAACTCCTTCTATACCCTGCAAGATTTGATCCATCACTCCCTGGAAAATACCAGGAGCAGTAGACACACCGAAAGGCAACCTGTTGTATTCAAACAGACCCTTGTGTGTATTTATGGTTAAATACCTTCTTGACTCGGCTTCCAACTCAAGTTGTAAGTATGCGTGTGAGAGGTCAATTTTTGAAAAAACTTTGCCCCCCTCTAAGGTTGCGAACAAGTCTACAGCGTTTGGTAAGGTATACTGTTTAGTATCTAACCGTTTGTTGATTGAAACTTTATAGTCTCCACACAATCGTAAACTGCCATCTGGTTTTGGCACTGGTACAATAGGCGAAGCCCAGTCACTGCGATCAACCTTTGTGATGATTCCTTCATCTTGTAAACGCTGAAGTTCTTGCTCCACTTTCACTTTGAGTGAATACGGTACAGGGCGTGCTTTGCAGAATACTGGCTTGGTATCCTCTGCAACAAAAATATGGGCTGCAAATTCCTTGATAGGGCCACCCTTATCACTGAAAACAGTTTTATACTGTTCCTTTATCCCTGTAATGTCCTTGGCTGTTGTACCTTGTGTTCCAGTGACTGGTGCTGGGTAAGCTGTCTGTTTAACCTTGAAGATGCGCTTCCAATCTATCTGCATCTTTGCCAACCAGTCTCGTCCAAACAAAGCTGGCTTGTCCCCCACTACAACATATAGCGGCAGGGTGTGGGACTGGTTCTCGTACTTGACAGGCAGTGTCAATTTTCCTAGTACTTGGATTGGTTTTCCACCATACGTTTTCAGTTTCACTGAAGAACTCTCTAATGGCAATGATGACAGCTGAGTGTGGTATGTCTTTTCCGAGACAGTTGATACAGCGGCTCCTGTGTCCAACTCCATCTGCACTGAAGAACCTGCCAAGTCCACCATTAACATAATGCCTTGTTTTGGTGAGCACACTGAGCTGATTGTGTAGACAACATAATTTTCATCGTGTGATGAACCGCAACCATCTTTAACCATCTGCTTCACAGATTTATGGAAACTCCCCTTGGCTGGATTGGCTTGTTTCTTCCTGCAAGCTTTCGCTATGTGCCCTACTTTTTTACAGTAGTAGCATGTAGCCTTGATGTATGGGCATTCCCGTGAAGCATGTTGCTCGAGACAGCGGTAACAGCTGTAAACTTCAACTATGTATAGGCCGTGTCTAGACCCAGTATAACTGGGGGCTTTAAGTTTACGTTTACGTTTACGTTGATATCTCGGCAGGATCATTAAGTCAGGACGTTAAGCCAAGGGTGCTTGATTGTTGGTGAAGTGCAGACCGGACACAAAAGTGCTAACCATAAACAAAACTTGAAGAACTGAAAGTGCTGAAGACATGGACAACTGGTTGGTGCGGCGGGGAACTAGACACAGTGCGATTAAAAACTGAGCTGCTGCTAATTATACTTGATGTAACTCCTGCCCTGAAGGCCTCTAAAGTTGGGGCGGCCAACACCACACCTGGGAGAGAGTTCCAAGGTTTCGGTTCTGGGGGAAAAAAAGGAACTTCCATAGTTGAGTGCGGCTGGTGATAATCAGGAGTTTACAATGTTGGTAGGATCTGATGTTGAAGGGTATCATTGGGGACAAATAATGGGTGTGGCATTGATGGCGACGAGGTTGTGTTGCATCTTGTAGAGCATTGTCAGGCTGGCGGCTTGTCTTCTCCATTCTAGTGACTTCCACTCCCGTTCATGCAGCATGGAAGAAACACTATCTCTGCGTTGGTATCTCTGGAGAATAAACCAAGCTGCGCGTCTTTGCATACTCCCGACTCTGGTGATGTCTTTTTGGTTGTGGGGGGTTCCGAACTGTGTAGTAATATTCTGGGTGCGGTCTGACGAGGCCTATGGGTAGGCTTTCTCGCGGATCTTTCTTGAACAGCGTCTTAGGTTCCGGCGTAGAAGGCCTAGCATTCTGTTCGCTTCGTTGGTAACTTTGTCCATATCCTCATAATTGGCACTTGTCTGTGTTAAATTTCATCTGCCAGTCCAGCGACCATTGATGGAGGCGGTCAATGTCATGTTGTAAGTTGGCGCTGGCATAGGAGGAAGAAATTGATCGATACATGAGGCAGTCGTCGGCAAACAGGCGCAGCTTGGAGGTGGTGCCAGTTGGGATATCATTGATACATGTAAGGAAGAGGAGGGGCCAAGCACGGTACCTTGAGGCACCCCAGATGTCACTGGAACCCAGTCTGAAGCCTGGCCCCCGATGACTACTCGTTGGCTGCGTTGAATCAGGAAATGAGAATGATGTTCACCGTAGGATGGATCCTCTAATGCCGTTATGTTTGAGTTTGCGTAAGAGCCGCTGATGGCGAACGCGGTCAAGGCCTTTGAGAAATCCAGTACTATTGGTGCTACCTGCTCACGGTCATCAATGGCTTTGGCAAGATCTTGAGCTGTAATAATCAGTTGGGTCTCTCATGAGCGTCCCGAACGGAAACCGTGCTGGGCTTCAGTGAGTATATTGTTGTTATGGTTGTAGTGATCCATGATGTTATTAAAGATGGTGCTTCACGAGCTTACTGCAAATTGATGTGATGGACGCTGGGCGGTAGTTGGATGGTGCACTTCTATCTCCCTTCTTGAAGATTGGTGAAATATTGGCAGTACGCCAATCAGATGGAAAAAGGCCAGTGTCATAGGGACTTTTGAAAGATGTAGGTGAGGATGGGTGCGATCTTCATGGCCACTTCCTTCAGAACAGGAGCTTGAATAGTGTCTGTCTCAGGTCAAACAATCACGGGAAACGTACAGGTGTACGCGCTGCGCGCAACACTCAGTCAGGTCTTCATTGAACTCAGTGAGGGCGCTGTTTAGGCTTGTGACGTCATATGCAATGTTTTCCTGTTTTTCTACATGCATAATAGAGGTTGACGACAATATTCAAAACTTGGGGGAAGTTGTGAATGTTAATCTGAATCTGAATCTGAATCTGAATTATTATAGTCAGCAAAGCATCCTAATGGAAACATCGCACCAACTTTAATATTGACGTCAATGTTCAATGTCCGTTCAGACTGATGAAGGGACATTGACATTAATATTGATCCAGGCCATCCGGCTCCGTCTATATATGAAGAAAAACAGGTAAAAGCCGCCATTATGGATGTCAAACAATATGTCATTTAATCAATCTCTATCTCTATAGTATATCATTGTTGTCTATTATGCACTGTGCGCCCCCCACCCACCCACAACCACACCCACACCCACGCCCATTTCCGTTTAATAGTTGTGTTGAGGATTAACGCTCATCCCGGTAAAGCTCGTCAATAAATTGATGTAATCCTAGGGGGAAAAATAAACGACACAAATGTAGCCTGTCTATATTACCCCATGAAGGCTTTTACGCTGTTTCAATCAGGAAAACATGCATCGGGCACCGGTTTATTGGATTCTTGAACTCATTTGAAAACAAAATGTTGAACCGGTCTCTTTAAACTTATGTGATATGTCAGCATTTTGTATCATGTGTTAGAGTCATAAACGTCTGGTACAAGACGTGATGCAAGAGTTCGATGCAGATCAAGTAAACAAAATAGTTTATCTAATCATCGGCTTGTGGTGGCGTTTCTTGTAGGCGTGTCATTGATCAGTCGATCATGTGATCAGGTATACAGTGCGCTCAGTCTTGAAAACAGTTAAAACCTCACACAAAATTATATTTCTCTTCATATTGAGCTCGACCTGCAAAACGGCTGATAACTAGAACCAGTATGGCTTTCTTTCTCCGAGTTACGGTGATGGTCTTGGCTGTGATTGGGCTGACCAGTGCCGGATGTCCACCGCTATGGACGGAATATCGTAACAACTGCTACCGTTTCATGGGCCATGAAATGTCGTGGACCGATGCAGAAAACCACTGCCGGCAATTCTTTACCATCAGCGGACAGGGCCATCTTGCGTCCGTGCACAGCTCTGACGAAGCGGATTTCCTGATCCAGTATTCGAAATCTTTGTTCGTCTCTGCCGACTACAAACATGTGTGGATTGGATTGTCCGACATATCCGTTGAAGGCACTTTCAACTGGAGTGACGGCACAGCGGTGGACTACTTCACGGGATGGCGATCTGTACAACCAGATAATGTCGGAAACGAAGATTGTGTAGAAATTTGGCATCATGAGACTCTTGGGACGGGTTGGAATGATCACGGATGCTCCAATCACCATTCACACGTCTGCAAGATGCCAACTGTTGTGAAGGGCTAGCGCTGTTTCTGAGTGGGCTTCGGGTGAACAAAACCGTTGAAAGCAAACATGCAGCTTACATAACATTCATACAGAGAAAAACCCCCAAAACTTATTCGTCGGGAACATGGCTAAAATTAGAATTGTACAAAATTGATTTCAGCTCTGCCCAGAATGGCCAATAAATCATCCCATAAAGTCGATGAGCAGAAGAAATTGTCAATCTCGACAGTCACTCACAACAGTTACTCGCCAGAGTCACTCACAACAGTTACTCGACAGAGTCACTCACAACAGTTACTAACCAGAGTCACTCGTTCATCGCCATTGTCAATCATAACAGTTACTCGCCAGAGTCACTCACAACAGTTACTCGCCAGAGTTACTCACAACAGTTACTCGCCAAAGTCATTCACAACAGTAACTCACCAGAGTCACTCGTTCCTCGCCATTGTCAGTCACAACAGTTACTCGCCAGAGTCACTCACAACAGTAACTCGCCAGAGTCACTCACAATAGTTACTCGCCAGAGTTACTCACAACAGTTACTCGCCAGAGTCACTCACAATAGTTACTCGCCAGAGTCACTCACAATAGTTACTAACCAGAGTCACTCGTTCAATCAGTCGATCATGTGATCAGGTATACAGTGCGCTCAGTCTTGAAAACAGTTAAAACCTCACACAAAATTATATTTCTCTTCATATTGAGCTCGACCTGCAAAACGGCTGATAACTAGAACCAGTATGGCTTTCTTTATCCGAGTTACGGTGATGGTCTTGGCTGTGATTGGGCTGACCAGTGCCGGATGTCCACCGCTATGGACTGAATATCGTAACAACTGCTACCGTTTCATGGGCCATGAAATGTCGTGGACCGATGCAGAAAACCACTGCCGGCAATTCTTTACCATCAGCGGACAGGGCCATCTTGCGTCCGTGCACAGCTCTGACGAAGCGGATTTCCTGATCCAGTATTCGAAATCTTTGTTCGTCTCTGCCGACTACAAACATGTGTGGATTGGATTGTCCGACATATCCGTTGAAGGCACTTTCAACTGGAGTGACGGCACAGCGGTGGACTACTTCACGGGATGGCGATCTGTACAACCAGATAATGTCGGAAACGAAGATTGTGTAGAAATTTGGCATCATGAGACTCTTGGGACGGGTTGGAATGATCACGGATGCTCCAATCACCATTCACACGTCTGCAAGATGCCAACTGTTGTGAAGGGCTAGCGCTGTTTCTGAGTGGGCTTCGGGTGAACAAAACCGTTGAAAGCAAACATGCAGCTTACATAACATTCATACAGAGAAAAACCTTATTCGTCGGGAACATGGCTAAAATTAGAATTGTACAAAATTGATTTCAGCTCTGCCCAGAATGGCCAATAAATCATCCCATAAAGTCGATGAGCAGAAGAAATTGTCAATCTCGACAGTCACTCACAACAGTTACTCGCCAGAGTCACTCACAACAGTTACTCGACAGAGTCACTCACAACAGTTACTAACCAGAGTCACTCGTTCATCGCCATTGTCAATCATAACAGTTACTCGCCAGAGTCACTCACAACAGTTACTCGCCAGAGTTACTCACAACAGTTACTCGCCAAAGTCATTCACAACAGTAACTCACCAGAGTCACTCGTTCCTCGCCATTGTCAGTCACAACAGTTACTCGCCAGAGTCACTCACAACAGTAACTCGCCAGAGTCACTCACAATAGTTACTCGCCAGAGTTACTCACAACAGTTACTCGCCAGAGTCACTCACAATAGTTACTCGCCAGAGTCACTCACAATAGTTACTAACCAGAGTCACTCGTTCAATCAGTCGATCATGTGATCAGGTATACAGTGCGCTCAGTCTTGAAAACAGTTAAAACCTCACACAAAATTATATTTCTCTTCATATTGAGCTCGACCTGCAAAACGGCTGATAACTAGAACCAGTATGGCTTTCTTTATCCGAGTTACGGTGATGGTCTTGGCTGTGATTGGGCTGACCAGTGCCGGATGTCCACCGCTATGGACTGAATATCGTAACAACTGCTACCGTTTCATGGGCCATGAAATGTCGTGGACCGATGCAGAAAACCACTGCCGGCAATTCTTTACCATCAGCGGACAGGGCCATCTTGCGTCCGTGCACAGCTCTGACGAAGCGGATTTCCTGATCCAGTATTCGAAATCTTTGTTCGTCTCTGCCGACTACAAACATGTGTGGATTGGATTGTCCGACATATCCGTTGAAGGCACTTTCAACTGGAGTGACGGCACAGCGGTGGACTACTTCACGGGATGGCGATCTGTACAACCAGATAATGTCGGAAACGAAGATTGTGTAGAAATTTGGCATCATGAGACTCTTGGGACGGGTTGGAATGATCACGGATGCTCCAATCACCATTCACACGTCTGCAAGATGCCAACTGTTGTGAAGGGCTAGCGCTGTTTCTGAGTGGGCTTCGGGTGAACAAAACCGTTGAAAGCAAACATGCAGCTTACATAACATTCATACAGAGAAAAACCCCAAAAACTTATTCGTCGGGAACATGGCTAAAATTAGAATTGTACAAAATTGATTTCAGCTCTGCCCAGAATGGCCAATAAATCATCCCATAAAGTCGATGAGCAGAAGAAATTGTCAATCTCGACAGTCACTCACAACAGTTACTCGCCAGAGTCACTCACAACAGTTACTCGACAGAGTCACTCACAACAGTTACTAACCAGAGTCACTCGTTCATCGCCATTGTCAATCATAACAGTTACTCGCCAGAGTCACTCACAACAGTTACTCGCCAGAGTTACTCACAACAGTTACTCGCCAAAGTCATTCACAACAGTAACTCACCAGAGTCACTCGTTCCTCGCCATTGTCAGTCACAACAGTTACTCGCCAGAGTCACTCACAACAGTAACTCGCCAGAGTCACTCACAATAGTTACTCGCCAGAGTTACTCACAACAGTTACTCGCCAGAGTCACTCACAATAGTTACTCGCCAGAGTCACTCACAATAGTTACTAACCAGAGTCACTCGTTCCTCGCCATTGTCAGTCACAACAGTTACACGCCAGAGTCAGTCACAACAGTTACTCGCCAGAGTCACTCACAACAGTTACTCGCCAGAGTCACTCACAACAGTTATTCGCCAGAGTCACTCACAACAGTTACTCGCCAGAGTCACTCACAACAGTTACTCGCCAGAGTCACTTACAACAGTTACTCGCCAGAGTCTCTCACAACAGTTACTCGCCAGAGTCACTCAAAACAGTTACTCGCCAGAGTAACTCACGAGAGTTTATTCGCCAGAGTCACTCACAACAGTTACTCGCCAGAGTCACTCACAACAGTTACTCACCAGAGTCACTCACGACATTTCCTCTCCAGAGTCTCTCACAACAGTTATTCGCCAGAGTCACTCACAAGAGTCACTCACAACAGTTACTTACCAGAGTCTCTCACAACAGTTACTCGCCAGAGTCACTCACAATAGTTTATTCGCCAGAGTCTCTCCATACAGTTACTCGCCTGATTCACTCACTACAGTTACTCGCCAGAGTCTCACAAAAGTTACTCCGCCAGAGTCACTCACAACAGTTTCTTCAAAAACCGAAACCATCGACACGAGATCTATACAAACATTACTTGGCAATTAAATTGTACAAGCCTAACACGGTGCAATTGCATCAATTTCTGGTCTCTACACTTCAACCTCTAAGTGAGACCCCAGGAATTACAAATGTAAAGTTTACTCAGTTCTATCAACTCACTCATCGAGATTCGTCTATAGCTCCACTGTCCGTGTATGTCAACCAGAAAAACAGTTACTCGCCAAAGTCACTCACAACAGTTACTCGCCAGAGTCACTCACAACAGTTACTCTTCAGAGTCACCACAAGAGTCACTCACAACAGTTACTCGCCATAGTCTCTCACAACAGTTACTCGCCTAACACGGTGCAACTGAATATTATGGTCTCTACCTCTTCAACCTCTAAGTGAGACCCCAGGAATTAAAAATGTAAAGTTTACTCAGTTCTATCAACTCACTCATCGAGATTCGTCTATAGCTCCACTGTCCGTGTATGTCAACCAGAAAAAAAAAACCGACATTAAAAATAAATATATATTCCAGCTGACAATTCTTTCTTCTTTTGTACAATTACTTTTACTTCGAACGATACTCACTGGAACTGGGAGACTTCGAATTATTACACCAGTCCTCCCGTCCTCTAAAAACTCAGTGAAACACTCGATATTGGTGATTTGCTCACGTGACCTCATCGATTACGAAACAATGAATTACAGGTTCATTTTTAACTACAATTTTTCATTTTTCACTTTTGTTGGTAATATATAGCAACTTTTCTGGAAGTGGTTTTCAAAATGTTAAAATCATGCTGTTTTTCTTCATAAATTATTGCTGGAGGAACAAAGTAAGAATCGGGTGCACTTTTAAAAATATTGTATCCCTTGTTCCTCAAACCTAGCCGAAAAGTGGAAGGGATAATTTTGTTTATCCTTTGCTGCTCAAACCAATCGAAAAAGATGAGGGGATAGATTGTTTTATCCCTTGAACCTCAAACATGACAAAATGTGCGATATATTGCTAACAAATAACTGGAAGTTATCATTTTTTTAATTGTTAGCCTAGAAAAACTAGAATGATTCGTAAAATCTGGAGCATGTTTTTCACATTAGGAGGAGAAAATGGTAAACTAAAAATTTGTTGCTTTAACATTCTGTTTCGATAGCAATTTTTGGACTATAATGACAATTTTAAGCTGTAAATTTGAAAAATAACCCAAAACGAAAAAATGCAGTTAAAAATAAAACTGTTGGGAGTTCTTATTTTATATCTAAGAATATCAGAAGTGTAACTGAACATCGCCGATTCGTTATCATTATTTAGTATAAGGAGTGTCCACCGGTTAGACTAGTTTGTGGCTTTTGGATACAAATATTTGTCTACACTTAGTTTATGGAGATGGTTGATTGAATGTTTCTGGGATTTTATAAGACATACTTAATGCTTGCATTACAAAGATATATTTTAGCTATCTTTGCAAATGGCTGATATTAATCAGAGCATTGTGCCAATAATTATATAGGCTATAAATGTCAATTATTTAGATGACGAAAATGCTTGAAATTGTAATCAATGTTGCTTTTTTAGTTTTTAGTTGAGCCAAAAAGGAAGGTACATCATTGTTTTCGGAGAGTTAGATTAATTAAAATCTTTAACTTTGACTAAGCCCACCATACAAACAACCCGTGTTCAGTCATGCAATTCGGTTAGGTCACTATTTAGAGAACTTACACAATTAACACAAATCATGTTTTGAGAGGGATTTTATTCATGGCAGCATTGATCAATCGAACTTAAAGGCAACGCATACCTTTGGTTATGGAACCTTTCGATTGTTTTAATCCTTAAAATGTAGATATATATATACAACAAAACGAACCTGTGAACATTTCATTTCAAAAGGTGGTAGGTATCACCGAAAATCTGGAGCGGTTCTGTCCGAACAGGAAGAAGAATCCGTTATTGGAATACACAATCTGAGAAACGTTTCATGCAGAAACGTTTCCCAGATTGATATGTTTTTCAATTCCTCTCTCTAAAACCACATTCCTTAGAAGGGAATCGTTTCTGATAAAGTTATTATCAACAGCTGCAGTGCTTCATACCATTAACGTTTTGAGTAATTACCAAAGGTATACCCTCCCTTTAACAATGCTTAGTTGTATAATTATAACGTCTTTGAACTAACTTCCTCTTCGTTTCAATATTTTTTTCTGGTGGATTTGTATCAGTGTGAACTTGATAACCAGTGAGGTTTCTGATTGAAACTAATCGCTGCACCCCATTTAAAAAACGAAGGTCTTAAAAGATTAAATGAAGAATAATATTAAAGGTGGGGTTATAGATTTGTTTCTGTCAGACTGTAATTGTAAAGCTGATTCATAGACCCAATTTTAAAGAAAGATACAATAAAAGTCACCTGTGAAAGTTTCAGCTGAATACAATGGTCTACTTGCTGAGAAAACAGAAGAAGGAAAACAAAAACTGACGTTTAGCAAGGTGATAACAGCGGGTACTATACCATAATCACCGACCGCAGCATTCGCGAACAGACACCAACCCTCAGAAATCTGAGAAGCGATTCATGCATGAATCGCTTCTCAGATTAAAATGTTTTTGGGTGAATGATCCAAGCCATATGAAGGGAATCCTTTCTTAAAATGTTGGAGTATTTTATCAATCTATGACCCAACCTTAAAGGGTCTTACAAAGTTTGGTAATGACTCTAAACATTACCGCAATAAAATCTTACTTGGTAAGAAGAACACCAGCTTTGGATAGTCTAATGCATTTTGAGAAACTTTTCACTTCGAAGTACTGCGGTTATGAAAAAATATATCACTTTTTGTCCCCAAAAATGTGAATCTGAGAAGCGTTACTGACAGTAACGTTTCTCAGATTGTGTATTCCAATTGCAGATTAATCTTCCTGCGTGGACATAACCGCTCCAGATTTTCGGCAATATCTCAAAAACGCTACCACCTTTTGAAGTGAAATCTCACAGGTTGGTTTTATGGTATTTATTTACAACTAAATAGGATTGAAACAAACAGTGGGTTCCAATTACCAAACGTATACAATCCCTTTAAAAGTAACTGAGAAATGTCTACACAAGTTGCAACGTTGTCAGTCTTTGAGTGGATTGAGTGACGGTTTCACTTCTTGTGTTTACAATTGACATTATTAAAAAAAAAGGTTATAAAATGGTGGCTTACATCGTCCCCTTTTCCATCTTTTATGCGAGTTGTTTTTGTTTATAGACAAATCTTCATTTCCAGCAGTATCACCTCTTTGTAAGGATTGTTTTAACGGTAAAACGCAAGTGAAATGGTAAATAATGTTTTCGAGTAACAACAACAACACCCGCTAGGGAATTTGATGAGGTTTATAACTTCTTCTAAAAATGATGAGTGTATACGTACGTGATACGCTTCAACCTTAAAGGAACATTACAGAATTGGTTTTTGCTAACAAAACAGTTGCTGGCAGTGTAAGCACTTTATATAATCCACCATATACATAAACTGACAAACCTGTAGAAGTTTGAGATCGATCGGCCATCTGGGTCACGAGAAAATAGTGAAAAACCGATTACACATTTGCATGTGTTATACAATGCATGAATAAAACGCTCATGAACGATAAACTCCAATCGGAAATTAGTTTTATTTATTTATCATCAAATATGTCATTTCAGGCAGAAATATTTCTAGGGATGTTTTCTACTATCATCATCATTAGACCGTGTAAGTTTTATGTAAATCTGTGATCTTAAAGAAAAGTTTAATTATACCAGTTCTGTAACGTTCCTTTAATGGTTGACACAGCATTGGTTACATCTGTCCAAGTTTAGTTCGAATTAGCCAAAGTATAATTCGGATCTGTCATTTGGATCCATCCCAATTGACCTTATTTTTGACTGCATGAGGGCGCAATCATCAGGGAATTGTCTTGCATCACAATTACAGTTTCATCTTATTTTAATTGCCTGTACTTAGTTTTTTTGCATCAATAATGATGAAATAGATAAACATGATAATAACAACAATAACAAAAAAAGTTTGTTTACTTGTTTTTTATCACGTGAAATTTGTCCACATACGCCCTCACGCGGTCAAAAATACGGCGAAGTACGGGTCGAACTTTTGTTGGGGCATTTAGTAAAACAGTGTTGAACTAATTCCGTCAGGATAGATGCTCTATAGCATGACACGAGAGGATCTCACAGACTAAAAAATCTTAAAGTCTGTTAATGTTGTGAGAGGACACTCAGCGGCTTGGGATAAAGAAAACGAGGGGAATTTTCCAGACAACAGCCATAAGCTAAAGGGCAAACGGGAATTGGTAAATAATGTTTTCGAGTAACAACAACGTCCGCTAGGGAATTTGAAATGTTTATAATGTCTTCGAGAATGATGAGTGTACGTGTGGTACGTGTTATACGCTTCAACCTTATGGTTATCACAGCATTCGTTGGATCAGTCTCAATGGACTATAGTTGGATCATTCCCAAGTAGGACATGTATATAATTATTTGGAGTTGTTAAAAGTTTGACGTTCATACCACAAGTCAGACTTTGGTATAGACTGTGTAAGTTGACCTCAATACTTTACAAGTTTTCACGGGAGTCTGGACTTCCGGGTACCTTCAATTAGCAGCTACAGCGTGTATTGTGGCAGTTGCGAAAAGAACTTGTATTGCGACGTTCTTATAAATTTCACCCATTGAATATGGTTTGAATAAAGCTAAATTTTGAAATTGTATATTGTAAACAATTTCGCAAATCTTTGGAAAAATATATATATGTTTTAAGCTGACCTTAAGCCACTCGCGTTTGACCATAAAGAACATGCAATAAAAAGGCGATCGTCGTGATCCTTGACGTACACGCATGCAAATTAGAGCAAGATGCTGCAGTACCCAAACCGCGCGAAACTAGAACGTCGTTTTCCCGGCGTAACGAAAAAATTATATCCCGATTTAAAATATAACCTAACTTCGGTTTGTTAGTGCAGTCGACACGTTTTGCGCAACACAGTCGGCGTAAATTTGCAATTCGACACTTCGAGCCGGATTTTGGATTTCGGCACTATTTCTTCATTTCTCTTAAAGGAACATTGCAGAATTGGTTTTTGCTAACAAAACAGTTAAGCACTTTATATAATCCACCATATACATAAACTGACATTTCTGGTTGAGATCGATCGGCCATCTGGGTCACGAGAAAATAGTGAAAAACCGATTACACATTTGCATGTGTTATACAATGCATGAATAAAACGCTCATGAGCGATAAACTCCAATCGGAAATTTGTTTTATTTATTTCTCATCAAATATGGCATTTCAGACAGAAATATTTCTAGGGATGTTTTCTACTATCATCGTCATTAGACCGTGTAAGTTTTATGTAAATCTGTGATCTTAAAGAAATTGTTTATTACCATTTCTGTAACGTTCCTTTAAGTTTCCAGATTTTATTGCTAGTTTTAAATATAATCATTCCACCAATATGTTTCTAGGGATTGAAAAAAGTGATGTGACAGAAATAAAAATCACACACAATTGCACCTACTTTAATCTCCCATAGCTGATGGCTCAGAGGTGCCCGGAAGCTCAATGGTGACCTTATCTTCGCGAGACTATAAGCAACGTTACCAACATATTATCAACGTCATCTCGTATAGCAAATAGACTTTGTCGACTCCCATGTTCGTCTTTAGGACGTAATGATGCAACGAAATACCCACGTTGTTGGCAAGTATCCAAAAATGTTGCCATGTTGTACAAGATCGTTTCAAAAAAATGTTGAAACATAAAAAAGGAAAACATTGTCCAGTACCCGCTGAAAGTTGTCTTTATCTTATGTTATTGTATCGAGGCTGGTACCGGATGTTTGTACTGCATGTACTTGCCATTAGCACTTTCCCGCGGAAGTTACAAACAGACCTGGATTTTGTGTTTCATGTTACCGCATGGTTACCGGTAGCCAAACTGTAGACTTGAGGACAAGGAAATAATGACAAAACTGAAATGTGAATGAATTTCCTTTTAGGAGATTGGCTGGAACTGGTTGCCTGTAAATTGCCTCGTGTGACATGGCCTTGGCTCTCGTGCGACTATACTCCCACGAGACTGCTGTTCTCGCGAGACTGCTGCTCCCGCTAGTCTTCTTCTCTCGCGACACGGTGTCGCATGCAATTATGTCCTCTATGCAATACTATCCGGCGGACAGTATTGCATATGCAATATTGTCCGCCGGACGGTTTTGCATATATGCAATCGTGTCCGCCCAGACGCTGCTGCATAATACAATGTGTCCGCCCGGACACATTTGCATATGCAATCGTGTCCGCCCCCGTGTAAAACCATCCTTGCAGTAAATTAAACGCCCTTTTTTTTACCAGCTATAAGTGTATGTCATGAATGACATGAATGATGATGTGGACAGTTTATAATATTTAGCTCCATCGCCAGGGTTGCTCATAATGGAACCTGAAGCATATGACAATATTGTCCGTTTTAGTTGCTGGGCGAGTGGTAGCACTCCCCCCCCCCCCCGTCGTAAAGAAAGTTTCAAGCAAGCACGGCAAAAAAGAGACCCCTTGCGATGTGAGTAGTTACCGACTTTATTTTCGGGCCTTACGTCATGACAAAAAACACATCAGAAAAGCGTCTTCCTGCTGGAAAATGGTGTATGTAATGTATGTAACAAATCGATCCATGCAACCTCATTTGTTTAATTCCTGCCATGCCCTCATTGTCTCGCTCAGTTGAGGAGAATACGCAACATTTTCAGATAGATATTATGACACCAAAGTATTCCCAAATTCAAACCGGCGCGCCAGTGCAGTAGCCACATCTGGATACTGCATGCATATTCATAAGAATGAGTATACGAGACTTCCGCCACTGACCAATGGGGTCTCGCCTTTTGCGCGCATTATAGTAATGAGTCATTGGCTTCGAGACAGAACCGTCAAGGCGTTGATTTGGTGAGTACACGCATACAGTTCACACGAGCACGCGCACACCGTACTGCACACACAGACACCATGCACACAGCTCGGGCGGGTTGGTAGCTCGGTAGCTCGGGTGGGTAGCGCGGCGCAAAAAAAAAAAATGAAAACAATAAAATACTAGAGATTGAGTTTTTGTCATGTGACAAAAACAAGGTGTTCGTGGGGAGTGATTGAATGAATGAACATTCTACCTTATCAATCCAATGCCTGGTCCAGGAGTTATGAATTTTAAAAAAAAACACATCAACTTCCGGTTTGGACCGAAAGTCAAGGTCAAATAGGGGTCGCATTTTGTGTAGCGCGTTTAGTTTATGAAGATGATTTAGATGATGTATGGATTGTAAACCTCCAACAATTTGTTGAACCATTAACTTTCACTTTCCGGTTTGAACTGGAAGTCAAGGTCACATGAGGTCACAGTGTGTAGCGTTTCTTAAATCTTTGGAGCCCTTTCTGATGATGTATAGATGATAAAAATCCAATGTGTGGTTCAGGAGTTCTGATTTTTTCAAATATTAAATTTCATCTTCCGGTTTGAACAGGAAGTAAAGGTCAATTGGGGTCACATTCTGTAAATCGTTAGTTAAGTTGTTACATACTTGTCCAATGAAATCCATTGTGTGGTTCAGGAATTATGAATTTTGAAACATTAAATTTCAACTTCCGCTTTGAACCGGAAGTCAGGGTCAAACGGGGTCACAATAATTCTTGAGATATGGTGTCACTTCCGGTTGACCCGGAAGTAAAGGTCAACATGGGGTCATGGTTACCAAGGCTAATCTCCAATGCCCAAGGAGTCTATAACTGAAAAAAAGTTTGAAAATCGGTTGTGTAGTTCTTGAAATATGGTCTCACTTCCGGTTGACCCAGAAGTAAAGGTCAACATGGGGTGACGGTGACCCAAGGCTTATCTTCAATGACCAAGGAGTCTATAACTGAAAACAGTTTGAAAATCGGTTGTGTAATTCTTGAGATATGGTCCCACTTTCGGTTGACCCGGAAGTAAAGGTCAACATGGGGTCACGGTTACCCAAGGCTAATCTCCAATGCCCAAGAAGTCTATAACTGAAAACAAGTTTGAAATCGGTTATGTAGTTCTTGAGATATGGTCTCACTTCCGGTTGACCCGGAAGTAAAGGTCAACATGAGGTCACGGTTACCCAAGGCTAATCTTTAATGCCCAAGGATTTTATAACTGAAAAAAGTTTGAAAATCGGTTGTGTAGTTCTTGAATTATGAATTTTTAAAAAATCTGACATTTGATTGTTAGCGAGGTTTGCACTGACGGCTGTTTTAGAGACTAAATAAGCGTAATGTCAAAATCAGGTTGCGCGAACCTTGAAAAGAGACTAGACTACAAGCATGTTTGAAGGACTTTGAACCTTGCGTTTGATTCAACAGAGCAAGCAGCCGCTCACCGTGTACTGGTTTAGTTCACGTATTGTGTGTGTACTCAATGCATTTTTTCCCGCGGTTTGACAGCGGGTCAATGTATACCCGATTAAACCATAAGTGAAGGTCAAAAATGTAACATCTCTGTGGGAAAGTTTGAGAAGGCTTAAAAATCTATAACATGATGTAAAAATTGTGAGTAATGTGTATGTGAAAAGTACGAGTATTCCTTAAAGTTTGAATTGTGAAGTTTTCAACTTCCGGTTTGAACAGGAAGACAAGGTCAAACGGTATAAGACTCTGTGTGGTATTTGCTACATTTGTCAAGACCTCTCCGATGATGTATAGATTGTTATAATAGCTTATGTACTTCTTGAGTTAAGAATTTTTAAATGATTAAACTTCGATTTACTGTACTTCAACACTTGATGACGTCATCATGACGTCACAACTACTTGATTGAGGTTTTATCAAGTTCCTTACATGGTGTAAATTTGAAGTTGATCTGATAAACAGAAGTTAATGTTTTTGCCGGGAAAGTGTTTTTTTGAAGAATTACACCAGGCAAACATTGACCTTTCGTTACGACCGGAAGTAAAGGTCATGTGAATTTGGCCTTAGCTTTTTAAATGTTGCCCGTGTCTTGATCTATCATATGCCCAAATATAAATACTGTAGCTGTAATATTCGGGGACATACAGGCATTCGCATATGGTCACTTTTTTTACCTTAAATGGCTTGTAATTTGACACCTGATGACGTCATCATGACGTAACTAAAGCGGTTTCATCTCCTAATGTATATCTAACTATATGTGAAGTTTCAAGTTCATATAAGCTTGAAAAGGGTGCTTTTGTTAGCGGACAAGGGACGCTGAGAAGAAGGAGAAGTATTAAGAAAAAAAAGAAAAACTAGAAATTTAGAGTTTGTAATACAAACTCTAGGTGTTCGGAACGAATGTAGGCATATGAAAAGTAATGTATAAACTTCACATGCAATACAAAAGGCATCCATGAAAGCAACCATCGATAAAGATTTTCTAAAACTGCACCTTTAAGGTGACGTCATGTGACACTTGATGACGTCATCGAGATGTGACGTCAAATTTTAGATGTAACACATCCCGGTTTAAATAAATGCAATGTTTAAGCTTGATCGCGCACATCTTGTGTGTATTATAGATTTTGTAAAACTGCACCTTTAATGCCACGTCATATTATGAGACCTAATGACATCACTAGAACAGGACGCTAATATGACGTCATGATGACGTCAATTTGTTTTCGAAGCAGTTATGACGTTTCAAGCCCGTTTAAAAAAAGAATTTGGATTAAAGCATGTTCCGTTAGCAATTTCTGACTTAAAGGGGCAAACAATGAAAAAATCATAACAAATTGTGTGATGACGTCATCATTACGTCATTTTGAAATTTACAGGAACTTACCAATATCTAACAACCTACCAAGTTTCAACATGATCGCACTAATACTTCGCGAGATATACGACTTCAAAAAGTGCACCTTTAATGCCGCGTCACGTGACCCCCGATGACGTCATTGATCTGAAACTTCACACATATAATGGCTGCCTGAGGATCAACATATGTGTAAATTTTGAAGTGATTGCACAAAACTTCACCACACACATCTTCAAAAAGTCCATTTTGAAAAGTTTTCAACCTGCCGCTAGAGGGCGCTCTTGTGTATCGTGACGTCATCGGTATTTTTTTTAACTGCACTCCCTTGCCGGACACTAACATCGTTGAAAGCATTTTCATAACATTTAGCACTTTTGAATTACAAGGCTCTTCCGGTTTCGACCGGAAGTAGAGGTCATGTGAGGTCACGCACACTGAATAAAATGAAGACCTAATTTATCCCTACCCAATTCCGCAAACAAAAACCTACGGTCTCTTGTGGCTGATTTGATATAGATTTTCAAATATTTAAAATAGAAACCTTTAAGATGACGTCACGTGACAGGTGATGACGTCATCATTAAATGATTAAACTTTGATTTACTGTATTTCAACACTTGATGACGTCATCATGACGTAACAGCTACTTGATTGAGGTTTTATCAAGGTCCTTACGTGGTGTAAATTTGAAGTTGACCTGATAAACAGAAGTTAATGTTTTTACCGGGAAAGTGTTTTTTGAAGAATTACACCAAGGCAAACTTTGACCTGTCGTTAAGACCGGAAGGAAAGGTCAAGTGAATTTTGCGTTAACTTGTTAAATGTTGCCCATGTCTTGATCTATCATACGCCCAAATTTGAATACTGTAGCTATAATATACAGAGACATACAGGCATTGGCATATGGTCACTTTTGGCCTTAAATGGCTTGTAATTTGACACCTGATGACGTAATCGTGACGTCACAACTTACTCAGCTTCTGATACTTATGTTCTAACTTCACATGAAGTTTCAAGTTGATCAAAGGTTCGCAAGTATGCGTTTGCTTGCGGACAAAGATTGGGGAAAAGACTAAGAAAAACTATTAAAAAAAAACTAGGTGTTCGGATTTCATCGGGGTCAGTGTTGTGTCAATGTGTGAACTATTTTATTGAGTCGATGAAAAGATTGTTGATAGCTTTTGAAATTTCGAAGTGTAAATCAATTACGTGTGTACATTTAGCTTACACGGGAAAGAAATGATAATGTTCCTACTTAAGACTGCATTGAGCTTTAAGACGTGTATTAATTGATTATCTGTTTCAATTTTCATGTAAATATTCATAAACTGTACTGATAGTTAGTATACAAGACTTTTCCTGACAATTCAAAAAAGAGCCTCTTAATTTGTATTTCTTTTACTTCCGGTTGGACAGGAAGCCAGGTCAAATCATGTCATTATCAATTACACAGAACTTTCACACATAAAACATTCACAAACTAGAACGTGTATTAATTGAATATTCTGTTTCAATGTTCATGTAAATACTCATAAACTGTACTGTATACAAGACTGCTACTGACAATTCAAAAAAGAGCCTCTTAATATATATTTATTTTACTTCCGGATAGACAGGAAGCCAGGTCAAATCATGTCATTATCAATTATACAGAACTTTAACACATAAAACTTTCACAAAAATGCAAAGCTTAAAATCATAATAGATATATTTCTCGAGATATGATTTTTCGAAATAATAAACTTTAAATAGATCAAGTTAAACTGCACCTTTAAGGTGAATTCATAATTATATGACAATTGATGTCGTCATTTGAACAGGATCTTAAATTTTGGATGTTACAAATCCCGGCTTGAATACATGCAAGGTTATAGCTTTAATTGCTCATTTTTGCCGTGAACATACATCTTTGAAAAGTGCACCTTTAAGCCGATGTCACATAAAGCTTGATGACGTCATCGTAACGCGACGTCAAATTCTAGATGTAACACATCCCAACTTGAATACAAGCAAGGTTTCAGCTCGATTGCACATTTTTTCTGCATTTATCAATCTTGTATTACTGCACCTTTAAGTTCACGCGATCCACGGCGATATTAAATTTTGATGACGTCAATCTTCTACAAAGCTCACAGAGCAACAATTCACTTTGCTCCAAAAACCTATTCTTCGGGTTTTACTCTAAACATATGGGGTGAAAACCTTGGCCTATTACTTACACACATTAAATGTTTTAACTACTGCGCATGACAGACTGTTCTATATGTGTGCATAACTAATTAGATCACGCTACTCGCATGTATGCAACATGTGATAACACCCGGAACGATCTCAACACTATAGCGCGTTGTATGTGTTTACAGTGCAATTCTTTTCACACGCAATTTCATTTAAGAGTCATTCGATACCGGATTTCAACCGGAAGTTAAGGTCAAATAGGTAACATGTCTGTGGAAAAGTTTGAGAGGACTTAAGGACATACAATCTGATGTTAAAATTGTGAGCAAGGTGTTTGTAAAATGTATGAATATTTCTTAAAGTATGAATTGTGAACTTTTCAACTTCCGGTTTGAACAGGAAGCTGAGGTCAAACGGTATAAGACTCTGCGAAGTATTTGCTTACTTTTTAAAGACCTCTCCGATGACGTGTAGATTGTTATAATAGCGTTTGTACTTCTTGAGTTATGAATTTTTAAA
Organism: Plazaster borealis; assembly: GCA_021014325.1. NCBI lineage: Eukaryota > Metazoa > Echinodermata > Asteroidea > Forcipulatida > Labidiasteridae > Plazaster > Plazaster borealis. The sequence continues at coordinate 913,178 of CM037473.1, forward strand.
GAATTAAACTTTGAATTACTGTATTTTAACACTTGATGACGTCATCATGACGTCACAACTACTTGATTAAGGTTTTATTAAGGTCCTTACATGGTGTAAATTTGAAGTCGATTTGATATACAGAAGTTAATGTTTTTGCCGGGAAGATTATTTTTATAGAATTACACAAGGTCAAATTTTGACCTTTCGGTACGACCGGAAGTAAAGGTCATGTGAATTTGGCATTAACTTGTCAAATGTTGCCCGTGTCTTGATCTATCATATGCCTAAATATGAATACTGTAGCTTAAATATTCAGAGACATACAGGCATTGGCATATGGTCACTTTTTGAACTTAAATGACTTGTAACTTGACACCCGATGACGTAATCGTGACGTCACAACTTACTCAGCTTCTGATACTTATGTTCTAACTTCACCTGAAGTTTCAAGTTGATCAAAGGTTCGCAAGTATGCGTTTGCTTGCGGACAAAGCCCACTGAGAAGAATAAGCAAAACTAAAAAAAAACTAGAGCTTTAGTGTTTGTTGGAACAAACACTAGGTGTTCGGATTTCATTGGGGTCAGTGTTGTGTCAATGTGTGAACTATTCTATTGAGTCGATGAAAAGATTGTTGATAGCTTTTGAAATTTCAATGTGTAAATCATTACGTGTATATACATTTAGTTTACACGGGAAATAAATGCTAACGTTCCTACTAATAAGACTGCATTGAGCTCTTGAACGTGTATTAGTTGAACATCTGTGACAATTTTCATGTAAATATTCATAAACTGTACTGATAGTTGGTAAAAAATCACGCCAGAGGCGCACATGGCACTGATTGTAAACAACTACGGTTGAGCCACGTTGGTCTGTAACAAGCGTCTTGACTGGCTAGCTACCCACCGTTGCTAGTCGCGTGGGGTATGCCATGCTGCGTTAGGCAATTGCCTATTGTTTACAATCAGTGCCATGTGCGCCTCTGGCGTTAGGCAATTGCCTATTGTTTACAATCAGTGCCATGTGCGCCTCTGGCGTGATTTTTTACTAACTATCAGTACAGTTTATGAATATTTACATGAAAATTGTCACAGATGTTCAACTAATACACGTTCTAGAGCTCAATGCAGTCTTATTAGTAGGAACGTTAGCATATTTATTTCCCGTGTAAACTAAATGTATATACACGTAATGATTTACACTTTGAAATTTCAAAAGCTATCAACAATCTTTTCATCGACTCAATAGAATAGTTCACACATTGACACAACACTGACCCCAATGAAATCCGAAAGGCCAATTTCTCTGATAGATCTATGAAAATTTGATTTGTTCCAATGTATAAAACAATAAGTATTCAATACCCTTTGTTTTCAAGAAATAACAACGAATTTATCGTTCCTAGTTTGCGAGTTCTGCATGGTTGTTAAACCAAAAACTAAAAATTTGATTAAATTAATTACATTACCCAATAATTCATTGGGTGACGTCATTATGTTGTCGAAATTTATGTTTTATCTAATCATCAGGTGTAAAATTGTTGCCAAGTTTCAGTTATCAAAAATTACCAAAACAGGTCAGCAAAATCGGTCGTTTAGTTGATATTTACCACCAAACCAACAGAAGCCTAGGCTATCAAGAACTTTCTGCACTCAGCTTTTCATTGGACTACCGTCGAACGTCGCATACTTCCAAGTATTTTTCACTTATCACAAAGCCAATAATTGTGACAGAGCGCAGTAAACAAACGACCACTAACTTGGTATAGCGCTACCATGGATATGACATCGACTGTACATTTCACACAACATGTGGGCCAGCTAGCTACAGTCTTCTTGGACTTTGAACCGTTAAGGTCAATGGCCCTTTTGTACCACACGCTGGCTACGTTGTCAACAGTTAAGGGAACCGGGAAAGCGCCCATACCTTATGCGTGTATGAGATAGCCAGTGTGTGGTACGAACAAAAAGTGTATGTAACGTGTAGGCCTATACTATTATTGTGCGTTATCATAAAAAGTGGCAACAGACACGTGCACTTTGACGTTCAGTTTTGACCCGATGCAAAGGTTAAAAAGTTATCATCTCTGTGCAAAAGTTTGAGCAGGATCACTCATCTATAACGCGATGCAAAATTTATGTTGAAATATTGCGTAGTTTTTGAGATCAGAATTTGTGAAATTGTTCAACTTCCGGTTTGAACCGGAAGTCAAGGTCAAATGGGGTCACTTTGTGTTTAGCGCTTGTTGATTTGTTATCGAACTGTCCGATGATATGTAGATTGTCAAAATCCACCATGTGGTTCAGAAGTTATGATTTCTTAAAAATATTTAACTTTGATTTATTGTAATTCGTTACCTGATGACGTCATCATGACATCATAAAGTTTGTGTGGTCTTGATAATAAGGTCCAATTGTCTGATGAGTTTCAATGTTAAATTCAATTTCAATCTTGAGTTATGACCAAAAATTGAATTTATTTACAAAAAACACAAAGGCAGAGTTTGACCTTCCGGTACGACCGGAAGTAAAGGTCATGTGAATTTGACGTTAACTTTTTAAATGTTGCCCGTGTCTTGATCTATCATATGCCTAAATATAAATACTGTAGCTTAAATATTCAGAAACATACAGGCATTGGCATATGGTCACTTTTTGAACTTAAATGGCTTGTAACTTGACACCTGATGACGTAATCGTGACGTCACAACTTACTCAGCTTCTGATACTTATGTTCTAACTTCACATGAAGTTTCAAGTTGATCAAAGGTTCGTAAGTATGCGTTTGCTTGCGGACAAAGCCCACTGAGAAGAATAAGCAAAACTAAAATAAAAAAAACTAGTGCTTTAGTGTTTGTTGGAACAAACACTAGGTGTTCGGATTTCATCGGGGTCAGTGTTGTGTCAATGTGTGAACTATTTTATTGAGTCGATGAAAAGATTGTTGATAGCTTTTGAAATTTCGAAGTGTAAATCAATTTCGTGTATACATTTAGTTTACACGGGAAAGAAATGGTAATGTTCCTACTTAAGACTGCATTGAGCTATAAGACGTGTATTAATTGATTATCTGTTTCAATTTTCATGTAAATATTCATAAACTGTACTGATAGTTAGTATACAAGACTTTTCCTGACAATTCAAAAATGAGCCTCTTAATTTGTATTTCTTTTACTTCCGGTTGGACAGGAAGCCAGGTCAAATCATGTCATTATCAATTACACAGAACTTTCACACATGAAACATTCACAAAAAATGCAAAGCTTAAAAAATCATAATAGATGTATTTCTCAAGATACGGTTACAAAGTGTTTTCAGCAAATTATTAGAGTAAATTGTCCTTTTCATACAGAGCATCATTTTTTGAATTCCCTTTCATCTTGGTTGCATATCTTCAAACGAGCCGCTGAATTACTCACAAGAACAGCCATGTCAGCCATTTACTGAAGTTTATTTATTTTTCAATGAATATTGATTCTTTACGAATTAATAAATCCAACTATGCTTATCATGTTGACATTATTAATTTACAATTATTAGAAGTTTTCATCGGGGTTTCAAATACAGTGAGTTGGATACTCATGAATTATCGGTGCATGAAACATTGATTGTTCAAAACATATGCACTGATGATGATGTCATTAAAATAAGTCAAGCATAGTATGAGCTATCGGTTGCATTTTTAGACATTGATTTTCATTCATACAGAACGGTGGGTTAAATTTAGAATATTGAAAGAAAACACACTTGTTTTGCATAATTATGAACGACAAAGGCAAGTCATAAAGACGGCAAGTCTAAGCCTCTCGTGAATTTTGACTAATAACATAATGAGTTGAGTACTATTTCTACCTCTATGGTGCACCATACACTCAGCAAGGAAATAAGGATGGAACACAACAACGGGTGTGAAAACTTTGTAGCTTTATTTCTCACATAATTAAAAGTCATACGAATCACTGAAGCAGGTGGCCATCTCAGTAAAACTTCGTCTTCGATTCCATGGTCACCATGAGCCATCAAAAGGGCGAATAGGGGAACAACTTGACGCTGAACATGGCACAGGTTGAGCGGAATTTAGTTCTGCAGTGTTATTGCGCCATTGATAAGCTTGCGTTGTAAGTGCGTTGAACTGCGACACGTCAAAACTTGCACGGAAATCATGCCACTACAGTGCACGTAGGCTTTGGACCTCGTGATCAATGGAGCGGAACGTGCTTCCGAGGGCTATTACTAACGAAATGTTCAACTTACATTTTGAGCCGGAGGTCAAGGTCAAACGGGGTCACTCTTTGTGTAGCGTTTGTTGAGTTTTAAAAGACCTGTCCGATGATGTATAGATTGTTATAATCCATTAAATTGTTATCGAGTTATGATTTTTTGAAATATTAAACTTTGATTTACTGTAATTCGACACCTGATGACGTAATCATTACGTCACAACAACTTGATGGAGGTTTCATCCAGTTTCTTACATGGTGTAAATTTGAAGTTGATCAGATGAACGAAAGTTAAGAATTTTGCCAGGAAATGATTTTTTTGTTAAGAATTGCAGAAAGGCAAACTTTGACCTTCCGGTACGACCGGAAGTAAAGGTCATGTGAATTTGACGTTAACTTTTTAAATGTTGCCCGTGTCTTGATCTATCATATGCCCAAATATGAATACCATAGCTGTTATAATTAGAGACCTACAGGCATTGGCATGAGGGCACTTTTTGACCTAAAATGGCTTGTAATTTGACACTCGATGACGTCATCATGACGTCATTGCTCACACACCTTCTGCTTGTTATGTTCTAACGTCACATTAAGTTTCAAGTTGATCAAAGGTTTGCAAGTATGTGTTTTTTGCGGACAAACGACTATCAGAAGAATAAGCAAAACAAATAAAAAAAAACCTAGATATTTAGTGTTTGTTGGAACAAACACTAGGTGTTCGGCTATCTTTGGGGTCAGTGCTTTGTTTATGTGTGAGCTATATCATTGAATCGATGAACAAATCGTTGATAGCTTTGGGAATATCAAGGAAAACAAAGGGTTAATCTTTTATGATTATATGCGTTAGTTTAAACCGGGAATAAATGCAACTCACAATATGAGTTTTCAAAAATAGTAATAATCGTTTGTTAAGCCAAATTAGAAAAACGATGACGTCATTATGACGTTAGATAAGTTCTTATCGAGACATTGGTATTTAAGTATGTGGTTAAAATGTTAAGTGAAAAACTAAACTATTGTTACTATACAAAGTGTTTTCAGCAAAAGAGTACATTATTTAATTTATTAGAATAAATTATTAGGGTAAATTGTCCTTTTCATACAGAGCATCATTTTTTGAATTCCCTTTCATCTTGGTTGCATATCTTCAAACGATCCGTTGAATTACTTACAAGTACAGCCATGTAAGCTATTTACTGAAGTTTATTTATTTTTCAATGAATATTCATTTTGATTCTTTATGAATCAATAAATCCAACTATGCTAATCATGTTGACATTATTAATTTACAATTATTAGAAGTTTTCATCAGGGTTTCAAATACAGTGAGTTGGATACTCATGAAGTATCGGTGCATGAAACATTGATTGTTCAAAACATATGCACTGATGATGATGTCATTAAAATAAGTCCAGCATAGTATGAGCTATCGGTTGCATTTTTTCTTTTTTAAATAGCTTGCTTGATTTTTAGACATTGATTTTCATTCATACAGAACGCGATGCAAAATTTATGTTGAAATATTGCGTAGTTTTTGAGATCAGAATTTGTGAAATTATTCAACTTCCGGTTTGAACCGGAAGTCAAGGTCAAATGGGGGTCACTTTGTGTTTAGCGCTTGTTGATTTGTTATCGAACTGTCCGATGATATGTACATTGTCAAAATCCACCATGTGGTTCAGAAGTTATGATTTCTTAAAAATATTTAACTTTGATTTATTGTAATTCGTTACCTGATGACGTCATCATGACATCATAAAGTTTGTGTGGTCTTGATAATAAGGTCCAATTGTCTGATGAGTTTCAATGTTAAATTCAATTTCAATCTTGAGTTATGACCAAAAATTGAATTTATTTACAAAAAACACAAAGGCAGAGTTTGACCTTCCGGTACGACCGGAAGTAAAGGTCATGTGAATTTGACGTTAACTTTTTAAATGTTGCCCGTGTCTTGATCTATCATATGCCTAAATATGAATACTGTAGCTTAAATATTCAGAGACATACAGGCATTGGCATATGGTCACTTTTTGAACTTAAATGGCTTGTAACTTGACACCTGATGACGTAATCGTGACGTCACAACTTACTCAGCTTCTGATACTTATGTTCTAACTTCACATGAAGTTTCAAGTTGATCAAAGGTTCGTAAGTATGCGTTTGCTTGCGGACAAAGCCCACTGAGAAGAATAAGCAAAACTAAAATAAAAAAAACTAGTGCTTTAGTGTTTGTTGGAACAAACACTAGGTGTTCGGATTTCATCGGGGTCAGTGTTGTGTCAATGTGTGAACTATTTTATTGAGTCGATGAAAAGATTGTTGATAGCTTTTGAAATTTCGAAGTGTAAATCAATTTCGTGTATACATTTAGTTTACACGGGAAAGAAATGGTAATGTTCCTACTTAAGACTGCATTGAGCTATAAGACGTGTATTAATTGATTATCTGTTTCAATTTTCATGTAAATATTCATAAACTGTACTGATAGTTAGTATACAAGACTTTTCCTGACAATTCAAAAATGAGCCTCTTAATTTGTATTTCTTTTACTTCCGGTTGGACAGGAAGCCAGGTCAAATCATGTCATTATCAATTACACAGAACTTTCACACATGAAACATTCACAAAAAATGCAAAGCTTAAAAAATCATAATAGATGTATTTCTCAAGATACGGTTACAAAGTGTTTTCAGCAAATTATTAGAGTAAATTGTCCTTTTCATACAGAGCATCATTTTTTGAATTCCCTTTCATCTTGGTTGCATATCTTCAAACGAGCCGCTGAATTACTCACAAGAACAGCCATGTCAGCCATTTACTGAAGTTTATTTATTTTTCAATGAATATTGATTCTTTACGAATTAATAAATCCAACTATGCTTATCATGTTGACATTATTAATTTACAATTATTAGAAGTTTTCATCGGGGTTTCAAATACAGTGAGTTGGATACTCATGAATTATCGGTGCATGAAACATTGATTGTTCAAAACATATGCACTGATGATGATGTCATTAAAATAAGTCAAGCATAGTATGAGCTATCGGTTGCATTTTTTAGACATTGATTTTCATTCATACAGAACGGTGGGTTAAATTTAGAATATTGAAAGAAAACACACTTGTTTTGCATAATTATGAACGACAAAGGCAAGTCATAAAGACGGCAAGTCTAAGCCTCTCGTGAATTTTGACTAATAACATAATGAGTTGAGTACTATTTCTACCTCTATGGTGCACCATACACTCAGCAAGGAAATAAGGATGGAACACAACAACGGGTGTGAAAACTTTGTAGCTTTATTTCTCACATAATTAAAAGTCATACGAATCACTGAAGCAGGTGGCCATCTCAGTAAAACTTCGTCTTCGATTCCATGGTCACCATGAGCCATCAAAAGGGCGAATAGGGGAACAACTTGACGCTGAACATGGCACAGGTTGAGCGGAATTTAGTTCTGCAGTGTTATTGCGCCATTGATAAGCTTGCGTTGTAAGTGCGTTGAACTGCGACACGTCAAAACTTGCACGGAAATCATGCCACTACAGTGCACGTAGGCTTTGGACCTCGTGATCAATGGAGCGGAACGTGCTTCCGAGGGCTATTACTAACGAAATGTTCAACTTACATTTTGAGCCGGAGGTCAAGGTCAAACGGGGTCACTCTTTGTGTAGCGTTTGTTGAGTTTTAAAAGACCTGTCCGATGATGTATAGATTGTTATAATCCATTAAATTGTTATCGAGTTATGATTTTTTGAAATATTAAACTTTGATTTACTGTAATTCGACACCTGATGACGTAATCATTACGTCACAACAACTTGATGGAGGTTTCATCCAGTTTCTTACATGGTGTAAATTTGAAGTTGATCAGATGAACGAAAGTTAAGAATTTTGCCAGGAAATGATTTTTTTGTTAAGAATTGCAGAAAGGCAAACTTTGACCTTCCGGTACGACCGGAAGTAAAGGTCATGTGAATTTGACGTTAACTTTTTAAATGTTGCCCGTGTCTTGATCTATCATATGCCCAAATATGAATACCATAGCTGTTATAATTAGAGACCTACAGGCATTGGCATGAGGGCACTTTTTGACCTAAAATGGCTTGTAATTTGACACTCGATGACGTCATCATGACGTCATTGCTCACACACCTTCTGCTTGTTCTGCTTCTGCTTAATGTTCTAACGTCACATTAAGTTTCAAGTTGATCAAAGGTTTGCAAGTATGTGTTTTTTTGCGGACAAACGACTATCAGAAGAATAAGCAAAACAAATAAAAAAAAAACTAGATATTTAGTGTTTGTTGGAACAAACACTAGGTGTTCGGCTATCTTTGGGGTCAGTGCTTTGTTTATGTGTGAGCTATATCATTGAATCGATGAACAAATCGTTGATAGCTTTGGGAATATCAAGGAAAACAAAGGGTTAATCTTCTATGATTATATGCGTTAGTTTAAACCGGGAATAAATGCAACTCACAATATGAGTTTTCAAAAATAGTAATAATCGTTTGTTAAGCCAAATTAGAAAAACGATGACGTCATTATGACGTTAGATAAGTTCTTATCGAGACATTGGTATTTAAGTATGTGGTTAAAATGTTAAGTGAAAAACTAAACTATTGTTACTATACAAAGTGTTTTCAGCAAAAGAGTACATTATTTAATTTATTAGAATAAATTATTAGGGTAAATTGTCCTTTTCATACAGAGCATCATTTTTTGAATTCCCTTTCATCTTGGTTGCATATCTTCAAACGATCCGTTGAATTACTTACAAGTACAGCCATGTAAGCTATTTACTGAAGTTTATTTATTTTTCAATGAATATTCATTTTGATTCTTTATGAATCAATAAATCCAACTATGCTAATCATGTTGACATTATTAATTTACAATTATTAGAAGTTTTCATCAGGGTTTCAAATACAGTGAGTTGGATACTCATGAAGTATCGGTGCATGAAACATTGATTGTTCAAAACATATGCACTGATGATGATGTCATTAAAATAAGTCCAGCATAGTATGAGCTATCGGTTGCATTTTTTCTTTTTTAAATAGCTTGCTTGATTTTTAGACATTGATTTTCATTCATACAGAACGGTAGGTTAAATTTAGAATATTGAGAGACACTTGTTTTGGATAGTTATGAAAGACAAAGGCAAGTCATGAAGACGGCAAGTCTAAGCCTCTCGTGAATTTTGAGTAATAACGTAACGAGTTGAGTATATTCTTCCTCTATGGTGCATCATACACTCAGCAAGGAAATAAGGATGGAACACAACAACGGGTGTGAAAACTTTCACTGCAGACCATTCAGGTACTGGATGTGCTGTACTCTGACGAAGAAAAAACAATTATAAAGAAAGTGTGACTCAAGGTTAATTAAGTTGGGCTGAAACTGTTTAAATAATTTATATTCAATACCTAAAACATTTCATCATAATATTATAAAACTAATAACTTATTGAATTTATATTGTGCTCTCCCAAGGACCAGTCTGATGGAGGGCGCATAAAAATACAAAATATCAGAGTAAGGAAATTACGCAAGAAAAAGCTTGTGGAAGGTGCACAAACTGTTTTTGAAGTGAACCCCTTCCTTCCTTAGTTTTAAAAACGTCACCATTGTCACCACTTGATGATTAACGGTAAACTTTATAACATAACTGTGCATTAAATGAAGAATCATTTGAAAGGCAATTATGCTTACCGTTTTATTCACCGTGTCTCACTGATAGACACCGCCTTCAAATGACGGTCTGAAATGCCCTTCTATTCACGAGCCGATGTTATGCCCCGTTTTACGGTGTGTGATTAAAACATAACCAATGTCTGTCTTTTTCTGCTTGCATTTTCTCACATAATTAAAAGTCATAGGAATCACTGAAACAGGTGACCATCTCAGTGAAACTTCGTCTTCGATTCCGTTTTCACCATTGAGCCACCAAAAGGGCGAATAGGGGAACAATTTGACGCTGAACATGGCACAGGTTGAGCGGAATTCAATTCTGCAGTGCTATTGCGCCATTGATAAGCTTGCGTTATAGTGCGTTGAACTGCGACACGTCAAAACTTGCACGGAAATCATGCCACTACAGCGCACGTAGGCTTTGGACCTCGTGATCAATGGAGCGGAACGTGCTTCCGAGGGCTATTACTAACGAAATGTTCAACTTACATTTTGAGCCGTAGGTCAAGGTCAAACGGGGTCACTCTTTGTGTAGCGTTTGTTGAGTTTTAAAAGACCTGTCCGATGATGTATAGATTGTTGTAATCCATTTGGTAGTTATCGAGTTATGATTTTTTGAAATATTAAATTTTGATTTTCTGTAATTCGACACCTGATGACGCAATTATTACGTCACAACTTACTCGGCATCTCCTAGTTATACTCTAACTACATGCAAAGTTTCAAGTTCATCAAAGGTTTGCAACTATGCGTTTGCTTGCGGACAAACGACTATCAGAAGAAAAAGAAGAACTAAAAAAACAAAAAAAAACCCGAACAACAACAAAGAGTTGTTCGGGCTTAATGCCCGAACACCTAAAAAAAAACCGAACAAAAACAAGGAGTTGTTCGGGCTTAATGCCCGAACACCTAAAAAAAAAAAAACGAACAAAAACAAAGAGTTGTTCGGGCTTAATGCCCGAACACCTAAAAAAACCGAACAAAAACAAAGAGTTGTTCGGGCTTAATGCCCGAACACCTAAAAAAAACAGAACAAAAACAATGAGTTGTTCGGGCTATATGCCCGAACACCTAAAAAAACCGAACAAAAATAAGAGGTGTTCCGGGCTGTATGCCCGAACACATAAAAAAACGAACAAAAACAAGAGGTGTTCCGGGCTGTATGCCCGAACACCTAAAAAACGAACAAAAACAAGAGGTGTTCCGGGCTGTATGCCCGAACACCTAATAAGAGGTGTTCCGGGCTGTTGGCCCGAACACCTAAAAATTGAGAAAAAAACTCCAACGCCTTGATCAAGGCTAGTCCGTAGCCGGCCTTGCGAAACCTCTTTCACGGGAAACGTAAACGTGTACGTGCTGCGCACAACACTCGGTCAATGATAGGTCTTCATTGACCTCAGTGAGGGCGCTGTTTGGGCTATGACGTCATATGTAATGTTTTCCTGTTTTTCCTACATGCATATAGGTTGACGACAATATCACGACAGGGGCACAACTCGTGATTTTTTTCATCTGAATCTGAATCTGTGAATTTATAGTCAGCATTCAAAGCCTCCTAATGGAAAAATCACACCAACTTGAATCTTTACGTCGAAGTTCAATGTCCGTTCAGACCATCATACCATAGAACAAGACAGAGTCTCTGTCCTTTCTCTATGTTCAGACTGATGAAGGGACATTGAACATTAATTCCGGGCCATCCTGCTCCGTGTATACATGTATATGGAAAAACAGGTAAAAGCCGCCATATGGATGTCAAACAATATGTCATTATGCAATCTCTAGTATATCATTGTTGTCTATACGAAGCACTGGTCCCCCCCCCCACACCCACACCCACGCCTGTCCGCCCAATCAGGGACTAAAAGCCATCTGTTTTCCTCGTGTTTGAACTTTTAGCGATGTCCCCGTTGGTTTTGTTCACGAAAGCGAAATAAGGATAACACACACACAAATGGGAGGACGGTTCGTCTGTTAAACCTTCATCGGCACATAAAAAGAAAATGAACTACAAAAAAAAAAAAAACAGTGACAAACAATAACATTGCCTCCAAAAGCATCTGAGCAGTTTCAAGAACGCGAATGTGTAAACCAAAATTTTGCATCTGAATGTAAGTGGAACACTTTGCTTTGGGTCATCAAGGCATTTCCATTTATTTGTGTTGAGGATTTATGCTCATATCCCGGTAAAGTTCGTCAAAATTTTTAAATTTATGGCTTTTGGTATGTAGCCTGTCTACATTACCCCGTGAAGGCTTTTATGCTATTTGAATCAGGAAAACATGCACCAGGCACCGGTTTGAAGGATTCTTGAACTCTTTTGAAAACAAAAAGGTTGAACTGGTCTCTTTAAACTTATGTGATATGTCAGCATTTTGTATCATGTGTTAGAGTCATAAACGTCTGGTACAAGACGTGATGCAAGAGTTCCATGCAGATCAAGTAAACAAATTAGTTTATCTTATCATCGGTCACGTGGTGGCGTTTCTTGTAGGCGTGTCATTGATCAGTCGATCATGTGATCAGGTATACGGTGCGCTCAGTATAAAAACAGTTAAAACCTTGCACCAAATTATATTTCTCTTCATATTGAGCTCGACCTGCATAACGGCTGATAACTAGAACCAGTATGGCTTTCTTTCTCCGAGTTACGGTGATAGTATTGGCTGTGATTGGGCTGACCAGTGCCGGATGTCCACCGCTATGGACTGAATATCGTAACAACTGCTACCGTTTCATGGGCCATGAAATGTCGTGGACCGATGCAGAAAACCACTGCCGGCAATTCTTTACCATCTGCGGACAGGGCCATCTCGCGTCCGTGCACAACTCTGACAAAGCGGATTTCCTGATCCAGTATTCGAAATCTTCGTTCGTCTCTGCAGACAACAAACAGGTGTGGATTGGGTTGTCCGACATATCCGATGAAGGCACTTTCATCTGGAGTGACGGCACAGCGCTCGACTACTTCGCGGGATGGCGATCTGGAGAACCAAATAGTAACGGAACCGAAGATTGTGTTGAAATTTGGCATGAGGTATCTCTTGGGCCGGGTTGGAATGATTACGAATGCTCCATTCTCCATTCACACGTCTGCAAGTTGCCAACTGTTGTGAAGGGCTAGCGCTGTTTCTGAGTAGGCTTCGGGTGAACAAAACCGTTGAAAGCAAACATGCAGCTTACATAACATTCATACAGAGAAAAAACCCTAAAAATTATTCGTCGGGAACATGGCTAAAATTAGAATTGTACAAAATTGATTTCAGCTCTGCCCAGATTGGTCAATAAATCATCCCATGAAGTCGATGAGCCGAATAAATTGTCAATCTCGACAGTCACTCACAACAGTTACTCGCCAGAGTCACTCACAACAGTTACTCGCCAGAGTCACTCACAACAGTTACTCGCCAGAGTCACTCACAATAGTTACTCGCCAGAGTCACTCACAACAGTTACTAACCAGAGTCACTCACAACAGTTACTCGCCAGAGTCACTCACAACAGTTACTCGCCAGAGTCACTCACAACAGTTACTCGCCAGAGTCACTCACAACAGTTACTCGCCAGAGTCACTTACAACAGTTACTCGCCAGAAACACTCACAATAGTTACTCGCCAGAGTCACTCACAACAGTTACTAACCAGAGTCACTCACAACAGTTACTCACCAGAGTCACTCACAATAGTTACTCGCCAGAGTCACTCACAACAGTTACTCGCCAGAGTCACTCACAACAGTTACTCGCCAGAGTCACTCACAACAGTTACTCGCCAGAGTCACTTACAACAGTTACTCGCCAGAAACACTCACAACAGTTACTCGCCAGAGTCACTCACAACAGTTACTCGCCAGGGTCACTCACAACAGTTACTCGCCAGAGTCACTCACGACAGTTCCTCGCCAGAGTCTCTCACAACAGTTATTTGCCAGAGTCACTCACAAGAGTCAATCACAACAGTTACTCGCCAGAGTCTCTCACAACAGTTACTCGCCAGAGTCACTCACAACAGTTAATCGCCAGAGTCTCTCCATACAGTTACTCGCCTGATTCACTCACTACAGTTACTCGCCAGAGTCTCTCACAAAAGTTACTCCGCCAGAGTCACTCACAACAGTTTCTTCAAAAACCGAAACCATGGACACGAGATCTGTACAAACATTACTTGGGAATTAAATTGTACAAGCCTAACACGGTGCAATTGCATCAATTTCTGGTCTCTACATCTTCAACCTCTAAGTGAGACCAGAAATTACAAATGTAAAGTTTACTCAGTTCTATCAACTCACTCATCGTGATCCGTCTATAGCTCCACTGTCCGTGTATGTCAACCAGAAAAAAAACCCAACATTGAAAATAAATGTATATTCCAGCTGACAATTCTTTCTTCTTTTGTACACTTACTTCTACTTCGAACGATACTCACTGGGACTGGGTGACTTCGAATTATTACACCAGTCCTCCCGTCCTCTAAAAACTCAGTGAAACACTCGATATTGGTGATTTGCTCACGTGACCTCATCGATTACGAAACAATGAATTACAGGTTCATTTTTAACTACAATTTTTCATTTTTCACTTTTGTTGGTAAATAGCAACTTTTCTTGAAGTTGTTTTCAAAATGTTAAAATCATGCTGTTTTTCTTCATAAAATATTGCTGGAGGAACAAAGTAAGAATCGGTTGCACTTTTAAACATATTGTATCCCTTGTTCCTCAAACCTAGCCGAAAAGTGGAAGGGATAATTTTGTTTATCCTTTGCTCCTCAAACCAATCGAAAAAGATGAGGGGATAGATTGTTTTATCCCTTGAACCTCAAACATGACAAAATGTGCGATATATTGCTAACAAATAACTGGAATTTATCAATTTTTGAATTGTTAGCCTAGAAAAATTAGAATGATTCGTAAAATCTGGAGCATGTTTTTCACATTAGGAGGAGAAAATGGTAAACTAAAAATTTGTTGCTTTAAAATCCTGTTTCGATAGCAATTTTCGGACTATAATGACAATTTTAAGCTGTAAATTTGAAAAATAACCCAAAATGAAAAAAATGCAGTTTAAAATGAACCTGTTGGGAGTTCTTATTTTATATCTAAGAATATCAGAAGTGTAACTGAACATCGCCGATTCGTTATCATTATTTAGTATAAGGAGTGTCCACCGTTTAGACTAGTTTGTGGCTTTTGTATACAAGTATTTTTCTACACTTAGTTTATGGAGATGGTTGATTGAATGTTTCCGGGATTTTATAAGACATACTTAATGCTTGCATTACAAAGATATATTTTAGCTATCTTTGCAAATGGCTGATATTAATCAGAGCATTGTGCCAATAATTATATAGGCTATAAATGTCGATTATTTAGATGACGAAAATGCTTGAAATTGTAATCAATGTTTTCGGAGAGTTAGATTAATTAAAATCTTTAACTTTGACTAAGCCCACCATACAAACAACCCGTGTTCAGTCATCCAATTCGGTTAGGTCACTATTTAGAGAACTTACACAATTAACACAAATTATGTTTTGAGAGGGATTTTATTCATGGCAGCATTGATCAATCGAACTTAAACTAACTTTCTCTTCGTTGAAATATTTTTCTGGTGGATTTGTACTAGTGTGAACTTGATAACCAGTGAAGTTTCTGATTGAAACTAATCGCTGCACCCCATTTAAAAAACGAATGTCTTGAAAGGTTAAAAATGAAGAATAGTATTAAAAATGGGGTTATAGATTTGTTTCTGTCAGACTGTAATTGTAAGGCTGATTCATAGACCCAATTTTACCAAGTAAGATACTATTGCGGTAATGTTTAGAGTCATTACCAAAAAGAGGTTATAAAATGGTGGCTTACATCGTCCCCTTTTCCATCTTTTATGCGATTTGTCTTTGTTTATAGACAAATCTTCATTTCCAGCAGTATCACGTCTTGTTAAGGATTGTTTTAACGGTAAAACGCAAGTGAAATGGTAAAAAATGTTTTCGAGTAACAACAACACCCGCTAGGGAATTTGATGAGGTTTATAACTTCTTCTAAAAATGATGAGTGTATACGTACGTGATACGCTTCAACCTTAAAGGAACATTACAGAATTGTTTTTTGCTAACAAAACAGTTGCTGGCAGTGTAAGCACTTTATATAATCCACCATATACATGTCAGGGTCTACGAGGTGTAGCCTGGGGTTGGTGCGTGGTCACACGACACCGGGGTGAAGAATTACTCCTTCGTTCATGCAGGAACACTCCAAAATAAAGTTGAAACTATACAAGTCAAGTTGATTCTCGATGATTGGTTTATGATTTAATAAAACCCCATAAAATCCCCTACAGCAAAGGCACAGAGAGATAACAATATATTTAATCTTGTACAATAAACTATCTCACTTTTCTTATTGTAAAAATAATACTTAGTATAAGCACTTTTTCTGGACTTACCAGACACCACTGGGAATGAGGCACCCTTTACGATTACGAGTCGGTCCACGCTACAATCAAGCTAGCTGTAATAAATACAGACATACCTTATACAGTCATGGCATTTGTATAGTACAGCGGTACAGCATACCCACCGACAAATGATAGCCAATGTTAATTTTATACCCGTAAATAACGAATTTACACCATGAAATGTAAAACAAATGCTAACTCACCAGAATCCACAAACAAATTTGAGTTGCTTAACAACTTTTCAAAGCACGCACATGTAGGTGAGCAGTGAAGGCCGTGCACACTGTTCTTGCTGTCTTGTCACAGCTATGCCTATCGAAAATTACATACAGCAATGGCGACCCTCCAATACACCACACATTGGTTTAACGTAGGGAAGTACTGCAACGCTGCAGACCTACAAAAGCAAATCACTACGCGCCAAAAGAAAACACGTTTGTGGACTGATCAGGGAGTTAGAGTACCCAATGATAACCTAATTATGAATGAAATATTAACTAATAAATCTCTTGTCACTACTAACGTAACAGTTAAATGGCAAAACTTAGTGAACTGATTGCGAGCCGCACTACATTAATGCAGTATGTATACAAAACACTGCACAATGTGGCTCTCCGCGTTAAAGGAGCTACGAAGTTGTAAAGTAGCCAGATCCCGACACTTTCCCTGTTTGAAAACCACGCGACCCGAGTGGTTACGTGAAATTAATTGCTTCTGTGTCTGCCTAGATTGATTTGAGATAATCATACATTTTTCTAACAACATAGTTTTAACAGATACTTTATAAAATGTTACCAAAACAATACAGATATGTATATTTATGATATACAATAACTTACAGTGGAAATCGCTTGTCTCTTTAGAAAAAGAGCAACTGCAGCAGGCCCAACTTCGGTAGTTTGTATAAAACTTAAAGTATTAAATCGTACTTCACATGTAAATGAACTTTAAACAATGGAAATCCCGTGGCATGAAAATGCATACAAAACATAACTTAATGCAAAATACAGTGAAAGCTCTAATTAACGATCACCCGTGAAACTGACGCTATGTTTAAAATAAGTACCCATCAGTTATTAATTACAAATCCCACAGGGGAAATACCGTTCAGCTGGATAATCTACCAGCTAGACAAACCTAGTTATGATATGACAAAATCGGTATCACAAGCAGAACTCACAATCTCTTGGAGGGTAAATACAGTTTTGGAATTGAGAACTGCATTACATATCTCCAGAAAAACCTTTCCCGTTATAACTGCACTATATATTTATACAGAAATACTCGAAAATGTGAGTAATAAAAGCTGACATTAACCAAAATGATACAAATAAAATACCGCCTTGTTTTTTTGTTTTACCTCGCAGTACTATGGTATTGACTACGGTAACGGTTACCTATAGGAAACATGACCAATTTCCTAATCAAATAATGATGCAAAATTAAATACTCTTACTTTTCTAAAACTTTACTCAGAAAATCAATGGGACGACCTAGTAGACGCCACAAAGCTACCATTAGCTCAAACCCCTTAAAACAACTCCTTTCTTATAAGTTAAAGGTACAACATGTTGATGTAATAATTATATGCTAAGTAAAATAATGTCAGAGCCGCAGCCTAAACAACACATCTATTATGAATGTAGTTAGAGATCGAACCTAATCACTCTGCACCATAGTGAAGAATGAGCCAACGAAGTTGGTACACATATTTTTTCATCCCATCCGCCGACAAATGGCAGCCATCTACCAAATGCCTGGGATGGTTGATCCTGCTCTGAGGACAGACACACACACCATTTCTTCCTACAAGTGCCCTGTTCAATGAACGATTGAATCGTCGCGCACGATGGTTGAATGTTTGAAGGGTGACTTGGTTTGGCCGGTTCAGCCTTGATCGCTGAATAACTGACAAAAAGACTATGCGCCTCGGCCGGATCCCGCGCTCTTGAAGGGCATCTAAAAATCTCAGAGTATTAGATACTACTGTCCTGGGCATTGAGTGAGTGTTTGATAGATCGTTAGTACCCATATCAATGCAAAGCAAATGAATTGTTGGTTGCGCCTGCAGTCGCTGAAAGTAGTGATCAGGGCCATTGAAAATTCTGTCGTATGATAATCCTGGGTGCCCTTCGACACATACCTGAAAGTCTCTAGCAATGCCTAGTAGTTCTGCGATCGACATGCGACACCTACGCGCCTCGGCTAAAAGTCTTGCGGGGAAAGAATGGCCATATATATAAATTGATTTCTTCTCCGCCATCTTCAAAGCAATAATTTTAGTTACTGACTAAAAGAATGTTTAAACAAATACAACCTAGTGGCAAACTAGGATAACATAACGCCAAATGACGCAAGACATTTAAGGAAATACAAACAAACCTCAAAACCTATAAGTATTCCAAATTAAACATAGGCCTAAAGAAGGTTTAAAGCCATGTCCTGTTTAAAGTTATTCTTCTTTACAACAGGCAATCCTTATCAAAACGATGAAATAATTTGGAGATACTGTTTATCAACAAAGAAACCACTTTGCCGAACAGACAATCGCTCAATGAACAACGATATCCGTATAAAATATTCTACCCCTAAGTAATGGCACTGTGCCAACCACCTCGTTTCTTTGCTATTCGCTTGGACCTACGGAGGGAGCTTGGCAGTCCTGGAAGACTGTCGTCTGAGCCGTTGGCGGTTCTAGCCGGTCCACTTAGCGCCTTAGCGTCTTTGGCTGGTCGTGATGTCTTCTTTGTCTCCTTCTGTTTGATGACCTGTGGGAGGAAGAGGTTTTGTGGAATTAACACAACCTCGTCATCATCAGAGGAAGAACTAATGTCGGATGAGTCATCCCTATGCGAGGACTCTGTCTCGGACGGAGAATTTACATCTGGAAGAAGATCTGGAGGGTCACCCACTTCACTAAAATTGCATCTGGGATCAAGAATGAGTAGTGTCCGATTCAGCCATCGTTCAGTACCTCCAGATACAGGCCTTACCGCATACAAATTCTTATCTACATTACATTTGACCACCACATAGGACTCATGATAAAATATGTCACTCAGTTTGTGCCTCCCAGTAAAAGCACATTTCTTTACCAATACTCGACTACCCACAACGAATGGTTCACCCCTGCACTTCTTGTCATGCCGTAGTTTATTGTAGCTAGCAGCTTTCTCAAGGCGATCTCTGACAATTCTGGACATTCGTTCCAACAATCTAGCTTGCTGTTGTACAAAGCCCTCGGAAAATTCCTGACTAGCGTTTCCAATGAGATGATCCAAATTGATAGTAGCTTCTCGCCCGAATAGGAGAGCATAGGGACTTACTCCGGTCACACTATGAGGGGTAGAGTTATATACATACACAAGGTGAGGCAATGCCTCTGGCCATCTCCTTCTATCCCTAGCATCAATGGATTTAATTAGGAAACACAGCGTCTTATTGAACCGCTCTGTCTGGGCGTTACCCTGAGGGTGATATGGGCTTGTTCTAGTTTTCTTTATACCGTACAGTTGGCATATCTCCTTCACCAGTTTACCCTCAAAGTTCCGCCCTTGATCAGAGTGGATCCGCATCGGGATGCCGTAATGAGAAAACCAGTGGTCCCTCAGTACCCTGGCTACAACCGGTGCGGTCTGATTTTTGCATGGGACAGCAGAAGCATATTTTGTGAATGAATCCGTCATAACAAGCACATCTTCGTACCCACCCCGACCTCGATCTAATTTAAGAAAGTCAATAGCCAGACACTCCATTGGTTTAAAGGACAAAATGTGTCTCATGGGCGGCCTGACTATAGGATTTGGGGTCTTTGAAACAGTGCACTTAAAACAACGGTGCACATATTCGCGCACTCGAGATGACATCCCTGGCCAAAAACAACGTGACCGTAACAAAGCTAGGGTCCGGTTTGTGCCTTGATGTCCCCAGTTATCGTGTGCAGCTTCTAACATGAGCTTCTGTAGCTTAGTAGGTGTTAACATTTGATATACAGCACCATGGACTTTGTCTTCTATTTGCCTGTATAGTACACCCCTTCGATCTACAATTCGGGCCCATTCTCTAACCCAACCGCCAATACCGGAAACCGTACTCGTTTCAGCCATTCCAGGTTGCCACTTGGACTCCCAACGCTTCCAAATTTCTCCCAATTGTGGATCCTCCCGCTGCATAGCTCCTAACTCAGCATGCGAAAATGATGGTAAGACGGAAGACAGAGGGACATCTTCAACCTCGGCAAAGGAGTCCTCTGGGATGTGGGTCTCTTCAGCAACCCTCACTTCATGTGGAATTTCAGTACAGCTGGTAACTATTCCAAGTACCTCAGCAACCTCAACGGGACGTCGACTGAGTGCATCTGCGCACTTGTTTGTCCTGCCCGAGCGGAACTTTATCTCCATGTTGAATGGTGACAGTTGCGCTACCCAGCGCTGCTCTGTGGCCCCTAATTTAGCGTTGTGTAGATGGGCAAGAGGGTTATTATCAGTATACACAGTGAGGGACACGGAATGCTGTCTTGTCAACTGAGTCAGGGTGCATGACCAACTGAAAGTAGCCATGGGCCATATCCAATGAGGAAAAGAACTGCGATCCCCCTAA
This sequence comes from Plazaster borealis, assembly GCA_021014325.1. Taxonomy (NCBI): domain Eukaryota; kingdom Metazoa; phylum Echinodermata; class Asteroidea; order Forcipulatida; family Labidiasteridae; genus Plazaster; species Plazaster borealis. The sequence continues at coordinate 934,128 of CM037473.1, forward strand.
TGCCTCTAAGGTTTCCTCAATTCGAGGTAGTGGGAATGCATCTTTTTGTGTAAGTGCGTTAAGCTTCCTATAATCGATGCATAGCCTAATAGACCCATCTTTTTTCCGTACAAGGACCGTAGGGCTAGCATACGGACTGCTAGATCTGTGAATTACCCCTTTCTCTAACAACCCTTGCAATAACGTTTGTACTTCAGACATACAATGCGGTGGAATTCGTCTATATGGCAATCGAACTGGTTGGTCACTGGTTAAATGAATTTCATGGGGAATCAATGTGCACTTTCCCAGGTCCAGTGGTCCCATGGAAAAAGCTGACTCGTACTTTTGGATCAATTTAGCTATTAAGATAGCGTCCTCTGGGTCAAGCTCATTTAAGCTTATCCCAGGAGGAAGTGTGTACTCAACCCCGTCAGGAAAGACAAACAACTCCCGGAATTTACTGGTTGTATCAGTACAAATCGGTACTGTACCTGTGTCATCATCTACTGTGTCACCTTCATTACAAACAACTAAACCAACTGACACTTGTAACCCATTATGTGAGTCATGTGGTTGGAGGTGAACTTCTTCCACTTCTGTGGCTGTAATTGCAGTTGCAATACTATAAGACTTTGGGATTACAACAGGGGAATCCCCCAAATTACACAACAAAATGTTGGTTAATGATTCCTGAACTCTCTGTACTCCTTCTAATACCCGGACATTTTTGTCACAACACGTTTCCTCATAAGAAGTACATGACCTCGCTAAGTGGTTCCGAATTAAAACACATCGATCATGCTGCAAGGGTTCCTCTGAAGTACAGGATACACCAACATATCTGGCCGAAAACGGAGGAATGGTCTCTTGTTGGACCAAACAAACATCACCAACAACCCCAAGTGTTGGTGTACTCGGCCCATGTAAACACTCATCCTGCTTATTCTTAAACTTAAACCACTGTAGAGCAACATTCCACTCATCTCTGCATGGCTCCACTGGTACCACACCCAAAGAGGCAATAACTCGCAAAACGTTACATCCAAGGAGTATAGGATACTGTGCTCGCCTCCCAGAGGATGTCTCTGAAGACGACTCTGACCGCACTAAAAAACTGGCTGTCACTGTAAACCCAAAGATTTCAATTGGAATCTCTAAATATCCTGTTACAGGTATTTCTAAATCATTGGCACCAACTAGCCTAATGAATGTTCCCACTGTCCCCAAACTGTCTACCTTGTCGGCCAGGTGTTCTTGATAGAATTCACAGCTTATCAAAGAGGTTTCTGTGCCAGTATCTAAAATACAACTGACGTGTACTCCTCCAATCACAATATCGGCAGTGGGACTGTATGCAATTAACTTATCTCGTAACTGCTCTTCATTAACCGTAAGATCAACACCTACAGACTCCGTCCCCTGTCTAACTGCTGTACAATCCTCATTTAACCCAACCAACTTTGGAAATTTTTGTTCAGGCACAGTGTTACCCTCCACCATTATGCCTACTGTGGCAGAGGGGACTCGTTTTCCTGAGCATTTACATTTGTCCCAGCCTGCTTGAAGCGACCATATTTTCCCCAACAATTCTTCTCAATGTGGCCCATTTTCTTACAGAAGTTACATGTGATTCTTGGCTTACTGCCCCTCGTGACTATTGCCTTGTCTAGCTTTTCCGTCAACACTTTTGTTAACTCTACCAACTGACTACTAGTCGTTGTCTGATCCTTAGACAACGCATCTAGCTTTTCTACCATCAACTTGTTTGTGGTCAACAAATCAGACAAAACATCTGTCACATTGGCAGATCCATCCCGCTCACGTTGTATTTTGGGTTCATCATCACAGACCTTTGCCCTTCTACATTTTTTTTTTGTGTGAGGGCTTTTCCTCTCCCTCCGGAAACAATTCCAGTACATGTTCCCTGAATTTATAGAAAGACAAGTCAGGTTTTTCAAAATGCATTCTGCGTAATTCTCTGCGCACTCCTGGGTCCAGAGAACCCTGTATGAGTCGTTCTTTAAGTGCTTTGCCTCGCATTACTTTGAGCGCTGCTCTTTCTGGTGCATCTGCGGTCTTTTCCATACTGTCATGGATCAGCATAATAGCCCGACTGAACTCGGCCAAAGTCTCACCTTCACGTTGTGAACGCGCATGAAACTCACTAGTTAAAGCTGCAACATTTGCAGGCGGGCCAAACATACGCACAAGCACAGCAATTAATTTTGGCAGTGTATCCATCTCATCAGGAGGACAACATGAAATTTCATCTTTAGCTACTCCCCCTAAGTGATCGATGGCTGCACTAATCTGTTCCTGTTCTGACAATTCAAACTGCCTACAATAAAAATCAAGCTCTTCTAGCCATTCATTGAGTGTGCAATCACCTGGCTTCACTTGTGTTCCGTTAAATTTGGAAAGTTTGAGCTTTGGGGCCCGTGCGAATTTGAATCCCTGAAAAGCAGCTAGTGTTTCTGCTAAAGTATCAGCCGACTTAACAAGAGCCTCTGCGAGAGCTTCAGGCGCTGCCATGGCACTACTCAATTCGATCAACTAGCAGAGTGACAAAGATGGGTCAACCAGCGGTTTAAAATTACATGAACAACAATGAAAGTTTCACAAAATTATCATCGAACTACACCAAAGGACTACTACACATGCATCCTTTAAAGCAATAGCAAACCTCTTTGAAATCCTAATCCATGCATAAACTACAGGAAACGACGTGGTCACGTGCACAAAGTCACAGTCAAATTAAATAATACACACTACAAATTGGTGAAATAGAAACGTTCACTTGACATGTCACATGTTTTTGAAAAAAATACAGAACAAGGTTGTATCTTTACACAATAGACTGACAACATCAAATCTGGGGTGCCAACATTCAGTGCATATCCAAAAAAATATACAAATAAACAAGTTGTTGTGGTGCTGGGGCTCCTACGAAATTAAAATTAACAAATCAGCAGAGTGAAGATTCCTGAACATCCTGTCTACGACGCCAAAATCTGTCAGGGTCTACGAGGTGTAGCCTGGGGTTGGTGCGTGGTCACACGACACCGGGGTGAAGAATTACTCCTTCGTTCATGCAGGAACACTCCAAAATAAAGTTGAAACTATACAAGTCAAGTTGATTCTCGATGATTGGTTTATGATTTAATAAAACCCCATAAAATCCCCTACAGCAAAGGCACAGAGAGATAACAATATATTTAATCTTGTACAATAAACTATCTCACTTTTCTTATTGTAAAAATAATACTTAGTATAAGCACTTTTTCTGGACTTACCAGACACCACTGGGAATGAGGCACCCTTTACGATTACGAGTCGGTCCACGCTACAATCAAGCTAGCTGTAATAAATACAGACATACCTTATACAGTCATGGCATTTGTATAGTACAGCGGTACAGCATACCCACCGACAAATGATAGCCAATGTTAATTTTATACCCGTAAATAACGAATTTACACCATGAAATGTAAAACAAATGCTAACTCACCAGAATCCACAAACAAATTTGAGTTGCTTAACAACTTTTCAAAGCACGCACATGTAGGTGAGCAGTGAAGGCCGTGCACACTGTTCTTGCTGTCTTGTCACAGCTATGCCTATCGAAAATTACATACAGCAATGGCGACCCTCCAATACACCACACATTGGTTTAACGTAGGGAAGTACTGCAACGCTGCAGACCTACAAAAGCAAATCACTACGCGCCAAAAGAAAACACGTTTGTGGACTGATCAGGGAGTTAGAGTACCCAATGATAACCTAATTATGAATGAAATATTAACTAATAAATCTCTTGTCACTACTAACGTAACAGTTAAATGGCAAAACTTAGTGAACTGATTGCGAGCCGCACTACATTAATGCAGTATGTATACAAAACACTGCACAATGTGGCTCTCCGCGTTAAAGGAGCTACGAAGTTGTAAAGTAGCCAGATCCCGACATACATAAACTGACAAACCTGTAGAAGTTTGAGATCGATCGGCCATCTGGGTCACGAGAAAATAGTGAAAAACCGATTACACATTTGCATGTGTTATACAATGCATGAATAAAACGCTCATGAGCGATAAACTCCAATCGGAAATTAGTTTTATTTATTTCTCATTAAATATGGCATTTCAGGCAGATATATTTATAGGGATGTTTTCTACTATCATCATCATTAGACCGTGTAAGTTTTATGTAAATCAGTGATCTTAAACAATGTTTTTATTACCAGTTCTGTAACGTTCCTTTAAGTTTCCAGATTTTATTTTATTTTCATTTATTACATTGCTAGTTTTAAATATAATCATTCCACCAATAGTGATGTGACAGAACTAAAAATCACACACAATTGCACCTACGTTAATCTCCCATAGCTGATGGCTCAGAGGTGCCCGGAAGCTCAATGGTGACCTTATCTTCGCGAGACTAAGCAACGTTACCAACTTATTATCAACGTCATCTCGTATAGCAAATAGACTTTGTCGACTCCCATGTTCGTCTTTAGGACGTAATGATGCAACGAAATACCCACGTTGTTGGCAAGTATCCAAAAATGTTGCAATGTTGTACAAGATCGTTTCAAAAAAATGTTGAAACATACAAAAGGAAAACATTGTCCAGTACCCGCTGAACGTTGTCTTTATTCTATGTTATTGTATGCTATATCGGTTTAATTATATGCCTAATAGTTTCATTGATATTATTAATTGGTATGTCAACATGATCAACGAATTACTTTAAACTACAACTACATGATATAAGCTCATAATGCTATAGAGTGCGTTATATGCACTGGTTGGTCGAAGTCAACACATCAAATTTTCGCTTGCAACCGTGTTCACTCTGATGCGATGTCCTTTATCCGAAGATATGTCTTCTTAAATAAAACGTAATACAATGTAACTTTATGAGCAGCCTTCTGGTTGAGATTATGGTTATGGAGTTAGACTGAGAAGGAGTCCTAAGTCGTTTAGGTCGAGTCGAAGTCCAAGGGGAGTCCTGTGTCGTTTAGGTCGAGTCGAAGTCCAAGGGGAGTCCTGTGTCGTTTAGGTCGAGTCGAAGTCCAAGGGGAGTCCTGTGTCGTTTAGGTCGAGTCGAAGTCCAAGGGGAGTCCTGTGTCGTTTAGGTCGAGTCGAAGTCCAAGGGGAGTCCTGTGTCGTTTAGGTCGAGTCCGAGTTCGAGTCCAAGGGGTGGGGGGGGGGGGGCTATAAGTCGTTTAGGTCGAGGGGAGTCCGAGGGGATCAATTGATTAGTTTAAAACAGCCCCCCTCCTTCCAATCATTGAATGAAGTACATAAAACCGAAAAGGAAACTAAATTGAGTTTTCAGAGCAAGCTATTGCTATCACAAAAGGATCTAACAAAACATCAATAGGCTTTCACAAACGTGTTTTCGTAATGGATATAAACTGGTTGAGGCTGGTACCGGATGTTTGTACTGCATGTACTTGCCATTAGCACTTTCCCGCGGAAGTTACAAACAGACCTGGATTTTGTGTTTCATGTTACCGCATGGTTACCGGTAGCCAAACTGTAGACTTGAGGACAAGGAAATAATGACAAAACTGAAATGTGAATGAATTTCCTTTTAGATTTCCTGCCTGGAACTGGTTGCCTGTAAATTGCCTCGTGTGACATGGCCTTGGCTCTCGTGCGACTATACTCCCACGAGACTGCTGTTCTCGCGAGACTGCTGCTCCCGCTAGTCTTCTTCTCTCGCGACACGGTGTCGCATGCAATTATGTCCTCTATGCAATACTATCCGGCGGACATTATTGCATATGCAATATTGTCTGCCGGACGATTTTGCATATGCAATCGTGTCCGCCCGGACGCTGTTGCATAATGCAATTGTGTCCGCCCGGACACGTCATTTGCATATGCAATCGTGTCCGCCCCCGTGCAAAACCATCCTTGCAGTAAATTAAACGCCCTTTTTTTACCAGCTATAAGTGCATGTCATGAATGACATGAATGATGATGTGGACAGTTTATAATATTTAGCTCCATCGCCAGGGTTGCTCATTATGGAACCTGAAGCATATGACAATATTGTCCGTTTTTTAGTGCTGGGCGAGTGGAAGCACTCCCCCCTTCCCCCCCCCCCCCGTCGTAGCCTGTGGGAAAATATTCGGTCGTTGGGTATTCGCTGCAATCATAAAAAAAAAAATACGTGAATATTCATGCTGCACATGTGCATACGTTTGTTACGCTTGCTTACGCACATACATGTACATGTACATATACATGTACAATGTACATGTCCGCCACACGGGTTCGCATAGCCCCGGACATGATTGCATATGCAAAAGTGTCCGGAGCGGACAGTATTGCATGGCGGACACAATTGCATCTGACAACGGCCCCATTTTATGGCCCAGTTAGACTAATCAGCTTCGCATTATCCGTGTTTAAGGTGTAAATAGGTACGTTTGTCATAATCTGAGTTGTTATTGTATTATACATTCGAAAAGTAATGAGAAATGGCTTGAAATGCTGTTGAGGGTTAAGGTCGTTCAAAAAAATAAATCATCTGTATATACATTCGAAAAGTAACGAGAAATGCTTTTGAATACTTAACTCGTGTAAAAAAAGAAAGCAATTTAAGGTTTGCAAACATTTCTTCAGATGAAGTTTGAAAGGAATACTTGAGAATTATCCGTGCAGCTCGTCAGTAATCTAAGCATGGCACAGTAAAGCTAACACAAACAGTCTGCATACAGCTTTGCGAAACACAGTTGCGATTTATATTTTACCTAGATTAAAGGAATCTGTTGTGTTGAACGAGTGGCGGAATTGCATATCTGCCATTCTAAACGTCACCGGTAACATTCTATACATCGCGCGTCACCCTGTCCTGTACCCCCCCCACCCTGCAATGGGGTGTAGGGGATCCGTGGTAGTGCAGGGGGTGCAGGGATGCTGGGATTTAGGGTGGTGCAGGGGTGTTTGGGGAATTCAGGGTGGTGCAGTGCAGGGGTGTTTGGGGATCCAGGGTGGCGCATGGGGTCCAGGGGTGCTAGGGGATTCAGGGTGGTGCAGGGGTGTTTGGGGATCCAGGGTGGTGCAGGGGTGCTGGGGGGGGGGGGGTTCGGGTGGTACAGGGGGTGCAGGGGTGCAGGGGTGCTGAGGGATTCAGGGTGGTGCAGGGGTGTTTGGGGATCCAGGGTGGTGCAGGGGTGTTGGGGGATTCAGGGTGATGCAGTGCAGGGGTGTTTGGGGATCTAGGGTGGTGCAGGGTGCAGGGGGATTCAGAGTGGTGCTGTGCAGGGGTGTTTGGGTATTCCGGTGGTGCAGGGGTGCTGGGGGTTCAGGGTGGTACAGGGTGGTACAGGGGGTGCATGGGGTGATTGGGGATCCAGGGTGGTGCAGGGGTGCTGAGGGATTCAGGGTGGTTGGGGATCCAGGGTGGTGCAGGGGTGCAGGGGATCCAGGGTGGTGCAGGGGTGCAGGGGTGCTGAGGGATTCAGGGTGGTACAGGGTGGTAAAGGGGGCGCATGGGTTGTTTGGGGATCCAGGGTGGTGCAGGGGTGCTGAGGGATTCAGGGTGGTTGGGGATCAAGGGTGGCGCAGGGTTGTATGGGGATCCAGGGTGGTGCAGGGGTGTTCGGGGATTCAGGTGGTGCAGTGCAGGGGTGTTTGGGGATCCAGGGTGGTTCAGGGTGCAGGGGGATTCAGGGTGGTGCTGTGCAGGGATGTTTGGGTATTCCGGTGGTGCAGGGGTGCTGGGGGGGGGTTCAGGGTGGTATAGGGTGGTATAGGGGGTGCATGGGGTGTTTGGGGATTCAGGGTGGTGCAGGGTGCTGAGGGATTTAGGGTGGTTGGGGATCTAGGGTGGTGCAGGGGTGCTGGGGGATCCAGGGTGGTGCAGGGGTGCAAGGGTGCTGAGGGATTCAGGGTGGTACAGGGTGGTACAGGGGGTGCATTGGGTGTTTGGGGATCCAACGTGGTGCAGGGGTGCTGAGGGATTCAGGGTGGTTGGGGATCCAGGGTGGTGCAGGGTTGTATGGGGATCCAGGGTGGTGCAGGGGTGTTGGGGATTCAGGGTGGTGCAGTGCAGGGGTGTTTGGGGATCCAGGGTGGTGCAGGGTTGTATGGGGATTCAGGGTGGTGCTGTGCAGGGGTGTTTGGGTATTCCGGTGGTGCAGGGGTGCTGGGGGGGGGGGTTCAGGGTGGTACAGGGTGGTACAGGGGGTGCATGGAGTGTTTGGGGATCCATGGTGGTGCAGGGGTGCTGAGGGATTCAGGGTGGCTGGGGATCTAGGGTGGTGCAGGGGTGCTGGGGGTTCCAGGGTGGTGCAGGGGTGCAAGGGTGCTGAGGGATTCAGGGTGGTACAGGGTGGTACAGGGGGCGCATGGGTTGTTTGGGGATCCAGGGTGGTGCAGGGGTGCTGAGGGATTCAGGGTGGTTGGGGATCAAGGGTGGTGCAGGGGTGCAGGGGTATTCAGGGTGGTGCAGGGTTGTATGGGGATCCAGGGTGGTGCAGGGGTGTTCGGGGATTCAGGGTGGTGCAGTGCAGGGGTGTTTGGGGATCCAGGGTGGTTCAGGGTGCAGGGGGATTCAGGGTGGTGCTGTGCAGGGATGTTTGGGTATTCCGGTGGTGCAGGGGTGCTGGGGGGGGGGGGTTCAGGGTGGTATAGGGTGGTATAGGGGGTGCATGGGGTGTTTGGGGATTCAGGGTGGTGCAGGGGTGCTGAGGGATTCAGGGTGGTTGGGGATCTAGGGTGGTGCAGGGGTGCTGGGGGATCCAGGGTGGTGCAGGGGTGCAAGGGTGCTGAGGGATTCAGGGTGGTACAGGGTGGTACAGGGGGTGCATTGGGTGTTTGGGGATCCAACGTGGTGCAGGGGTGCTGAGGAATTCAGGGTGGTTGGGGATCCAGGGTGGTGCAGGGTTGTATGGGGATCCAGGGTGGTGCAGGGGTGTTGGGGGATTCAGGGTGGTGCAGTGCAGGGGTGTTTGGGGATCCAGGGTGGTGCAGGGTTGTATGGGGATTCAGGGTGGTGCTGTGCAGGGGTGTTTGGGTATTCCGGTGGTGCAGGGGTGCTGGGGGGGTTCAGGGTGGTACAGGGTGGTACAGGGGGTGCATGGAGTGTTTGGGGATCCATGGTGGTGCAGGGGTGCTGAGGGATTCAGGGTGGCTGGGGATCAAGGGTGGTGCAGGGGTGCTGGGGGATCCAGGGTGGTGCAGGGGTGCAAGGGTGCTGAGGGATTCAGGGTGGTACAGGGTGGTACAGGGGCGCATGGGGTGTTTGGGGATCCAGCGTGGTGCAGGGGTGCTGAGGGATTCAGGGTGTTTGGGGATCCAGGGTGGTGCAGGGTTGTATGGGGATCCAGGGTGGTGCAGGGTCTGCAGGGTTGTTTGGGGATTCAGGGTGGTGCAGGGTTGTTTGGGGATCCAGGGTGGTGCAGGGTTGTTTGGGGATCCAGGGTGGTGCAGGGTTGTATGGGGATCCAGGTTGGAGCAGGGGTGTTTATTGATTAATGAAGTAGGATTACCAAGAACATTTTAAGTAAATAGGATTTATATTAAAACAAAACGCACCGTGTAATTCATTGTTTCTAAATAGATGCAAATTAAGGTACGAATTTGTTAAAAACAAAGGGGATGCTGCGATAAGATAGTTTCAATCAGAAAGCTCACTGGCTATCAAGTTCACACCAATAAAACACCACCAAAGAAATATTTCCACCTAAATATCTTCAACGAAGAGGAAGTTTGTGCAAAGACCTTTATAATGATAAAACTCAGCATTGTTAAGTTCGATTGCTCATTGCTGCCATGAATAAAATCCCTCTCAAAACACGATTTGTCTTCATTTTGTAAGTTTTCTAACTAATCACCTAACTGAATTGGATGACTAAACACAGGTTGTTGGTATGGTGTGCTTATATAGTCAACGTTAAAGATTTGAACTAATTTAACTATTCCAAAACTGATGTACTTTCCTTTTTGGCTCAACTAAAAGCTAAAAAAGCAACATTGATTAAAATTGCAACCATTTTCGTCATCTAAATAATCTACAGTTTGCCTCTACATTGGCATGGTGCTCTGATTAATATCAGCCATTATGCAAAATTAACTTATACAGATCTTTGTAATGCAAGCCTCATGTATATCTTTTGATTGTTCATTGTGTGATAAGAACTCCCGTGAAATACAATTTACGCATCAAGTATAGTATCAGATAGTATAAACTCCAGAAGTGCTCCAATTTGTCAGCAAATGAGGCAAGAAATTGCAAAATACTTCACACCAACAGGCAACAACGCTTCTCAGAGTGTGTATTCCAATGCAGATTATTCTTCCTGCGTGGACATAACCGCTCCAGATTTTTCGGCAATATCTCAAAAACGCTACCACCTTATGAAATGAAATTTTCACAGGTTAGTTTTATGGTATATATCTACAACTATATAGGATTGAAACAAACAGTGGCTTACAATTACCAAACGTATGCAGCACCTGCGGTAGAGACCATAAATTGATGCAGTTGCACCGTGGTAGGCCAAGTAACAAAAGTAACGAGTTTCTCGTCCCCGCCCGCCTCTTTTTTTTTTTACTATTTTCTATTCATGGTTTTGCCTTAAAATTTATCTAGACTCTTTTTCCACCTTTGCAATACAACAGCCGTTCGTAGTATTCTATAATAAACATCGCATGTGGACTAAAACGATACAAATAATTTTTTTGTCATACACTGCATCAGTATACTCAAATAGCACAATATCTGTGAATAAATATACCTTGGCCAGCCATATTTAGCATGGCGGCCATCTTGGAAAAAAATAGCAAAAAATAGAAAAAAAAATAACAAATAGTAAAGCCCTGCCTCCTTTTTTTTTTAAAGTCCGGACTAGAAACTCGTTACTTTTGTTTCTTGGCGTTAGGCTTGTACAGTTTAATTGCCATTTAATGCTTGTACAGTTTAATTTTCAAATCTCTTGTCGATGGTTTCGGTTTTTGATGATGGCACTCATGAAGCAGTATGGATAGAGTCCGGCGAGTAACTGTTGTGAGAGACTCTGGCGAGTAACTGTAGTGAGAGACTCTGGCGAGTAACTGTTGTGAGAGACTCTGGCGAGTAACTGTTGTGAGTGACTCTGGCGAGTAACTGCTGTGAGTGACACTGGCGAGTAACTATTGTGAGTGACTCAGGTGAGTAACTGTTGTGAGAGACTCTGGCGAGTAACTAATGTGAGTGACTGTGAGTAACTGCTGTGAGTGAAGCTTGCGAGTAACTGTTGTGAGTGGCTCTGGCGAGTAACTGTTGTGAGTAACTCTGGCGAGTAACTGTTGTGAGTGACTCTGGCGAGTAATTCTTGTGAGTGACTCTGGTGAGTAACTGTTGTGAGTAACTCTGGCGAGTAACTGTTGTGAGTAACTCTGGAGAGTAACTGTTGTGAGTGAAGCTTGCGAGTAACTGTTGTGAGTGGCTCTGGCGAGTAACTGCTGTGAGTGATTCTGGCGAGTAACTGTTCTGAGTGACTCTGGCGAGTAACTGATGTGGATGACTGTCGAGATTGACCCTTTCTTCGGCTCATTGACTGTGTGGGATGGTTTAATGACCATTCTGGGCAGAGCTGAAACCAACTTTGTACAATTCTGAATTCAGCTATGTCCCCGACGAAAAGTGTTTTTTCTCTGGTTGAAATGTTATGGAGGCTGCATGCTTGCTTTCATTGGCTTTGTTCACCTCTGCTCAGAAACAGCCCTTGACAGTTGGCATCTTGCAGACGTGTGAATGGAGAGTGAAGCATTCTTGATCATTCCAACCCGGCCCAACATCAAGATGCCGAATTTCAACACAATCTTCGTTTCCCCCGCCATCATCCGGTTGTCCAGATAGCCATTCCGCGAAATAGTCGAGCGCTGTGCCGTCACTCCAGGTGAAGGTGCCTTCATCGGATTGGTCGGACAACCCAATCCATACCCGTTTGTCTGCAGTAGAGACGAGCGAAGATTTCGAATACTGGATCAGGAAATCCGCTTCGTCAGAGCTGTGCACGGACGCAAGATGGCCCTGTCCACTGATGGTATAGAATTGCTGGCAGTTTTTTTCTGCATCGGTCCACGACATTTCATGGCCCATGAAACGGTAGCAGTTGTTACGATAGCGAGTCCATAGCGGTGGACATCCGGCACTGGTCAGCCCAATCACAGCCAGGACCATCACCGTAACTCGGAGAAAGAAAGCCATACTGGTTCTAGTTATCAGCCGTTTTGCAGGTCGAGCTCAATATGAAGAGAAATATAATTTGGTGTAAGGTTTTAACTGTTTTCAGGACTGAGCGCACTGTATACCTGATCACAAGATCGAATGATCAATGACACGCCTACAAGAAACGCGACCGCGTGGCCTATGTTTAGATAAACCAATTTTGTTTTCACTTGATCTGCATATAACTATGGCATCATTGTACATGTACATGAAGCTTATGACTGTATGACATGAAAGAGGCCTGTTAAAGGGATTGTATACGTTTGGTAATTGAAACCATGGAGGAAGGAAGAGAACCACTGTTTGTTTCAATCCTATATAGTTGTAAAATTAAACCATAAAACTACAGGCCTTCATGTCATGTCAAACAAAACCTTGTAGATATCTTGCACAAACCCCTGGTGCAATTTGAAGCCACGAATTTCCACATTCTAAAACGGATGATTCATTAGCCTCCCCAATAATCATTATTTTAAAACATTAATCATGAAACACAGCATAATAGTTTGACCGATCGATCAATTGACTAAAACAATTATCAAAAAAGAGCCCCCCCTTCCGATCATTGAATAAAGAACATCAAACCGAAAAGGAAACTAAATGAGTTTCCAGAGCAAGCTAGTGTTATCACAAAAGGATCAAACAAAACATCAGTAGGCTTTCACAAACATGTATTCGGATATGATATAAACTGGTTGAGGCTGGCACCGGATGTTTGTACTTCATGCATTTCCCCATCATCACTCTCCTGGAAAATACAAACACACGTGGTCTTGTATTTCAAGCAAACAACCAGGTCGAGACTGGTACTGCATGCTTGTTAGTAATACCCCCCTCTCCCCCCCCCCCCCCGGATGAAGGGAAAGTGAATGGGGCGGGGTTACACTTTTTCGGAAGTTACATACCTGGATTTTGTATTTCAAGCAAGCACAAAGGGCAAAATTTCAGAACTGTTAAGCAGAAAACATTGATTAACAATTTTCTGCTAAGCAGAAATGAATAGAATACCAGTCACAAAATGTATATGCAGGGTTTGCAGGGAATTTGGGGGAGTCGGGGTGGTTCAGGGTGTGCAGGGGTGCTAGTGAATCAAGGGTGGTGCAGGGTGTGCGGGGGCCCGGGTGTTTGGGATTCAGGGTGGTGCAGGGTTGTTGGGGGATCAAGGGTTGTGCAGGGTGTGCAGGGGTGTTGGGGATTCAGGGTGGTGCAGGGTTGTTGGGGGATCAAGGGTTGTGCAGGGTGTGCAGGGGTGCCAGTGAATCAAGGGTGGTGCCAGGGTGTGCAGGGGGTGTTGGGGATTCAGGGTGGTGCAGGGTGTTGGGGGATCAAGGGTGGTGCAGGGTGTGCAGGGTGTTGGGGATTCAGGGTGGTGCAGGCTTGTTGGGGGATCAAGGGTGGTGCAGGGTGTGCAGGGGTGTTGGGGATCAATGGTGGTTCAGGGTGTGCAGGGGTGTTGGGGATTCAGGGTGGTGCAGGGTTGTTGGGATGAAGGGTTGTGCAGGGTGTGCAGGGGTGTTGGGGATCAATGGTGGTTCAGGGTGTGCAGGGGTGTTGGGGATTCAGGGTGGTGCAGGGTTGTTGGGATCAAGGGTTGTGCAGGGTGTGCAGGGGTGTTGGGGATCAATGGTGGTTCAGGGTGTGCAGGGGTGTTGGGGATTCATGGTGGTGCAGGGTTGTTGGGATCAAGGGTTGTTCAGGGTGTGCAGGGGTGTTGGGGATCAATGGTGGTTCAGGGTGTGCAGGGGTGTTGGGGATTCATGGTGGTGCAGGGTTGTTGGGATCAAGGGTTGTGCAGGGTGTAGTGGTGCTGTGAATCAATGGTGGTTCAGGGTGTGCAGGGGTGTTGGGGGATCAAGGGTTGTGCAGGGTGTGCAGGGGTGTTGGGGGATCAAGGGTTGTGCAGGGTGTGCAGGGGTGTTGGGGATTCAGGGTGGTGCAGGGGTGTTGGGGGATCAAGGGTTGTGCAGGGTGTGCAGGGGTGCTAGCCCAGATAGCATCAGTACGTTGAAACAACGTGTTTATACGGTTTACAATAAACGTTGATTTAACGTTAAGTGCGAATGTAGATTCAACGTAATTCTGCTCATTGATATAATGTTTAATCAACGTTAATTTTAAACGTAGAAACATTGTTACATTAACGTTTTGTCAACTAGTTACTTTAACGTTTTTATGAGAACGTTGATTGAACGTTATTCTGCTTCTTGATATAATGTTTAATCAACGTTAGATTTTAAACGTAGAAACAATGTTATCTCAACGTTTTATCAACTAGTTATTTAAATGTTTGACAAGAACGTTGATTCAATGTAATTCTGCTTATTGATGTAATGTTTAATCAACGTTAAATGTTAACGTTGAAACAATGTTACATTAACCTCTTTTCAACTAGTTACTTTAACGTTTTTATGTGAACGTTGTATCAACGTTAACTTGCTCATTGATAAAAGGTTAAAATAACGTTAGTAAATCAACGTTGAAACAATGTTACATTAACCTTACTTGGGTTGGTTCATCAACGTTGACCTAAGTAATTAGGATAATTTTATGAATTTTTTAAATATTCTAATTAACTATTTAATATTAAGTTGATACTATAGTTGCTATACATACTACTGCCTATATAGACCTATACAACCTACTGTAAGGCATGTTTTATATATAAGTAGTCTAGGATACATGGAATCTGCAGTCATGGTTGTCTCTTTTTGTACTTAATTGGTTAAATTTTTAATTAATAGTTAGCAACTGAAAGTATTGAAGAAACTGTTGATGCCTAAACCACTTTTTCCTAAAAGAATTAAGAAAGAAACTAAACAAAAAATCATTACATTCCCAAATTACACCAAAACTGTTGCATTTTAACATTGAGTTTGGGCTGCTGTTTGTTGATTCAACGTTAACTAAACCAAGATTTTTAAATTTCTTCAAGTTAAATTGGTTTTCGTCGACGAATGCTGATTAAAGTCCAAGTTTATCAACGGAAATTGCCATAAAAGTAACTTGTGGGAGTTACGGCTGATTACACTACTTGTTAATTAAGAAAACACATGAGAACGTAAACTCGCTCTATATGGTCAAAATGATGGAGGGAGGAATGACGCGAATCTTCCATTAACAAAATCTGACCCATCCATTGTACTCTGGTTTCAACAAGATAAGCCAATAAGCTCTACCTTGTAGTATACACCGAAGTATAGGCACAGTGTAACTACTTTCACCTCTGGCTTAGCAATACTCCATGGTGGGCAACTTGTAATTTACACATCATAACTAATAAGCTGAATGCTCTTCAGCATTTGCATTGGGTCTATGCATGGTGGGTGCACAATCTACCCTGTATTGTAGGCTACAATTGATACATCGTTCCTACCTTCTAATTTAGCGCCATGCGCTAATGGGGTCATGACCTGATCAAAAACTCCTACAAGCGGGGTATAATTTTGGTAATTTTCAAAGAACGGTCCCCACCAACCCTTCCACATATAATAACAAACCTGCAGAAAACTAAGGCTTTGGTCATCGAAATTGCAAGGGAAAAAAAACTTGCTGCTTGTTCCAGAGATTTGTGTACTTTCAGATATCCGAGAAAGGCGCCTGACTTAAACCTTTCTCAAATTCAAATTTTTAAACAATCCATTGAGATTTTCATGTATACAACAGAACAAAGTCTGTCAAGATAACAATTGTCTTTTTTTGTTCGCCAATTGATTGAATGATCCTCCTTTAAGAAGTCATCATCAGTTTAAATTAACAAGATAGTGTAAGAACATTTGGGCTAGGTTTTGTTACCTTTAAAACCTCATGCAAACATTGATTAAAACGTTAATTAAAATTTCTCCTACCAAAAACAAACCAACTGTGCAGTAAGACTAACATAAACGTTGATTAAAACCACTAATGATTTCAACCAAAATTGGAACATTAGACAACCCAAAACAAATGTTGAATTAATGTTATTTTATCAACCAAAAGTGAACCATACAACCATGAAAACTAACAACTAACATTGATTAAACGTTATTTTATCAACCAGATGTTAACAAATCATACGAACCAACAACGAACGTTGATAAAACGTTATTTTTTTAACCAAAAGTGAACCAACCATTAATACCAAAAACAAACGTTGATTAAACGTTCTTTTATCAACCAGATTTTAACCAACCATAAGAACCAACAACGAACGTTGGCTAAACGTTATTTTATTAACCTTAAGAGAACCAACCATGAAAACCAACAACTAACGTTGATCTAACGTTATTTTATAAACCAAAAGTGAATCAACCATGAAAACCAACAACTAACGTTGAAAAAAACGTTTTGTTATCAACCGGATATTAACCAACCATAAGAACCAACAACGAACGTTGATAAAACGTTATTTTATTAACCAAAAGTGAACCAACCATTAATACCAAAACAAATTGATTAAACGTTAATTTATCAACCAGATTTTAACCAACCATGAGAACCAACAACGAACGTTGACTAAACATTATTTTATTAACCAAAAGCAAACCAACCATTAATACCAAAAACAAACGTTGATTAAACGTTATTTTATTCACCCGAAATTAACCAACCATAAAAAACAACAACAAACGTTGATTAAACGTTATTTTATCAATCAAAAACGAACCAACCATGAAAACCTAAAATAAACGTTGATTTAACGTTTTTATTTAACCATAATCTAACATAAACCTTTCTAACGCTATATTAACGTTTAATTAACGTTAGTATATTACCAATAAGAAATAGCAACCAAAAATCAACCCTGCTAACCAAATATCAACGTTGATTCAACGTTCGCATGCTATCTGGGAGTGAATCAAGGGTGGTGCAGGGTGTGCAGGGGTGTTGGGGGATTCAGGGTGGTGCAGGGTGTGTAGGGGTTTTGGGGGGATTCATGGTGGTGCAGGGTGTGCAGGGGTGTTGGGGGGATTCATGGTGGTGCAGGGTTGTTGGGGGATCAAGGGTTGTGCAGGGTGTGCAGGGGTGCTAGTGAATCAAGGGTGGTGCCAGGTGTGCGGGGGTGTTGGGGGATTCAGGGTGGTGCAGGTTGTTGGGGGATCAAGGGTTGTGCAGGGTGTGCAGGGGTGCTAGTGAATCAAGGGTGGTGCAGGGTGTGCAGGGGTGTTGGGGGATTCAGGGTGGTGCAGGTTGTTGGGGGATCAAGGGTTGTGCAGTGTGTGCAGGGGTGCTAGTGAATCAAGGGTGGTGCAGGGTGTGCAGGGGGTGTTGGGGATTCAGGGTGGTGCAGGGTTGTTGGGGGATCAAGGGTTGTGCAGGGTGTGCAGGGGTGCTAGTGAATCAAGGGTGGTGCAGGGTGTGCAGGGGTGTTGGGGATTCAGGGTGGTGCAGGTTGTTGGGGGATCAAGGGTTGTGCAGGGTGTGCAGGGGTGTTGGGGATCAATGGTGGTTCAGGGTGTGCAGGGGTGTTGGGGGATTCAGGGTGGTGCAGGTTGTTGGGGGATCAAGGGTTGTGCAGGGTGTGCAGGGGTGTTGGGGATTCATGGTGGTGCAGGGTTGTTGGGATCAAGGGTTGTGCAGGGTGTGCAGGGGTGTTGGGGATCAATGGTTCAGGGTGTGCAGGGGTGTTGGGGATTCATGGTGGTGCAGGGTTGTTGGGATCAAGGGTTGTGCAGGGTGTAGTGGTGCTGTGAATCAAGGGTGGTTCAGGGTGTGCAGGGGTGTTGGGGATTCAGGGTGGTGCCTCAAACATGACAAAATGTGCGATATATTGCTAACAAATAACTGGAATTTATCAATTTTTTAATTGTTAGCCTAGAAAAATTAGAATGATTCGTAAAATCTTGAGCATGTTTTTCACATTAGGAGGAGAAAATGGTAAACTAAAAATTTGTTGCTTTAAAATCCTGTTTCGATAGCAATTTTTGGACTATAATGACAATTTTAAGCTGTAAATTTGAAAAATAACCCAAAATGAAAAAATGCAGTTTAAAATGAACCTGTTGGGAGTTCTTATTTTATAACTAAGAATATCAGAAGTGTAACTGAACATCGCCGATTCGGTATCATTATTTAGTATAAGGAGTGTCCACCGTTTAGACTAGTTTGTGGCTTTTGTATACAAATATTTTTCTACACTTAGTTTATGGAGATGGTTGATTGAATGTTTCCGGGATTTTATAAGACATACTTAATGCTTGCATTACAAAGATATATTTTAGTTATCTTTGCAAATGGCTGATATTAATCAGAGCATTGTGCCAATAATTATATAGGCTATAAATGTCGATTATTTAGATGACGAAAATGCTTGAAATTGTAATCAATGTTTTCGGAGAGTTAGATTAGTTAAAATCTTTAACTTTGACGAAGCCCACCATACAAACAACCCGTGTTCAGTCATGCAATTCGGTTAGGTCACTATTTAGAGAACTTACACAATTAACACAAATCATGTTTTGAGAGGGATTTTATTCATGGCAGCATTGATCAATCGAACTTAAACTAACTTTCACTTCGTTGAAATATTTTTCTGGTGGATTTGTATCAGTGTGAACTTGATAACCAGTGAAGTTTCTGATTGAAACTAATCGCTGCACCCCATTTAAAAAACGAATGTCTTGAAAGGTTAAAAATGAAGAATAATATTAAAGGTGGGGTTATAGATTTGTTTCTGTCAGACTGTTTTTTGTTTCTGTCAGGCTGATTCATAGACTCAAAGAAAGATACAATACAATTCACCTGTGAAAGTTTCAGCTGAATACAATGGTCTACTTGCTGAGAAAACAGAAGAAGGAAAATAAAAACTGACGTTTAGCGAGGTGACAGCGGGTACTATACCATAATCACCGACCGCAGCATTCGCGAACAGACACCAACCCTCAGAAATCTGAGAAGCGATTCATGCATGAATCGCTTCTCAGATTCAAATGTTTTTGAGTGAATGATCCAAGCCATATATGAAGGGAATCCTTTCTTAAAATGTTGGAGGATTTTATCAATCTATGACCCAACCTTAAAGGGTCTTACAAAGTTTGGTAATGACTCTAAACATTACCGCAATAAAATCTTACTTGGTAAGAAGAACACCAGCTTTGGATAGTCTAATGCATTTTGAGAAACTTTTCACTTCGAAGTACTGCGGTTATGAAAAAATATATCACTTTTTGTCCCCAAAAATGTGAATCTGAGAAGCGTTACTGACAGTAACGTTTCTCAGATTGTGTATTCCAATTGCAGATTAATCTTCCTGCGTGGACATAACCGCTCCAGATTTTCGGCAATATCTCAAAAACGCTACCACCTTTTGAAGTGAAATCTCACAGGTTAGTTTTATGGTATATATTTACAACTAAATAGGATTGAAACAAACAGTGGGTTCCAATTACCAAACGTATACAATCCCTTTAAAGGTAACTGAGAAATGTCTACACAAGTTGCAACGTTGTCAGTCTTTGAGTGGATTGAGTGACGGTTTCACTTCTTGTGTTTACAATTGATATTATTAAAAAGAGGTTATAAAATGGTGGCTTACATTGTCCCCTTTTCCATCTTTTATGCGATTTGTTTTTGTTTATAGACAAATCTTCCAGCAGTATCACCTCTTGTTAAGGATTGTTTAAACGGT
Organism: Plazaster borealis; assembly: GCA_021014325.1. Lineage (NCBI taxonomy): Eukaryota > Metazoa > Echinodermata > Asteroidea > Forcipulatida > Labidiasteridae > Plazaster > Plazaster borealis. The sequence continues at coordinate 953,944 of CM037473.1, forward strand.
AAAACGCAAGTGAAATTGTAAATAATGTTTTCGAGTAACAACAACACCCGCTAGGGAATTTGATGAGGTTTATAACTTCTTCTAAAAATGATGAGTGTACGTACGTAATACGCGTCAACCTTAAAGGAACATTACAGAATTGGTTTTTGCTAACAAAACAGTTGCTGGCAGTGTAAGCACTTTATATAATCCACCATATACATAAACTGACAAACCTGTAGAAGTTTGAGATCGATCGGCCATCTGGGTCACGAGAAAATAGTGAAAAACCGATTACACATTTGCATGTGTTATACAATGCATGAATAAAACGCTCATATGAGCGATAAACTCCAATCGGAAATTAGTTTTATTTATTTCTCATCAAATATGGCATTTCAGGCAGAAATATTTCTAGGGATGTTTTCTACTATCATCATCATTAGACCGTGTAAGTTTTATGTAAATCTGTGATCTTAAAGAAAATTTTAATTATACCAGTTCTGTAACGTTCCTTTAATGGTTGACACAGCATTGGTTACATCTGTCCAAGTTTAGTTCGAATTAGCCAAAGTATAATTCGGATCTGTCACTTGGATCCATCCCAATTGACCTTATTTTTGACTGCATGAGGGCGCTTTCATCAGGAAATTGTCTTGCATCACAATTACAGTTTCATCTTATTTCAATTGCCTGTACGTAGTTTTCTTGCATCAATGATAAAATACATAAACATGATAATAACAACAATAACAAACAAAGTTTGTTTACTTGTTTTTTTATCACGTGAAATTTGTCCACATACGCCCTCACGCGGTCAAAAATACGGCGAATTACGGGTCAAACTTTTGTTGGGGCACTTAATAAAACAGTGTTGAACTAATTCCGTCAGGATAGATGCTCTATAGCATGACACGAGAGGATCTCACCACCGGCGGCGGAACCGGGGGGGGGGCCGAGGGGGGCCGTTGCCCCCCCCCCCACTTTTGAAAATGTAGTCATTTTGCCCCCCCCTTTTTATCGAGCTATTGAAACCAATTTATGGTTCACTGACAACCCCGTTTGTAATATTATACACACCTTTACATTTCTCAAAATAATCTTATTCATATAACCAAAAAACAGCAATTAACGCCAAACGTAGGCGAGTTGCCATCCCCGGACAATAGATTATAGTTAATAGTAATGGCCCACGATGATGCACATTTCACCAGTCCTGCAGTGCGAGTCACCGCTGGTGCGAGTAGTGTACCGCATGGCCGGGCCATTAACCAGCACACACGAGACTAGCGATCGGGTGTAAAAATAGGCTGACTTTATAGCGGGCTGGTTCCGGAATCCCGGCTGCGCCACAACGTGTCTCTCCGTGCGTTATTCCCACTAGAAGCCGTTAGCATGCATCAGCCGCAGTTACGGCCTTAGCCGCAATGTAGTGTCAGATGTTTTATTTTAAATGTAGTCTCCCATTTTAATAAGGCTCACCATATACATCTGATAATAACCCCGATGGTCATCTTTATTAGGGCCCGAAAATATTTATAGTTTATTTAGTTAAGCAGCTCATATTTTACCGGCAATGGTAAAATGATGCGAAACGACCCCACCCTCCCCCTGTTGACGAGTACACGACTACATGATTAAGTATGTGACATTTTAAAGCTTAATTTTTTTCATTCCCACGTAGCCCAGCGGACTACGCTAGTGCCTCTCGAGTGCAATGTTGCGCGATCGAGTAACTGTTAATTTGGGTTTTCTTCAAGTTCCTTTTTTTTATCCCCCCAAACAAAAAATCATTCTTGTTTTAATATTAAAGTTTGATTCCTATAGTTATATCGTTAGTGTTACCTTTTCTTTTTCTAGTTTGTGGTTCTCGATTATTTTTTCAAGGGAAAATTTTGCTGATTCGTATAAACGCCGATGATAATGACAATTGTGTTTCAATTTGAAAACAAGTTTCACCGTCCATGAACATGACCACCACGTAGGCCCTAATCACTATTCACTTTGCAAATGAGGTTTCCCAGAGTTTACTCAGGACTGGTGCGATGGTCCATTAGTTTTAATAGCACGCCTGAACATGATGGCGCATATTACCGCGAAAGTGTTTATTTTTTCAAATTCATTAGAGGTTCCTTGATTTGCACTGAATCACTGATGTGTGCTAGCTCATCACACCCATAAATGGTTTTAAATTCATCTTAATTAAAAACAAGTCAACACTGTAATGTCCTTCTTTGAAGTGCAAGGTGGAATGTAGCTCTGATTACCGGATGGTGTGGGTCACTGCCCTGTACATTTTTTTATACCTGAAAGTGAAACGTGTAGTTTGGTGCAATATTGTGACCTTGTTTTGTCCTGTTTTGATTTCTGTAAAAGGTAGGATGAACAACACACCCACTGAAACACCACCATAATTTATTTACATTAAAAATCAACAACTCTCATAAACGTCCCTGCGCTGTCTTCAGGTCAATAGTCAAGATTTTATTTTAATAGTCATGTGGTCTAAATACTCCAAGCAACCCTGTATTATATTTACAAATACATATTCACAAATTAAATCAACCTATTTCTGATAATTCATCAAAGAAGATTTCTTGTGCGGCCGTTTTGAAAAATGCTCGTCTGCAAGTGCGCATGCTCATAAAGACACCATTCTAGAAAGAGGCTAGAGGTACGGTCCGGATACGTCTTTATGGGCATGCGCACTCGCCACGTTATCCGATTAGCTTAGCGGCTGAATGATGACGTAGACACAATCTGCATTATTTTAGTCGATCTAACAAAACACGTCTTGATGGCCAATTGCCTAATCACAGAGTGGTGGTAGTTGTTCAATGTATAAGGTATAGTAATTTTGTCTGACGATCGTTCCCGAAAAACGCCATTTTTACGGGCAAATTGCATTTTGGCTTACAGCTGCGTCAATCGCTCCTGTTGTTAACCCAGTCCAGTTGAAATTGGTTCAGTAATACACTTTTTAGATCGCTGAAAGTAAAATTAACTCCAAAGATCTTGTGATTTATCTGCGTAAAAGAATTGGTTCAGATAAATCACGTGAACTTAGTTATTTGAAAATGCTCGATAATGGCCAAATTTGACGGTTTCTTTTAGGGATTGGTCTACTCTACTCCTGGAAGACCGTCAGAGTCATGTGTGGGTCTATTTTGTACCCCAAAATAGCCCAACATAGCCGGTGTGTGCCAACATACCTATGTTGTGCAAATGGAAATAAAATACATATGAAAAAAGGGCCCCCCATTTTTAAAAGTGTTCCGCCGCCGCTGCAAGGAATACTTGAGAATTATCCGTGCAGCTCGTCAGTAATCTAAGCATGGCACAGTAAAGCTAAACACAAACAGTCTGCGTACAGCTTTGCGAAACACAGTTGCGATTTCTATTTTACCTAGATTAAAGGAATCTGTTGTGTTGAACGAGTGGCGGAATTGCATATCTGCCATTCTAAACGTCACCGGTGTCGCATGCAATTATGTCCTCTATGCCATACTATCCGGCGGACATTATTGCATATGCAATAATGTCCGCCGGACGGTTTTGCATATGCAATCGTGTCCGCCCGGACGCTGCTGCATATGCAATCGTGTCCGCCCCCGTGAAAAACCGTCCTTGCAGTAAATTAAACGCCCTGATTGTCAACCTCGGGCCCCTGATGTACAATAATAATATCTCTCATGATAGAGCGGGGTCGACTCAATTATTGAGTCTTGGATACAAGGTTCCGTTCATCGACTAAAAATGTAGTCAGGATGCCCTGCGACACAGAGAAAAATGCACGCGAAATGCCGTTACGAAATACGTAAGTATGACTGTCCGGTCCGGGCGCTACATTTCTTGTCCGGGCGAATTTGGTGTTTTGAGAATTTTGGACGGGCGCAGCGCCCGGACAAAACCGCGTGTGGAGAACCCTGCAGGGCAACCATTGTTCCTATTGAAATGACCTTGTGGTGTCCTTTGTTCATTGTTGTCAGGACCCCACAAACGCCCTTCCGTCAGCCCATGCTCGCTCACGCACATCTGTACATGTGCATGTCCGCCGGACGGTTTTGCATAGCCCCGGACACGATTGCATATGCAAAAGTGTCCGGAGCGGACAGTAATGCATGGCGGACACAATTGCATCCGACACCGGTAACATTCTAAACATCGCGCGTCACCCTGTCCTGTACCCCTCCCCTGCAATGTGGTGTAGGGGATCCGTGGTAGTGCAGGGGGTACAGGGATGCTGGGAGATTTAGGGTGGTGCACGGGTGTTTGGGGGATTCAGGGTGGTGCTGTGCAGGGGTGTTTGGGTATTCCGGTGGTGCAGGTGTGCTGGGGGGTACAGGGTGGTACAGGGGGTGCAGGGGTGCTTGAGGATCCAGGGTGGTGCAGGGTGCAGGGGATTCAGGGTGGAGCTAGGCAGGGGTGTTTGGGTATTCCGGTGGTGCAGGGGTGCTGGGGGGTTCAGGGTGGTACAGGGGGTGCAGGGGTGTTTGGGGATCCAGGGTGGTGCAGGGGTGCTGGGGGATTCAGGGTGGTGCTGTGCAGGGGTGTTTGGGTATTCCGATGGTGCAGGGGTGCTGGGGGGTTCAGGGTGGTACAGGGGGTGCAGGGGTGTTGGGGATCCAGGGTGGTGCAGGGGTGCTGAGGGATTCAGGGTTGTGCTGTGCAGGGGTGTTTGGGTATTTCGGTGGTGCAGGGGTGCTGGGGGGGTTCAGGGTGGTACAGGGGGTGCAGGGGTGTTTGGGGATCCAGGATGGTGCAGGGGTGCTGAGGGATTCAGGGTGGTGCTGTGCAGGGGTGTTTGGTAATTCCGGTGGTGCAGGGGTGCTGGGGGGGTTCAGGGTGGTACAGGGGGTGCAGGGGTGTTTGAGGATCCAGGGTGGTGCAGGGGTGCAGGGGTGCTGGGGGATTCAGGGTGGTGCTGTGCAGGGGTGTTTGGGTATTCCGGTGGTGCAGGGGTGCTGGGGGTTCAGGGTGGTACAGGGGGTGCGGGGGTGTTTGAGGATCCAGGGTGGTGTAGGGGTGCAGGGGGATTCAGGGTGGTGCTGTGCAGGGGTGTTTGGGTATTCCGATGGTGCAGGGGTGCTGGGGGGTTCAGGGTGGTACAGGGGGTGCAGGGGTGTTGGGGATCCAGGGTGGTGCAGGGGTGCTGAGGGATTCAGGGTTGTGCTGTGCAGGGGTGTTTGGGTATTCCGGTGGTGCAGGGGTGCTGGGGGGTTCAGGGTGGTACAGGGGGTGCAGGGGTGTTTGGGGATCCAGGATGGTGCAGGGTGCAGGGGATTCAGGGTGGTGCTGTGCAGGGGTGTTTGGGTATTTCGGTGGTGCAGGGGTGCTGGGGGGTTCAGGGTGGTACAGGGGGTGCAGGGGTGTTTGAGGATCCAGGGTGGTGCAGGGGTGCAGGGGTGCTGGGGATTCAGGGTGGTGCTGTGCAGGGGTGTTTGGGTATTCCGGTGGTGCAGGGGTGCTGGGGGGTTCAGGGTGGTACAGGGGGTGCGGGGTGTTTGAGGATCCAGGGTGGTGTAGGGGTGCAGGGGGATCCAGGGTGGTGCAGGGGTGCTGAGGGATTCAGGGTGGTTGGGGATCCAGGGTGGTGCAGGGGTGCAGGGGGATCCAGGGTGGTGCAGGGGTGCTGAGGGATTCAGGGTGTTTGAGGATCCAGGGTGGTGTAGGGGTGCAGGGGGATCCAGGGTGGTGCAGGGGTGCTGAGGGATTCAGGGTGGTTGGGGATCCAGGGTGGTGCAGGGGTGCAGGGGGATTCAGGGTGGTGCAGGGGTGCAGGGGTGCTGAGAGATTCAGGGTGGTTGGGTATCCAGGGTGGTGCAGGGGTGCAGGGGGATCCAGGGTGGTGCAGGGGTGCTGAGGGATTCAGGGTGGTTGGGGATCCAGGGTGGTGCTGTGCAGGGGTGTTTGGGTTTCCGGTGGTGCAGGGGTGCTGGGGGGTTCAGGGTGGTACAGGGGGATTCAGTGTGTTTGGGGATGACAGGGTGGTGCAGGGGTGCTGAGGGATTCAGGGTGGTGCTGTGCATGGGTGTTCGGGTATTCCGGTGGTGCAGGGGTGCTGGGGGGTTCAGGGTTGTGCTGTGCAGGGGTGTTTGGGTATTTCGGTGGTGCAGGGGTGCTGGGGGGGTTCAGGGTGGTACAGGGGGTGCAGGGGTGTTTGGGGATCCAGGATGGTGCAGGGGTGCTGAGGGATTCAGGGTTGTGCTGTGCAGGGGTGTTTGGGTATTCCGGTGGTGCAGGGGTGCTGGGGGGTTCAGGGTGGTACAGGGGGTGCAGGGGTGTTTGGGGATCCAGGGTGGTGCAGGGGTGCTGAGGGATTCAGGGTGGTGCTGTGCAGGGGTGTTTGGGTATTCCGGTGGTGCAGGGGTGCTGGGGGTTCAGGGTGGTACAGGGGTGCAGGGGTGTTTGGGGATCCAGGGTGGTGCAGGGATGCTGGGGGATTCAGGGTGGTGCTGTGCAGGGGTGTTTGGGTATTCCGGTGGTGCAGGTGTGCTGGGGGTTCAGGGTGGTACAGGGTTGCAGGGGTGCTTGAGGATCCAGGGTGGTGCAGGGTGCAGGGGATTCAGGGTGGTGCTGTGCAGGGGTGTTTGGGTATTCCGATGGTGCAGGGGTGCTGGGGGGTTCAGGGTGGTACAGGGGGTGCAGGGGTGTTGGGGATCCAGGGTGGTGCAGGGGTGCTGAGGGATTCAGGGTTGTGCTGTGCAGGGGTGTTTGGGTATTTCGGTGGTGCAGGGGTGCTGGGGGGGTTCAGGGTGGTACAGGGGGTGCAGGGGTGTTTGGGGATCCAGGATGGTGCAGGGGTGCTGAGGGATTCAGGGTGGTGCTGTGCAGGGGTGTTTGGTAATTCCGGTGGTGCAGGGGTGCTGGGGGGGTTCAGGGTGGTACAGGGGGTGCAGGGGTGTTTGAGGATCCAGGGTGGTGCAGGGGTGCAGGGGTGCTGGGGGATTCAGGGTGGTGCTGTGCAGGGGTGTTTGGGTATTCCGGTGGTGCAGGGGTGCTGGGGGTTCAGGGTGGTACAGGGGGTGCGGGGGTGTTTGAGGATCCAGGGTGGTGTAGGGGTGCAGGGGGATCCAGGGTGGTGCAGGGGTGCTGAGGGATTCAGGGTGGTTGGGGATCCAGGGTGGTGCAGGGGTGCAGGGGGATCCAGGGTGGTGCAGGGGTGCTGAGGGATTCAGGGTGTTTGAGGATCCAGGGTGGTGTAGGGGTGCAGGGGGATCCAGGGTGGTGCAGGGGTGCTGAGGGATTCAGGGTGGTTGGGGATCCAGGGTGGTGCAGGGGTGCAGGGGGATTCAGGGTGGTGCAGGGGTGCAGGGGTGCTGAGAGATTCAGGGTGGTTGGGTATCCAGGGTGGTGCAGGGGTGCAGGGGGATCCAGGGTGGTGCAGGGGTGCTGAGGGATTCAGGGTGGTTGGGGATCCAGGGTGGTGCAGGGGTGCAAGTGGATTCAGGGTGGTGCAGGGGTGCAGGGGTGCTGAGAGATTCAGGGTGGTTGGGTATCCAGGGTGGTGCAGGGGTGCAGGGGGATTCAGTGTGGTGAAGAGGTGGGTGTTAGGGGATTCAGGGTGGTAATGGGGTGTTTGGGGATCCAGGTTGGTGCAGGGGTGTTGGGGGATTCAGGGTGTTTGGGGATCCAGGGCGGTGCAGGGATGCTGCGGGTAGAGGGTGGTGCAGGGGGTGTTTGGGGATCCAGGTTGGTGCAGGAGTGCAGTGCGATACAGTGCAGGGGTGTTAGGGTATTCCGGGTGGTGTAGGGGTGCTGGGGGGGTTCAGGGTGGTACAGGGGGCTTAGGGATGTCTAGGGTTCAGGGATGCCTGGTGGAGGGGGACATATTGGGTATATGGGTATATTTTATTATTGATTAATGAAGTAGGATTACCAAGAACATTTTAAGTAAATAGGATTTATATTAAAACAAAAAGCACCGTGTAATTCATTAGATGCCAATTAAGGTACAAATTTGTTAAAAACAAAGGGGATGCTGCGATAAGATAGTTTCAATCAGAAATCTCACTGGCTATCAAGTTCACACCAATAAAAACCCACCAAAGAATTATTTCCGCCTAAATATCTTCAACGAAGAGGAAGTTTGTGCAAAGACCTTTATAATGATAAAACTCAGCATTGTTAAGTTCGATTGCTCATTGCTGCCATGAATAAAATCCCTCTCAAAACACGATTTGTGTTCATTTTGTAAGTTCTCTAACTAGTACTAATGACCTAACTGAATTGGATGACTAAACACAGGTTGTTGGTATGGTGTGCTTATATAGTCAAAGTTAAAGATTTGAACTAATTTAACTATTCCAAAACTGATGTACTTTCCTTTTTGGCTCAACTAAAAACTAAAAAAGCAACATTGATTAAAATTGTAACCATTTTCGTCATCTAAATAATCGACAGTTTGCCTCTACATTGGCATGGTGCTCTGATTAATATCAGCCATTATGCAAAATAAACTTATACAGGTCTTTGTAATGCAAGCCTCATGTATATATTTTGATTGTTCATTGTGTGATAAGAACTCCCGTGAAATACAATTTACCCATCAAGTATAGTATCAGAAAGTATAAACTCCAGAAGTGCTCCAATCTGTCAGCAAATGAGGCAAGAAATTGCAAAATACTTCACACCAACAGGCAACAACGTTTCTCAGAGTGTGTATTCCAATGCAGATTATTCTTCCTGCGTGGACATAACCGCTCCAGATTTTTCGGCAATATCTCAAAAACGCTACCACCTTATGAAATGAAATTTTCACAGGTTAGTTTTGTGGTATATATCTACAACTATATAGGATTGAAACAAACAGTGGCTTACAATTACCAAACGTATGCAGCACCTGCGGTAGAGACCATAAATTGATGCAGTTGCACCGTGGTAGGCCAAGTAACAAAAGTAACGAGTTTCTCGTCCCCGCCCGCCTCTTTTTTTTTTTTTTTTTTACTATTTTCTATTCATGGTTTTGCCTAAGAATTTGTCTAGACTCTTTTTCCACCTTTGCAATACAACAGCCGTTCGTAGTATTCTATAATAAACATCGCATGTGGACTAAAACGATACAAATAATTTGTTTTGTCATACACTGCATCAGTATACTCAAATAGCACAATATCTGTGAATAAATATACCTTGGCCAGCCATATTTAGCATGGCGGCCATCTTGGAAAAAAATAGCAGAAAATAGAAAAAATAATAATAAATAGTAAAGCCCTGCCTCCTTTTTTTTTAAAGTCCGGACGAGAAACTCGTTACTTTTGTTTCTTGGCCTTAGGCTTGTACAGTTTAATTGCCATTTAATGTTTGTACAGTTTAATTTTCAAATCTCTTGTCGATGGTTTCGGTTTTTGATGATGGCACTCATGAAGCAGTATGGATAGAGTCTGGCGAGTAACTGTTGTGAGAGACCCTGACGAGTAACTGTTGTGAGAGACTCTGGCGAGTAACTGTTGTGAGAGACTCTGGCGAGTAACTGTTGTGAGTGACTCTGGCGAGTAACTGTTGTGAGTGACTCTGGCGAGTAACTATTGTGAGTGATTCATGTGAGTAACTGTTGTGAGAGACTCTGGCGAGTAACTAATGTGAGTGACTGTGAGTAACTGTTGTGAAAGACTCTGGCGAGTAACTGTTGTGAGTAACTCTGGCGAGTAACTGTTGTGAGTGTCTCTGGCGATTAACTATTGTGAGTGACTCTGGCGAGTAACTGCTGTGAGTGAAGCTTGCGAGTAACTGTTGTGAGTGGCTCTGGCGAGTAACTGTTGTGAGTAACTCTGGCGAGTAACTGTTGTGAGTGACTCTGGCGAGTAATTCTTGTGAGTGACTCTGGTGAGTAACTGTTGTGAGTAACTCTGGCGAGTAACTGTTGTGAGTAACTCTGGCGAGTAACTGTTGTGAGTGAAGCTTGCGAGTAACTGTTGTGAGTGGCTCTGGTGAGTAACTGCTGTGAGTGATTCTGGCGAGTAACTGTTCTGAGTGACTCTGGCGAGTAACTGTTGTGGATGACTGTCGAGATTGACCCTTTCTTCGGCTCATTGACTGTGTGGGATGGTTTAATGACCATTCTGGGCAGAGCTGAAACCAACTTTGTACAATTCTGAATTCAGCTATGTCCCCGACGAAAAGTGTTTTTTCTCTGGTTGAAATGTTATGAAGGCTGCATGCTTGCTTTCATTGGTTTTGTTCACCTCTGCTCAGAAACAGCCCTTGACAGTTGGCATCTTGCAGACGTGTGAATGGGGATGGGAGCATCCGTGATCATTCCAACCAGACCCAACATCAAGATACCAAATTTCAACACAATCTTCGTTTCCCCCTGCATCATCCGGTTGTCCAGATAGCCATCCCGCGAAATAGTCTACCGCTGTGCCGTCACTCCAGATGAAAGTGCCTTCATCAGTATGGTCGGACAACCCAATCCATACCTGTTTGTAGTCTGCAGAGACGAACGAAGATTTCGAATACTGGATCAGGAAATCCGCCTCGTCAGAGCTGTGCACGGACGCGAGATGGCCCTGTCCGCTGATGGTAAAGAATTTCCGGCAGTGGTTTTCTGCATCGGTCCACGACATTCATGGCCCATGAAACGGTAGCAGTTGTTACGATATTCAGTCCATAGCGGTGGACATCCGGCACTGGTCAGCCCAATCACAGCCAGGACCATCACCGTAACTCGGAGAAAGAAAGCCATACTGGTTCTAGTTATCAGCCGTTTTGCAGGTCGAGCTCAATATGAAGAGAAATATAATTTGGTGTAAGGTTTTAACTGTTTTCAGGACTGAGCGCACTATATACCTGATCACATGATCGAATGATCCATGACACGCCTACAAGAAACGCGACCGCGTGACCGATGTTTAGATAAACCAATTTTGTTTTCACTTGATCTGCATATAACTATGGCATCATTGTACATGTACATGAAGCTTATGACTGTATGACATGAAAGAGGCCTGTTAAAGGGATTGTATACGTTTGTAAATTGAAACCCACTGTTTGTTTCAATCCTATATAGTTGTAGATTTAAACCATAAAACTACAGGCCTTCATGTAATGTCAAACAAAACCTTGTAGATATCTTGCAGAAACCCCTGGTGCAATTTGAAGCCACGAATTTCCACATTCTAAAACGGATGATTCATTAGCCTCCCCAATAATCATTATTTTAAAACATTAATCATGAAACACAGCATAATAGTTTGACCGATCGATCAATTGAAAAATACAAACACACGTGGTCTTGTATTTCAAGCAAACAACCAGGTCGAGACTGGTACTGCATGCCTATTAGTAATCCCCCCTCCTCCCCCCCCCCCCGGATGAAGGGAAAGTGAATGGGGCGGGGTTACACTTTTTCGGAAGTTACATACCTGGATTTTGTATTTCAAGCAAGCACACAGGGCAAAATTTCAGAACTGTTAAGCAGAAAACATTGCTTAACAATTTTCTGCTAAGCAGAAATGAATAGAATACCAGTCACAAAATGTATATGCAGGGTTTGCAGGGAATTTGGGGGAGTCGGGGTGGTTCAGGGTGTGCAGGGGTGCAGGGTGTGTCGGGGTGCTGGTGAATCAAGGGTGGTGCAGGATGTGCAGGGGTGTTGGGGGGATTCAGGGTTGTGCAGGGTGTGCAGGGGTGCTAGTGAATCAAGGGTGGTGCAGGGTGTGCAGGGGTGTTGGGGGGATTCAGGGTGGTGCAGGGTTGTTGGGGGATCAAGGGTTGTGCAGGGTGTGCAGGGGTGCTAGTGAATCAAGGGTGGTGCAGGGTGTGCGGGGGTGTTGGGGATTCAGGGTGGTGCAGGGTTGTTGGGGGATCAAGTGTTGTGCAGGGTGTGCAGGGGTGCTAGTGAATCAAGGGTGGTGCAGGGTGTGCAGGGGTGTTGGGGATTCAGGGTGGTGCAGGGTTGTTGGGGGATCAAGGGTTGTGCAGGGTGTGCAGGGGTGTTGGGGATCAATGGTGGTTCAGGGTGTGCAGGGGTGTTGGGGATTCATGGTGGTGCAGGGTTGTTGGGATCAAGGGTTGTGCAGGGTGTAGTGGTGCTAGTGAATCAAGGGTGGTTCAGGGTGTGCAGGGGTGTTGGGGATTCAGGGTGGTGCAGGGTTGTTGGGGGATCAAGGGTGGTGCAGGGTGTGCAGGGGTGTTGGGGATCAATGGTGGTTCAGGGTGTGCAGGGGTGTTGGGGGATTCAGGGTGGTGCAGGGTTGTTGGTGATCAAGGGTTGTGCAGGGTGTGCAGGGGTGTTGGGGATCAATGGTGGTTCAGGGTGTGCAGGGGTGTTGGGGTTCAAGGGTGGTGCAGGTTGTTGGGGGATCAAGGGTGGTGCAGGGTGTGCAGGGGTGTTGGGGATCAATGGTGGTTCAGGGTGTGCAGGGGTGTTGGGGATTCAGGGTGGTGCAGGGTGTGCAAGGGTGTTGTCGATTCAGGGTGGTGCAGGGTGTGCAGGGGGTGTTGTCGATTCAGGGTGGTGCAGGGTGTGCAGGGGTGTTGGGGGATCAAGGGTGGTGCCGGGGGGCGTTTTTTTTTCCCAAGACGAACGTGGGCAATTAACATAAATGGGCGTAGTAAACTTTACATTTCCCCTTGCACATGCGTACTTGGACGTATAGTTGTGGGTTGAAATACACGCACTCACGTGTATTATTATGTGCTATGTGAAAGTACATTTACTGTACAGTGTACATGTACATGTACATTGTGTACAAAAATGCGTCGCGGCTTGCCGAGTCTTGATTGCCCGATAACATATTTTGGGATAGGGTTTGGAAGTGGAGGGGGCAAGTAAGAAAATAGACCGACGGTCATAATGAAAGAAGAAACACATTAAATGAAATTGGAAATGGTCCTAAATATATGTGATGAAAGTACACTGCAGTACAAACAGACGAAGCTTGATGAGCCTATGTAGTTTAAAATAATTATTTTTTGTTGGACTTCATCACAATCTATAAACACCCTTGTGAAGCGGCAGTAGAAGAACAGCCGGTTGCGTGGTCCCCTCAACTACCCTATTTCATTCCACATACCACCACTGGCCCAAGGTCCCTTGTGGTCATCATTCATGCACAGTGTACAAAACCCAGATAAATTTCTGGACATCGATAATTACATCAAGGCTGAATGGCCATTCCTAATTTCATTTATTTGTTCTAAAGAGACTACCAACCTACTACCCCCCTTCCAATCGATCAAGTTATTCCGAAGTGCAAAATTCTGAAGATTATATTTGTATTTATTTATTTATTTAGTTGTTTATTTTTTATTTTTTTTTATTTAATTAGTTTGTATTTGTTTAGGGGGTGCCTTGTTGCGCCAGTGCATTTCTGGTGTATATTTATAATTGTTTATAATTTATAATGTTTCACATTAATACCTCATAATTACACCGAGTGTTATAAGTGTAACGTTTAGCAAATTAGTTAAAACTATGATACTTGGATAATTTGGTAGTTGGTAGTTGGATAAAAATGTTTAAAAAAAAAACATAAAATAAAATAAGGACTTCCAGCGATAAACCGATGAACTTATACGTAACTTAACAAAAAGAAGGAATAATGAAAATACCCTACACCAATACAGTGGTCATGGTAATTGAAGTACACAAATGGATTCAACAACCTGTGTAAAACAAAGAAATAAAAGGATACTTGCAAACCAATGCTAGACAAAACCAGGCGCTACAGTCCTTTTTTTATGGCTAAGCTTCAACAACAGGCCAATAAAGTCAAACTTTGGGAGACAAGAGTTTTTAAACCTCAAGGAATCTTGAAAGGAGACACCAGACCTTTTAGTGTAAACTGTAAGATGTGTAAATACTGGGGAGAGTACACATGAGCCCTTATGAACACTGCTACTTGAAAAGCAATTAAAATTTAAACTCCTTCATCTGCATATTAGATCCTGCCAGAAGCTAGGTAAAATAAAACCATGCACAGTTGGAGCAAAAGCAAGCTCAGGCACCAAAAAAACATCACGCCAACTAAAACTACTATTCTCTATTGCTAATTAAGAATCACTACAGAACAATGGTCAAATAGTAAACCTTTACAACTTGAAATACCATGAAAATGATTGCAGAAATCATAACAAGAGCATCTGATTTCTCATCTTCAGACAGAATTACATGCACAACAACCAGCATAGTAAGGCATTTCATCACTTGATCAAAAATTTCAAACTTCACAAAGGTATGCCAATGTACTGTCAATGAAAAATTATGTGTTACATAGCGTATGTGCTACATATTCTCTAACAAGAAACTATATAAAGTGACAAGCACCAAGTAACTTTCAGCCAATGAAACTGAAATACGAGGCTATTTGGATAAGTCTTGTTTGTCCTCCAAGTTGAATATGAAGTTTCTTCAAACTTCTTAAGCCACCCTAGTGCATCTTCAGGAGAGGTGAATGGCAACCTCAGGGTACATTCCATCGCATTTCCATTCTCCTGATAATGGCAAATTTTGTAATCATGACCTGGTTGCAATTCTGGGAGTATTGGCTGTATAAAGAGAAATAAATTTAATGTTAGTATTGTAATCAAAATGGCCTTAATTGTATAATTTCCTAACCATCTTTCTTTATTCTGGTGTCGGATGTGCAGACCTTGAAACATAAATTTAATAAACCAGTGTCTTAGAAGGAACAAATATCATTGCAATAAATTGGTGCTTTGTCCCTGCATTCTCCAATCCAAAACTTAAAGATAAGTAGGGGAAACATTACAAGATGATCATATATTTTTTATCAAGTCAGATGTCCTAAAACCAAAAGTAAACTGCTGAAGTTTGATGCAGTTCAGTAGCAATTGGACTGGAATAAATGCCATGGGCAGATCTACAGTTTAAAAATGCAGTTAAAGCCCTTGGTTAATGTACAAATAGCCACTTGACTCTAATTTGCAGTATTTTGGAAAAATAAGCAAACAAACTACAAATAAAAAAACAAACAACAACAACAAATCAAAAACATAACATACATGTAACAATTGAATGTGTCGGGTAGGCCTACAATAATAGAAACTATGACACTTCTAAAAATCCTGGTGATGTGTTGTTTGCTGAAATGACAGAGGCAAATAACATTTTTAATGTATAACATATATATTATTTATTTTTGGTTTTTACCCATACACCGATGTTTGTTAGCACTGTATACTCAGTGCTTTCCCGAGTCCTGGGAATAAAATATCACAGGCATATTAATCGGGTGGGATTCGAACCCACGACCCTTGCAATTCTAGAGCAGTGTCTTACCAACTAGACCACCGAGATTGCCCGGTAGCTAGAGGCAGTTCGGATCCTATGTTTTGGCAGCGGGTACCGCAACGACATAATAGATTTTAAATTTGCATCAGGGATAAAGAATATTTATTTTTGGTTTTTACCCATACACCGATGTTTGTTAGCACTGTATACTCAGTACTTTCCCGAGTCCTGTGAAAAAATATCACAGGCATATTACTCGGGTGGGATTCGAACCCACGACCCTTGCAATTCTAGAGCAGTGTCTTACCAACTAGTTGACTTCCGTTCCATAATACAATAGCAGTATACAACACTGTAAACAACACTGGTCTCCATGTATTCAAGTCTCTATAGCCTCTGACTGACAGTGCAGCAAATCTCAATGCAGGAGCATTCCCTAAGTAAAATATTATAAGAGTCAATTTTGATATTAAACATATTTCCTTAGATCAACTAGGTCCGTTAGTCCGCCTCTTTGAGACTACGCTGCACGTAAAAGTCAACATTACTCTTGCATGATACTAACTACACTAGAGCATAAGCTACCTACAGCCTACTACTGTACTACTGTGCTATAGTATTACAATCAAGGTCGATGGTAAGACAATGCATAGGAATGTAAGAAGTTGCTCGCCTCAATGATGATGAGATATCTACTGTGTTTTGTGCATTCTTGACTAAAAAAACTAACTGAATGATCTAATGAGAAACATTATACATTATAAACACGACGAGAATATATTTACCTGTAATCGTGGACATGATTCAAGCTTTAGATCAGGGCAAGCGCTCCCAGCTGTACAATTCGCCATCATGTCTCCTTTGTCAATGTCGTCGACATGTGTCCGAAAGTTAAACTTTTTGAGAAAAGAACGCATGCGCGAGGGTATTTTACGGTCAAACACGCCCATTTTATGTTATTAGCCCACGTTCGTCCTGGGAAAAAAAATACGCTACCGGGTGTGCAGGGGTGTTGGGGGATTAAGGGTGGTGCAGGGAGTGCAGGGGTGTTGGTAGACTTGACCCAAGTCGAACTTTCGTCGAGTCCTTCGTCGTCTGATTAATCCACTGCATGCACTTTAACTCAGAATCGCAGCTTTATTTCACCACTTTGTTGTGCGCCCTCACTCGCCAGGAAAGTGCCAACCAACTGGAGTCGAAAGTCCGACTTGATGAATCTGCCAGGAGGCACCCCCCCCCCTGCGTGATATGTAGTTATTCATTATGCATATGCAACAGTTTAAATAAGCAACGCACGCGTCCGCTGCTGACCAATGAAATCAGTTCAATTTATGAGGACTCGCTCAAGTAGGTGTTCACAATAACTCCACGGCGTTACATTCAGGTTAATATGTCTGTGATGTGAAGAATCGATATTGAATATAAGCCAGACTAGTCTTTTAGATAGATTTCCCTTTGTTGACGAATTTCCGTTTTATGTTTAGGTCTATATATTTTTTAAGAGGGGTTCTGTGCATGTGTAACAATGGACTGTTCTTACTGCACAATGAACCGTTAAAGGCAGTGGACACTATTGGTAATTACTCAAAATAAGTATTAGCACAAAACCTTACTTGGTATCAAGTAATGGGGAGAGGTTGGTAGTATAAAACATTGTGAGAAACGGCTCCCTCTGAAGTGGAGTAGTTTTCGAGAAAGAAGTAATTTTCCACGAATTTGATTTCGAGACCTCAAGTTCTAAACTTGAGGTCTCGAAATCAAGCATCTGAAAGCACACTTATTCACTAATTCGCACCTCAACCGTGAATAAAATATTTTCTTTCGCGCCAACTGGCTCCCCCCGCCCCAACCTGCAATGAAGAACATGTTAATGCAATGACCATGGGTAACATCGTTCTTCGGCGACGAGCTACGGGTGGAAGACGTATAGAAGCAAGAAGTCTTAACTCAGTAGATATCAGGCTGTCTTTACATGTCCGAGTTTGATTGATCAAACCTTTCTTCTGCAATTTTGTATGCAAGGTATAGGCTAATCTTAGGCAAGGTCCTGCTTGATGCATACCCGGGATTATCTGGAATAAATCTCAAAAAGAAATGATTTATTGTTACATTATCTCTATTTTCTTCTCTTTTACTTCTTAGAGAGAAATTTAATAAATGATACGTCTGTCGTAGCTGTGCTGAAAACGATCAATGATAGGCACACCCTTACCGTGTGCACTCAACCTGTTACTATTGCATAATATGCAAAACCTGTCACGCTTCTTGGCTAGCGGTAGAAAATGTAATTATTCACTAATTCGCACCTCAACCGTGAATAAAATATTTTCTTTCGCGCCAACTGGCTCCCCCGCCCCAACCTGCAATGAAGAACATGTTAATGCAATGACCATGGGTAACATCGTTCTTCGGCGACGAGCTACGGGTGGCATGTCCACCCTCTCAAGCAACAAACGGGAATTGTAACAGTGTACAGGTTTTATAACAACTCACAGTTAATTCAACAACGGAAGGCATATACTGTTGGTGTTCTTTCATCCATTGATTTATTATATCACCACACTGATTGATGAGGTAGACTAAGACATAGATAACATTAGTTAATACCATTTTATCTAGTTTTTCTTGTTTTACATATTTCTAAGTTCAAGTGCCAACTCTTTCCGGGAAGCATTGTCTGGGACAATATAACAACAGGTAACATATACAGGGTGGATATGTGCGCATAACAAGTCTTATTATTATTGTTATTATTATTATTATTATTATTACAGTCGAAATACAAAATTACTGCAATAGTGTAACTTTAGATAGTCAAAGGCACGATTTATAGACCTAGGCTAAGTGATACACTTAGTTGGGTTTTTACGGATTCTTTTACATACCCATCTTTTGAATGGTCTGAACGCCATCTACCATGCTTTTTAAACAGCCTGTCTGGAACCCCTAGGGAAGCAGCAGCTGTGGCTCCACCTGATCTCAGACTGTGTAGACCAAACTTTGTTGGGTCAACACCAACCTCTTTAAGTGCATCCTTGAAAATCTCCCTACACCTGGAATAAGATAGCTGGCCATTCCTTAACCTGTAAGCTTGAATGGATTTTGCATAAACAACGGGCCTAATTAGAAACTTTTCACTGAACTCAGTAATTTGAGCCATGGTTATGTATTTTAGTAACATAGTTACAGGGCATGAATGTGAACCAATCTTTGCAATGTACACCCAGGATCCTTCCTTAAGCTGATCGGTCTTACTCTTAGTGAGAAAAATCCTGATGAATGACGGATGAATATCTAGATCGCACTCCCTGATGTTTATGAGTTCGTCATTTCGAAGAAAACCAGCAAAGGATAGTAAACACATTGTGCAGAGACGAATGTCCATTAAGTTATTGGACGAACCAAACTTGGTTACAATTTTGCCCAGTATTTCTGTAGTTATCGGTTCCTTCTTACATACAGGTTTAGCAGCGATTCGTCTTAGACCTTCTAAGGTTAAACGTAAGAATTTTTGATCACACGGATTTTCTGTAACGTTTGGATTACAATCGTGGTGCCACTTAATACTATAAAAAATACCTTCAATCCTAGAGAACGGGGCTTTATTTGTGAATTGTTCCATAAAGAACCTCGCTATATCTTCCGTATTAGCTGGAAGAGCAGAAACTTTATTTTCCGTGTACCAAGCTTGCCAAGCGGCGAAGCATCTCTCGTATTTAAGTACTGTATTGGATGCTCTCGATGCTTTCAAAACCCCTTGTAGTAAGTGCTTGTAGCTGTTTTGTCTGTATAATATGAACAAATGAAATATAAACTTATTAAACTTTATGGACAACAACTTCGTGCCCACTAACTGAAAAATTAACCAGCCGTCTTTTTCAACACTTCTTTTCGGAAACCGTGTCAAGCGACTACCAAGAGACCTACCAAACGGAATTATTGCTCTCGTTATAAGCCATGCGGCATTGTTAACCTCATCCAGCCCTTTGGCGATAACGGTTTTGATGTCACCGTTTGTTAACCTTGAAGCATCAGGCACAATACTGCACTCTTCATCTTGGAACAACCGAAGATAGATTCTGGGTTTTTCCCATGAATGAAAATGTTGCCAGATTCACCAAATCGCAGCACTTGAGAGATAAGCCCATTAAAAGGACTAGAATTTGAAAATAGCAGGGGCCAGAACACTGCAGAGGGCCATTCGGAAGCACTAATGTGCCTCTAGCTTTGCACACTTGGATGTGATTCAAAACAACAGGAATTAAGTGAATTGGTGGCACTAACCAATTATTGTCTCCACTCCAATCGACACTAAAGGCATCCACATGGCTGGAATTGGGACTCCAGTATCTTGAGTTAAAAATGGGTAATTTTGTGTCGTACTCGTTAGCAAATCTATCCACTGAATGTGGACCCCACATACTATCTATAAATTGAAAAAAATCCTTAGACACACCCCGATCATCTAAGTCTACCTGTCTGCTCAAACAGTCTGCCTCTGTGTTGGCTAACCGTGGAATCCATTCCACTTTCAATTCTATTCTGCTGTTGTTGCAGAATAAGTTGAGATCCAGACTCAATTCTTGTAATTCTGAGACCATACTTCCTTTAGCTATTATTGCTACAACTCCTTTGTTATCGGTATGCAACTTTACCTTTTTGCCTCTAAGTGCTGGAGCAAATGCTCTAAGTGCTAGGGATGCCCCTTTTAACTCACGCCAAGTGGAACTTTTGCCTCTCTCTTCTGGAGCCCAATTCTGTTGGAATTCGATTTTCTCTGGAGAGTCGATGACCCATGCACCGCATCCTGAATTGCTTGCGTCAGTGTAGACCATAACCTGGGGAACAGAATACTGAAACAATAAACGTTTATTCAATTTTGATAATTGTGCTTTCCAGAAAAATAATTCATCTATCGCTTTACTATCGCTCTGTAGAGAGAATTCATAATCCCAATGTTTTCTGTTAACAACCTCCATGTGCAAGTATCTTGACTTGAGCTGTGCTACCACACATGAAAATGATACTATTTTTCCAGTGATGGACGCCAGCCTCCTGGCAGTAACCTTGGGCAGTTTTTGTATCAAGTTCTGAATTGATAACATCGTATCTGAAACTCTTTGATCTAGAGCTCGGATGGACCCTTCTTTGGAATTCCATGTCAGCCCCAGCCAATCTAATTGTTGTGTGGGTGACCATTCTGATTTTTTCTTATTAGGTACTAGCCCAGCAGCAAGTAAATCAGCCTTTACCGCCTTAGCAGTAACTTCACACTGATGTCGGGTATCTTCCCTACCCCATCCATCATCTAGGTAAACAACAATATACATACCTCTACTTCTCCAAGAGGCCACCAAGGGTCTTAGAATCTTAGTAAATATATAAGGAGCTGAAGTTAATCCAAATGGCAAAACATTAAACGTAAAGTATCTTGTTACACCATCAATATTCCAATCAAAACCTAAAAACTTGGTGTGTTCTGAAAAAATATCAATGTGATGATAACCAGACCGGAGGTCAAAGGAAAACATAAAATCTCCCTGTTTGAAATATTTTAGAGCTACATTCCAGTCTTCAAACTTGATCTTGTCCTTCCATACAAACTGATTAACACATCTGAGATCAAGAATTAACCTTTTCTTTCCGGAACTTTGCACGGATACAGTTAGTGGGTTTACAACGTAGGGCGGAGAACCGGACTCTGAGATGAGATCCTTAGATTTTAGATCTGTTATTGCCTCCAACACAAATTCTGAATGTGCCAATGCAGAACGATTATTCTTTGAATGCATTTTAGGGGGTGTGTTCAGAAATGGAATCTTATACCCTGTTCGAATTATATCCAACACCTCTGGATATGCATTAATGTTCTCCCAGAATTTAAGCGAGGCTTTCATACGTCCCCTGACAATGGGTTCTGCGGAGCCTTGTTCATAATCAAAGTAATTATCTGCATAAAATTGTTCGTACCCTGTCCCTCCGTCTTGGTAAAGCAACTCGCTGCTTCTCGAAACTTTGTCGGTACCTTCACCGCTGACCTGTGTTGACGGTTGACGACTGTACTCCGGGACATGCATGTCTCCAATGGCCTGGCTTTCCGCATTTAAAGCAGATATCTGTGGACTTTGGGCTTGTTCCGTAGCTTGTACCCGTGTATGAAGATCGAGATGATGGTCTATACTGCCCGTTATAGCGACGAAAAAGACTATCAGGATTAGCGGGTGACTCGAATGACTGTCGTCTGTTCTGCTGGTACGGCTTTTGGCGTTGAACAACCTTTGCCTTTTTTCGTTTCGCCATTGCCCGGGACTGGGCGGAGCGAATTCGCTTCTCATCTTCGGAGTCGTCAGCTAATTCGTCACTTATATACTCATCCACTGCGGCCCAACCTACAATGAAATCAAATGTTAACGTAGGTCCAAAACCAAATTTACCTGACCTCAACAACCGTGAATTTGAAAATGTTTCATGATATGCAGGCCACACCTACGTTAATAAGGCAAGGAACTTCAGGAATGTTTGCACAATAGAATAAGGCCTATTGATATAGTTCTTTTGTTGTGCGTGACACAATGAACAATAGCTGAGGTATGCACGAAAACGCCCTTTTTTCTTGTACTTTTTTGCATTTTAAGGGTAAGCAAATTAGTATTCTACTATTTCAGTGTTTTAAAGATTCCACTTATCTTATCGACCTTTAGTGTATATTAAAAAGTAATACAAACCCGCTTCAGACTTGTCTGCAAGGCGTATCAGCTTGTTTCTTTTACGTAGCTCTTTAACTGCCTCTGATAGTTTCTCTTCTGCCGTTGCCAGTGAGCCCTCCTTCAGTAATTTTTTCGATGTTTCGAGATTTTGAGCAATTTTTTCGTTGAACTCAAACTGTGTTCGGTTGCCTTTGAACCAAAATTGAACTTCATTTGCACGTTTGAGCGACTGTACCTCTAGCAAGGCCTCCTCATTCTCGTGCTTGCGCTCTGCTATAACCTTATCGAACCTTTGTTGGAAGCCCTGTAAGGCGTCTGTTACTCCGGCCTTGACTATTGCTGAAACATCCCTGGCCGTGAGGGATAATGGGGGCTGATTGGGTTGACAAAATTGTCTTCCAGGTAGATGAGCCCCGGTATCGGAATCTGACATTATGTTTGTGACCGGAGAGTAAATAAATGATACGTCTGTCGTAGCTGTGCTGAAAACGATCAATGATAGGCACACCCTTACCGTGTGCACTCAACCTGTTACTATTGCATAATATGCAAAACCTGTCACGCTTCTTGGCTAGCGGTAGAAAATGTAAAACTTCGTGTGACAAGGGTGTTTTTTCTTTCATAGTTATATTTTGGTATTTTTAAGACATGTGAGGGTGTGACAATGGATAGTACGTATTAACTACGACGTTGCCCCGGTCTGCATCATGCTTCTCCAATCCCCTCGGACTCCCGACCCTTCCGGTCCCGCTGCCAGTTCGTGGGGGCTGGAGCTTGCTCCGCAGAGCTGTAGCTCCGCGGAGCCCCACGAGAGCCCCAAACGGTCGTCATATCTTATGATTTTAACAACTGAACAATACCCCACTTAAATATTGATATACTGGCGGAAAGACAGAATCTAAAGACCTTGTTCATGATCACGATGAGCCCCTAACGTTTGAGAACCAAAGCATCCACCATCCAATCATGAAGGGGTGTTGGGGATCAAGGGGGTGGAGGGTGGTGCAGGGGGTGCAGAAGGTGCAGGGGTGTTGAGGGATCAAGGGTGGGCATGGTGTGCAGGGGTGCTGGGGGATCAAGGGTGGTACAGGGTGGTGCAGGGTTGTTTGGGGATCAAGGGGGGTGCCGGGTGTCCAGGGGTGCTGGGGGGTCAAGGGTGGTACAGGGTGGTGCAGGGTTGTTGGGGGATTAAGGGTGGTGCCGGGTGTCCAAGGGTGCTGGGGGATCAAGGGTTGTGCAGGGTGTGCAGGGGTGTTGAGGATTCAGGGTGGTAAAGGGTTGTTGGGGGATCAAGGGTGGTGCACGGTGTGAAGGGGCGTTGGGGGGTCAAGGGTGGTGCAGGGTGTGCGGGGTGTTGGGGATCAAGGCTGGTACAGGGTGTGCAGGGGTGTTGGGGATCAAGGGTGGTGGAGGGTGGTGCAGGGGGTGCAGAGGGTGCAGGGGTGTTGGGGGATCAAGGGTGGGCATGGTGTGCAGGGGTGTTGGGGTTCAAGGGTGGTGCAGGGTGTGCAGGGGTGTTGGGGATCAAGGGTGGTGGAGGGTGGTGCAGGGGGTGCAGGGTGTGCAGGGTTGTTGGGGATCAAGGGTGGTGCAGGGTGTGTAGGGGTGTTGGGGATCAAGGGTGGTGGAGGGTGGTGCAGGGGGTGCAGGGTGTGCAGGGTTGTTGGGGATCAAGGGTGGTGCAGGGTGTGCAGGGGTGTTGGGGATCAAGGGTGGTGGAGGGTGGTGCAGGGGGTGCAGGGTGTGCAGGGTTGTTGGGGATCAAGGGTGGTGCAGGGTGTGTAGGGGTGTTGGGGTTCAAGGGTGGTGCAGGGTGTGCAGGGGGTGTTGAGGATTCAGGGTGGTAAAGGGTTGTTGGGGATCAAGGGTGGTGCACGGTGTGAAGGGGCGTTGGGGGGTCAAGGGTGGTACAGGGTGTGCAGGGGTGTTGGGGGTCAAGGGTGGGCATGGTGTGCAGGGGTGTTGGGGTTCAAGGGTGGTGCAGAGGATTCAGGGTTGCTGGGGATCAAGGGGTGCAGGGGTGTTGGTGCAGAGGTGTTGGGGGATTCAGGGTGGTGCAGGGGTGTTGGTGGATTTAGGGTGGTGCAGGTTTTTTGGGGAATCAAAATGGTGCAGGGGTGTTTGGGATTCGGGATGGAGCAGTGGGTGTTGGGGGATTCAGGGTGGTGCAGTTTTTTGGCGAATCAGGGTAGTGCAGGTTGTTCAGGGGTGTTGGGATTCAGGGTGGGCAGGGTGGGCAGGGATGCATGGGGTATTCGGCCGCATATGGGGTATATAGGGTATATATTATTATCGACTAAAAATATAGGTTTACAAAGAACTAAGGTAACCAGTATTAATATTAAAACAAAAAGCACCGTGTATTTCATTGTTTCTAAATAGATGCAGTCACGTGGGCAAACCATCAAACTATCGAGTGTTTCATTGAGTTTTTCGGAGGACGGGAGTGGTTTAAAAATAAAAGTCCCCCAGTCCCGTTGAGTATCGTTCGAAGTAGAAGTAAGAATACCAAATTGTATTGTCGGCTGGAATAAATATTTGTTGTCATTGTTGTTTACTTGTTTCTGGTCGACATTTACACGGACAGTGACAAATATAAAAGAAAATGAACTTAAAAAAAAGAAACCAGAAGACTTTCAAAAAATCAAATTGCCTTCAAAAGCATCTGATCAGTTTAATGTTAATATTATTCTTTTTTACATCTTTAAAGAAAAAAAAACGAGTTTGTTTTCAAAAAGGTGTGGGGGTGCAGTTTCAATCAGAAATCCAACTAGTCAAGTTCAAATAAAAAACAATTTCCACCAGATAAATATTTACGTCTAAAACTATTTCAACGAAAAGGGAAGTTAGTTCAAAGACCTTATAATAAAAGCATTGCGAAGTTCGATTGCTCAATGCTTCTATGAATAAAATCCCTCTCAAAACTGTTCATTGTGTAAGTTCTCTAAATAGTGACCTAACCGATTTGATGACTAAACACAGGTTGTTTGTATGGTGTGCTTACTCAAAGTTAAAGATTTGAACTAATCTAACTCTCCGAAAACAATGATGTAGGCCTACCTTCCTTTTTGGCTCAACTAAAAACTTAAAAAGCAACATTGATTAAAATTGCAACCATTTTCGTCATCTAAATAATCGACAGTTTGCCTCTACATTGGCATGGTGCTCTGATTAATATCAGCCATTATGCAAAATTAACCAATAGATCTTTGTAGTGCAAGCCTCATGTATATCTTTTGATTGTTCATTGTGTGATAAGAACTCCCGTTAAATACAATTTACCCATTAAGTATAATATATCAGACAAAGTGCTCCAATTTTCCAGCAAAGGAGGTTAAAAAAATGCAATATACTTCACAGCAAAAGGCAGCATAAAAAAAGCAGTTTTTCTGGTTGTCGTGAGCGACTTTGTAGATAATGGGTGCGTTCGATAAGCTTCCCCGGGTCAACCCAGGTCTCCCCCCGTTGCGTTCGAATAGCTTTGACGTCATTCTCGGGGCTCACCCTGGTCAGCCCCAAGTGCCCAGGGCCCAATTTCATGGCTCTGCTTACCGTAAGCAAAGAATCGGCGCTTACGGAAGCAGGGAATTCCGCGCTTACGTCAAGCGTATTTCACGGGTTAGCGGGGAATTTTTGCTTGTGCGCGTGCGTACTCCACGTTACTAGGCATTCTTCGCTTACACACTAGCGCAGAAATTCGGCGCTAGCACTGCAAGCGGGGAATGGTGATCGCAAGCGCAGAATTCGGCGGTAAGCAGAGCCATGAAATTGGGCCCAGGCTTGTGGAGCGGGTCACTTGGGGCTGACCGAGGTGCATGACGTCATGACGAGAAACTTTCTCAGTGGCCACCATTTTGTTTCTACTTCAGCGGGACATTTTTAGGAAGTTTGACACACATGTTCACCCTTAAAACAGCGACTTTGTGAGCATTAAGTATTTTTATAAACGAGGACAAGAACTAGTGTATCAACCTGGGCTTGTACAATAATTAACGTTGCAGTTTTACCTTGAGAATAATTATTTTACGATCTTTTCGTGAATACGGACGTAATGTACAACATGAAAAAGTAGTTCCGGGTCGAGCTGTCCCAAGGTGCATTGGTGTGAATGCTGGGGGAAGTTGGCGTTCGATTAGCTCGTGGCAAGGGCTCACCCGGATGAACACACTGGGGTCGACCCGGGGAAGCTAATCGAACGCACCCATAGAGTAATCACGATGAGTGAGTTGGTAGAACTGAGTAAACTTTACATTTTTGTATTTCCTGGGGTCTCACTGAAATGTTTAAGCAATAGTTATACCACAAACTGATGCAGTTTTACCGTGTTAGGCTTGCACAGTTTAATTGCCAATTAATGTTTGTACAGTTTAATTTTCAAATCTCTTGTCGATGGTTTTTGTTTTTGATGATGACACTCATGAAGCAGTACGGATAGAGTCTGGCGAGTAACTGTTGTGGGAGACTCGGCGAGTAACTGTTGTGAGTGACTCTGGCGAGTAAACTGCTGTGAGTGAAGCTTGCAAGTAACTGTTGTGAGTGGCTCTGGCGAGTAACTGTTGTGAGTAACTCTGGCGAGTAACTGTTGTGAGTGAAGCTTGCGAGTAACTGTTGTGAGTGGCTCTGGCGAGTAACTGTTGTGTGGCGAGTAACTGTTCTGAGTGACTCTGGCGATTAACTGTTGTGGGTGACTGTCGAGATTGACCCTTTCTTCGGCCCATTGACTGTGTGGGATGATTTAATGACCATTCTGGGCAGAGCTGAAATCAACTTTGTACAATTCTGAATTCAACTATGTCCCCGACGAATGGTGTTATGGAGGCTGCATGTTTGCTTTCATTGGTTTTGTTCACCTCTACTCAGAAACAGCCCTTGACAGTTGGCATCTTGCAGACGTGTGAATGGAGATTGAAGCATCCGTGATCATTCCAACCCGACCCAACATCAAGATGCCAAATTTCAACACAATCTTCGTTTCCGACATCATCCGGTTGTTCAGACAGCCATCCCGCATTGTAGTCCACCTCTGTGCCGTCACTCCAGTTAAAGGTGCCTTCATCGGATTCGGACAACCCAATCCATACGTGCTTGTAGTCGGCAGAGACGAACGAAGATTTCGAATACTGGATCAGGAAATCCGCCTCGTCAGAGCTGTGCACGGACGCAAGATGGCCCTGTCCGCTGATGGTAAAGAATTGCCGGCAGTGGTTTTCTGCATCAGTCCACGACATTTCATGGCCCATGAAACGGTAGCAGTTGTTACGATAGCGAGTCCATAGCGGTGGACATCCGGCACTGGTCAGCCCAATCACAGCCAATACTATCACCGTAACTCGGAGAAAGAAAGCCATACTGGTTCTAGTTATCAGCCGTTTTGCAGGTCGAGCTCATATATGAAGAGAAATATAATTTGGTGTAAGGTTTTAACTGTTTTCAAGACTGAGTGCACTGTATACCTGATCACATAATCGAATGATCAATGACACGCCTACAAAAAACGCGACCACGTGACCGATGATTAGATAAATTCATTTTGTTTGTAGTTGGTCTGCATATAACTACAAGAAGTTGATGACGGTAACGCATGATATAATTTGCTGACATATCACATAAAGAGACCCGTTCAACATTGGTTTTCAAAACATTCAAAGAATCCAATAAACCGGTGCCTGTACGTTTTCCTGATTCAAGCTCAAAAGCCTCATGTAGTAATGTAGTAACATATAAAATATAAAAAAAAAAATTATAGATATCTTGCAGAAACCCCTGGTGCAATTTGAAGCCACGAATTTCCACATTCTAAAACGGATGATTCATTAGCCTCCCCAATAAACATTATTTTAAAACATTAATCATGAAACACAGCATAATAGTTTGACCGATCGATCAATTGACTAATTAAACCCCCCCCCCCCCCCCCCCTTCCGATCATTCCGAAACATTAATCATAAAACAAGGCTTAATAGTTTGACCGGTCGATCATAAGTTCAAAAAGAACCAGCTTCCAATCGTTGAATAAAGAAAATAAGACCGAAGAGGAAACTAAATGAGTTTCCAGCGCAAACTATAGACGATGTGACCTCTGACGTCATTCGAAAATCATAACATGATGCGCGCGCATGTCGCCGGGCAAAACCTTTGTGTACTGACAGCCAGCTACAAAGGACAGGCAACGTTACCATGGGTACGCGTCTTCTTGCCCGGCGGAAACATGACTTTTGTCAACAGAGGGCGGTTTGAATGTAAACAGAGGTCACATCGTCTATAGGCAGACGCATTTGTCACTCCTAAAAAGACGCCGTAAACCCACCGTATACACTTTGCGTAATGTGTGTATCACATCGCACGACGCCCGTACAACTACTGTGCGCAGGTCATCCGCACTCGTACCACTCTCCCGCATGCGGAGGCCGTCAGGCCAACACTCCTTGTCGGGTCTGTAACTTCCGGGTGTAAAGGGACACACCGGTTACCTGTTTACGTAATTTAGTCATGTAGAATCAAAGAAAATTATTTCTAGATGGTTTTTATATATTAAATATCACGTAATTAACGAGAAATGACCGACAAAAGCAAAAGCGGTCAAAGGTCATCGTATACGCTTTACCAGCCGTTGCAAGTGTCAAATTTACGGGATACATGCTATGCAATGTTGCAAGTAGACTGGTGCTCTGTTTGTGTAGGTGTTTTACTACGACAAGGCATGGGGATCCAGTCCACGTTATCCATCTGAAAGTGTGTTATAAATAACGTACATGGAAACCGGTCAACTCGCCCCCTAGCAAAGACGCCAATTACAAAGTCGCCAACTACAAAGTCGCCCCTAGCAAGTCGCCCCTCACATACAAACTCGTCCCCTCTCAAAGTCGCCCCTCACAAAGGAATGTAACAAATTGCTGCGATTGTACTTCAGGGGAACGAAAGCTATCTTGAGGGAACAAAATTAGCTATCTTGAGGGAACGAAAGAGGAATTCTGGGGAACAAAATCTCATTGCGAGAGAACGAAAGAGTACTTTTAGGGAGCGAAAGCATATTTCGGGTGAATTAATGTATATTTCGGACAAAAAAATCAAAGTCGTATTTCGAGGAAACGAAAGCTTTTTTTTAGGGAACGAAATCTCCTTTCGAGCTAACGAAAGTATATTTCTAGCGAACAAAATCATATTTCGAGGAAATGAATGCGTATCTTCAGGGAACAAAAGCGTATTTCTGTGGAACTTAATCGTATTACGGGGGAAAGAAAGCGTGTTAAAGGGAACGTGAACCTATTTTTCTAGAAATAATCACCGTTCACAAAATGAAAAATAATATTTTGTGAGACAGAATTATATTTTCATCGAATTAAATAATATTTTGAGGAAACGAAATGATTTTGTAAGAATTTTGTGTGTCGAGGGATGCAATAGAAATTTCGAGTGAGGTATTTTTGTCACCTTTTAATTTTTAATTCCGTTTTTTTTTTTTTTTTTTTTTTTTTTGGGGGGGCTCGTTTTTTTAGGAATTGTTTGTCACAAATATTGTTTAAACTAATTGCACCGTCAGTATAAGTAAGATTTGAAACTTTGCATGGTGGGAATACGATATGGAAAGGTTTGCGGTGACACCATGTACATGTAATAATCTCTCTATGTGAGTTGGGGGTGGTTCTGAAAAGAACCGTTGGTTTCAACTCGACGTTTCGATCAGTATGCTCTGATCGTCTTCTGGAGAAAGCTGGACTCTGATGCTGCATGCTGCTTAAGTACTGTGGATGGGGACTAGCTTGGTGATGCACGAAGGCGGGAAGTAGAGGCGGGAAATGGAGCTCTACTTCCCGCCTTCCCGCCTTCCCGGTTTTTTGGGGAATCAAAATGGTGCAGGGGTGTTTGGGATTCGGGATGGAGCAGTGGGTGTTGGGGGATTCAGGGTGGTGCAGTTTTTTGGCGAATCAGGGTAGTGTAGGTTGTTCAGGGGTGTTGGGATTCAGGGTGGGCAGGGTGGGCTGGGATGCATGGGGTATTCGGCCGCATATGGGGTATATAGGGTATATATTATTATCGACTAAAAATATAGGTTTACAAAGAACTAAGGTAACCAGTATTAATATTAAAACAAAAAGCACCGTGTATTTCATTGTTTCTAAATAGATGCAGTCACGTGGGCAAACCATCAAACTATCAAACAAGTCCCCCAGTCCCGTTGAGTATCGTTCGAAGTAGAAGTAAGAATACCAAATTGTATTGTCGGCTGGAATAAATATTTGTTGTCATTGTTGTTTACTTGTTTCTGGTCGACATTTACACGGACAGTGACAAATAAAAAGAAAATGAACTAACAAAAAAGGAACCAGAAGACTTCGAAAAAATCAAATTGCCTTCAAAAGCATCTGATCAGTTTAATGTTAATATTATTCTTCTTTACATCTTTAAAGACAAAAAAACGAGTTTGTTTTCAAAAAAGGTGGGGGTGTAGTTTCAATCAGAAATCTAACTGGTCAAGTTCAAATAAAAAACAATTTCCACCAGATAAATATTTGTCTGAAACTATTTCAACGAAAATGGAAGTTAGTTCAAAGACATTATAGTTCTAAAACTCAGCATTGCGAAGTTCGATTGCTCAATGCTTCTATGAATAAAATCCCTCTCAAAACTGTTCATTGTGTAAGTTCTCTGAATAGTGACCTAACCGAATTTGATGACTAAACACAGGTTGTTTGTATGGTGTGCTTACTCAAAGTTAAAGATTTGAACTAGTCTCCGAAAACAATGATGTACCTTCCTTTTTGGCTCAACTAAAAACTAAAAAAGCAACATTGGTTACAATTTCAAGCATTTTCGTCATCTAAATAATCGACAGTTATAGCCTTTATAATTATTCGCACAATGCTCTGATTAATATCGGCCATTATGCAAAATTAACCAATAGATCTTTGTAATGCAAGACTCATGTATATCTTATGATTGTTCAATGTGTGATATTGAAAAAACAATTTACCCATCAACATTATGTCAGATAATCTGAGAAACTCCAGAAGTGCTCCAATTTTCCAGCAAATGAGGCAAGCAAATGCAAATTACTTCACACCAACAGGCAACAGAAATAATAAGCAGTAATTTATATTAATTAGTAAAGAAGGTTTACAAAGAACATTTTAATTAACCAGGATTTATAGTCCATGACAAAAAGCACGCTGTAATTTATTGTTTCGTAATCGATGAGGTCACGTGAGCAAATCACCAATATCGAGTGTTTCACTGAGTGTTTAGAGGACGGGAGGACTGGTGTAATAATTCGAAGTCTCCCAGTCCCAGTGAGTATCGTTCAAAGTAGAAGTAAGTGTACAAAAGCAGAAAGAAGTGTCAGCTGGAATAATTGTTTATTGTCAATGTTGGGTTTTTTTCTGGTTGACATACACGAACAGTGGAGAATAGACGAATCTCGATGAGTGAGTTGATAGAACTGTGTAAACTTTACACTTGTAATTCTTGGGGTCTGACTTAGAGGTTGAAGATGTAGAGACCATAAAATTCAGTTGCACCGTGTTAGGCTTGTACAATTTAATTGCCAAGTAATGTTTGTACAGATCTCGTGTCGATGGTTTGAAGAAACTGCTGTGAGTGACTCTGACGAGTAAATATTTTGAGTGACTCTGGCGGGTAACTGTTGGTTGTGAGAGACTCTGGCGAGTAACTGTTGTGAGTGACTCTGGCGAGTAACAATTCTAAGTTCAGTTAAGTGTTTTTTGTATGGTTGAAATGTTATGGAGGCTGCATGTTTGCTTTCATTGGTTTTGTTCACCTCTACTCAGAAACAGCCCTTGACATCAGTTGGCATCTTGCAAACATGAGAATAGCGATTGGAGCAGCCGTAATCATTCCAACCCTGTCCAAGATCCACATGATGTATAATTGCACCACAATCTTCGAGTGAGCGGTAATCATCCGGTTGTCCATCAGATAGCCTTTCCGTGACGTAGTCCACTGCTGTGCCGTCACTCCAGCTGAAAGTGCCTTCATCGGATTGGTCGGACAACCCAATCCACACATGTTTGTAGTCGGCAGAGACGAACAAAGATTTCGAATACTGGATCAGGAAATCCGCCTCGTCAGAGCTGTGGACGGACGCAAGATGGCCCTGTCCGCTGATGGTAACGAATTGCCGGCAGCCGTTTTCTGCATCGGTCCACGACTTTTGTTGACCCATGAAACGGTAGCACTTGTCACGATATTCAGTCCATAGCGGTGGACATCCGGCACTGGTCAACCCAATCACAGCCAAGACCATCACCGTAACTCGGAGAAAGAAAGCCATACTGGTTCTAGTTATCAGCCGTTTTACAGGAGCACAATATGAAGAAATATTTAATTTGGTGCAAGGTTTTAACTGTTTTTAGGACTGAGCGCACTGTATATACCTGATCACATGATCGAATGATCAATGACACGCCTACAAGAAACGCGACCACGCGACCTGTTAAAGGGATTGTATACGTTTGGTAATTGGAACCCACTGTTTGTTTCAATCCTATATAGTTGTAGATTTAAACCATAAAACTATAGGCTGTGAAATTTTCATCGCAAAAGGTGGTAGCGTTTTTGAGATATTGCCGAAAATCTGGAGTGGTTATGTCCACGCAGGAAGAATAATCTACAATCTGAGAAACGTTACTGTCATTAACGCTTCTCAGATTCAAATTTTCGGGGAGCTATAAAAATGCCTGTATGTATGTATGTCTATCTTTTTCCATAACCGCAGTACTTCGAAATAAACAGTTTCTCAAAATGCATTATACTATCCAAAGCTGCTGTACTTCTTACCAAGTAAGTTTTTATTGCCATTAATTTCCAGAGTCATTACCAGACGTATACAGACCTTTTAAACATTAATTCAAAAGGGTTCAATAATCCAACAAACCGGAGCCTGTACATTTTCCTGATTAAAACAGCGTAAAAGCCTTCATGCAGTAATGTATAGACATAAAAAACATCATCACAAAATTGTAGATATCTTGCAGTCACTGGTGAAATTTGAAGCCAGTTATTATTTTAAAACATTAATCATAAAACAAGGCTTAATAATGTAGCCCAGAGCTTGAAAGCTGATAGCGCCCTCAAACGGCTGGAGATGTCCAGGCCATGTGAGAGTGTTTTTTATGGCAGACATGTTTGTTGTTATGCATGTCATGTAAAAGTTTGCTCATCGTTTTTTTTGTTTCTGAAAAGTAATAGTTGAGGAAGAAATAATAACCTGTTGGCAGGATTTGCTTCCTACAATCAGTTAAAGATTTATTGGCAGTTGTTGGCTCTCAGGTAAGAGTTTGGCTTATTATAAATCATTTCTTAAAGAGTTTCAAGCCTCATGTTTTCACATGTGCTTATAAGTTATGGATGATCATTTTGGGTAAACCTGGGGGGATACTGCAAATAACTTTATGGCTTATGTTTTTAAAGTTTTATAAAGCATATTAATGTCCAGCAAATAGTGATTGTATTTTTGTGGATATTTTGCTCTCAGATCTCGGATCTACAATCCTAGATCTTCTCTCTGAATAATCAGCTTTTTTCAAGTTGAATAAACTCTAAACTGTTGGAGTGTTGCTGTTGGTACTTGTTGATGATTGAAACTGCGGACCTACACATCTGGACTCGCTGTCTGCTGGACTGTGGAATGCCGGGCCCCAGTTACTGGGTCTAGACCTACTACCTAGCTGGAACAAGTTTCACGTGGACTTCTGAACTTTGACCTACTACATCTGTACATGTAGCTGCAAGGTGTCGTGTGGAGGACCTACTACAGTGCCCGTATCCTTGATATTCATGTAACCGCGGAATTGAACTTGTGAACTGATAAATCTGGGATCCTAGTGTTGTGAGATTTTTTATTACTATTGGCCAATAGTTAGTATACAGCTGTTTGAGTTTTATTGTAGTTTGCCCTTTGTGCTAAAGGTTAAAGTTTGTTTAATATCTTGATGAAAGAAAAGAGCTATGAAGAGTATTAAAAGTGGTTCTGTTAAGTTATAAATTAATTTGCATTGAGTCAGTTTGTGTGTGTGTTACATAATTGGCGACCTTGCCAGGACCTACTCGAAAAGTAGAGGCCTGAAACAACAAAACATCTGCTTGTGCAAGTTGAATTATTAAATATTTCAGTGTTCTTCATAGCTGGTGTTTAACAAGTTTAATTTTAGTGATTTTATTGTGAGAGCCAACAACTGATTTGTGTGTTGCATAATTTGTGCATTGTCAAATTCAAATGTGCCGCAGCACGCAAGCGCTTTTTGAGTGAAAAATTGTTTATATTGAAAATTTGTTTTGTGTTCATTCAATCGTCAAAAATTCAAAATGCCTGACTGTTCACCAGAGCTTCGTGAATTTGGTCTATTGTGGTGTAAAAAGGAAGATCTGCGTCATACTCATTGCTTTCTTCTCGTCAGTGCAGACACTGTGCATGCTCCCACAGACGCCATAGCCCTTGCGCTATACCAGACTGTCAACCATCTCACCAGTGTTTCACGCCATGACAAAGACAATCAAACTCTCCTTCTCATTGAGTTCGACCAAGCTATGAAGGATGTCACACTTCCGCATGATGGGAGGATCAGATTGGATATTTCTGATGAGCAAATTGTGTTCATGATTCATCAATTTGCATCCCCCCGTGAAAAGGTGACAATAGCCGACTTAATGTCCAGAGGTTTGCTGCCATCATCATCCAAAGACTTGCCATCCTCAGCAGAGAAACAACCCGAAAATCATGGACAAGAAATGAAATCCACAGCCAATGGATCCAAGGATGTTGCAGTGGGGTTGAGAGAGGCGCTGTCTATGTGCAAAATATCAAACAGCCGAAGACTTCCTTCTTTTTCTGGATCTAAGCAGCCAGCCCGAGATGAAGAAACCTTTGATCTGTGGGTGGAAATCGTCCATGGGCAATTAGAAGAGGAAAGCGATGAAGGAGAGAAGAGAAAAAGACTACGAGAAGCACTGCGTGCCCCAGCTGCAAATATGATCACTGACTATAGGAGAGACAACCCACAAGCCACAGCAGCTGATTACCTAACTGCTTTAGAACTTGCATTTGGTGACACACAATCAGCAGAGGAGTTAGGAATCAAGTTTCATCAGCTACATCAGAAGAAAGAAGAAAAGCCCTCAGACTTTCTGACACGCCTTCAAGGTCTTCTTAGGAAGCTGATTCGAAAAGGGGGTGCACCACCGGATTCAGCAAACTCACTGCTGTTGTCTCAGTTCATTCGGGGAACACTATACAACGACATGATGCTTATCAACCTCAGACTGAAGGATAAAGTGAAAACACCACCTACGTATCTATCTCTTCTTCAGATGGTGAGGAGAGAAGAGGCCGAACAAGCAGAAAAGATCAGCCATAGAGAGCCTGAGTCTGTTTCCAACCCATCTCCAGTCTCCGTCCCACAACAACAACCCAAAACACAGGCCAAAAGTTGTAAGTTTGACCAGAGAGGTGATAAAGGCAGAGCAAATCAGCGACCAAACTTTTGTTTCAAGTGCGGTTTGGAAGGCCACTACCGTCCCAAATGTGCCAATCCATCTGACCCAGATAAAGTCAGCGAAAGGTTTATCCAATTCTATCTTCAGGGAAACGGGAAAGGGCATTCCAAAGAGGCCGATGCGATGCCCCAACAGAACTAAGGCCATGCAGCACTCAACCAAGCTTTCGATGTCAAGCCGACACCGACATTCCAGAGGGGCTGATTGGGGGACTGACCATCAGGACATGCAAGGTGGATGGGGTAGATACAAGTGCACTTGTAGATAGTGGTTCCCAAGTGACACTCATTTATAAGAAGTTTTTTTAAACACTCGATAGACCACTGTACCCGCTAAAAGATTTAGTGTTGTGGCATGGTGGTGATGATCTTATGCCATACTTGGGATGGACTGAAATCAACCTTGGTTTCAACGAGAAATTCTGTGGTACCCAAAAGATGTTTCGAACTCTTGCTCTGGTTGTCCCTGATAGTAAAAGTGTTGTTGATTACCAGTTGATAGTTGGTACAAATGCTGGAGTATTCAAGGACTGCTACTCAGAGGTGCAGCGTGACTCAAGTGGAGTGACAATTGATGCAGTTTGTGATAAAATCTATGAAGATATTAGATGTTCGACAAAAGCAGACCCTGATGGTTTACTTGGGTATGTCAAACTCAAAGCCAGAGGCAGAGTGGAAATTCCAGCTGGATCAACCAAGCAAGTAGTTGGAGTGATCAGAAATAAATGTGGGAAGTCTGTTACCGGATTACTGGATTCATTTGTCCCAAATAAGCTACCTGGAGGGATAGAGGTTTCTTGCTCGCTTTGTACCATCAAGAGAGGGTTTAGTAAAGTAAAGGTCTGCCTCACAAATCAAAACCAGAACAACAGGCCTGTTATTTTGTCTCGAAGATGTATTGTAGCAGGGGCTTACCTGACATCATGGGTAAGTGACACCAGCAGCGCAACCAGTGAGGTTCCAAATCCATCTTCATCTGGAGTGGCACAATGTAAGGTGACGTCGTCAACAGCGAGGACACCGAACCAGACTTCACAGAGCCCAAAGTGCTCAATCACAGAAGAGGAATTCCGGAAATTACCCTTTGATTGGGGACCGATAGATGCCAAGGAGAAAGAGCGACTACTAAAGATTGCATTCCAGAGAGCTGAAGTTTTCTCTACACATGAGTGGGATATTGGTGTGACTGCTGAGGCGTATCATGAAATTCGACTGAACAATGATGAACCGTTTCGTGAAAGATCTCGACGGGTTGCTCCAAGGGATTTGCAGGATCTCCGAGACCACATCCAGAGTTTAGTTGACATAGGAGTGATCACGGAGTCGAGAAGTAGATATGCCTCACCCATTGTTATTGTCCGTAAGAAGAATGGCCAAATACGCCTGTGTATCGACTATAGGACCTTGAATGCACGAACCATTCCAGACCAATATGCCGTTCCACTTGTTCATGAAGCATTAGACTGCCTTCATGGGTGTAACTGGTTCTCCGTCATTGACCTCAAGTCCGGATATTATCAGATACCAATGAACCCTGAGGACAAAGAGAAGACAGCCTTTACGTGCCCCGTTGGGTTTTACCAGTTTGAGAGGATGCCGCAAGGTGTAAAAGGGGCTCCCGCAACTTTCCAAAGGTTGATGGAGAGGTGTATGGCGGGTCTGAACATGTCGGAAGTTTTGGTGTACATGGACGACATCATTGTGTTTTCTTCGACGTTGGAGCAAATGGAAGAGCGACTTGCTAAGGTGTTTGACCGTCTTGCAGAGTTTGGCTTGAAGGTTTCTCCGAACAAATGCCAGTTTTGTTGTACCTCTGTGCGATACCTCGGCCATATTGTCTCTGGAGAAGAAGTTCAGACTGACCCTGGGAAGGTAGAGGCGTTGAAAACTTGGGTTCGTCCAGAGAATGTCCGTCAACTGCGATCCTTTTTAGGGTTTGCGAGTTATTATCGTAGATTTATTGAAGGGTTTTCTGTTGTGGCCAAACCTTTGTTTCAGCTGACGGGGGGTGTTCAGAAGAAGGACTCTGTGACCAAGGACAATTCTGTCAACCCGAGAGCTCCATTTGGACCACGTTGGACACCAGATTGTGAAACAGCATTTCAAACCTTGAAAGAGCGGCTTTGTACTGCACCTGTGTTAGCGTTTGCAGATCAGGAGCAGTTCTCTGTCAGGAAATAGATCACAAAGTACGACCTATATCATATGCTAGCCGCAGTTTGAGCCCGGCGGAGAAAAACTATCCTGCTCACAAGTTGGAGTACCTCGCCCTAAAGTGGGCTGTAACTGAAAAATTTAAAGACTACTTGTACTCGGCCCGGGGTACCAAGATCTACACAGATAACAACCCGCTCACGTATATACTTACCTCAGCGAAATTGGATGCGACCGGACACAGGTGGCTAGCAGCACTGGCCACATTTGATTTTACAATTCACTACAAGCCCGGTCACTGCAACCAAGATGCTGATGCTTTATCACGGAGACCTGACCCAAATTCTGTCGGTGGTGGAGAGTTTAACCAGGACGAGATGATCCGTGATCTTGAGGCACGATTGAAGGAGGACAGTGAGGAGAGATACCAGACCTGTGGCAAGGAACATGTTGATGCGATCTGTGCTCGTTATCTTGCTGGCGATGTTGTTAGTCCATCTTCAAACTCTGATGATGATCTACCTCTCGTGTACTCAGTGGCAATGAGTGCCGAAGCAGTTCCGTCAAACTACTGCAATCCAGACACTGAAACAAAGATGGTTGGTCTGGATAATGTTGATTGGAGGAAGGAGCAAAAAGCTGATGCAGATGTTAGTCAACTTATCAAGTTTGTCAAAGAAGGGGTACGACCCAAGAGATCCGATGATTTCTCCAAGGACTTGAACATTATGCTTGGCCAATTCAATCGTCTTGTTCTGAGGGATGAAATATTGCATCGAAGATCAATGGATTCCAACGGTCTTGCCAGATTTTAGTTGGTTTTACCCAAGAACTATAGAACCAAAGCAATGAAAGGCCTGCACAATGACCTCGGACATCTTGGTGTGGAGAGAGCAGTCGCTTTAGTTAGACCAAGATTCTACTGGCCAAAGATGGTGTCTGACGTTGAGGAGTGGATCCGATGTTGCGAAAGATGTGTGACGCATAAGACACCCACCAAGATCTCCGCTCCTTTGGTGAACATCTCGACTACTTACCCATTGGAGTTGGTTTGCATAGACTTTTTGAAACTTGAACAAGACCGAAGTGGTGCTCAGTATATTTTAGTCATCACTGATCATTTCTCTCGGTATGCTCAAGCATATCCGACAAAGGACAAATCATCTCGAACAGTCGCCAGGTTGCTATGGGAGAAGTACTTTTTGCATTATGGTCTGCCTACCAGATTGCATTCAGATCAAGGACGTGAATTTGACAACAAACTCATCAAGGAACTGACTGGTATGTTGGGTATAAGCAAATCACGGACTACGCCCTACCACCCTCAGGGTGACCCTCAACCTGAGAGGTTTAACCGGACACTGTTGAGCATGATGGGGACTTTGCAGAATGAAGACAAGCAGCACTGGAGTAAGCATGTTAGCTCCCTGGTACATGCTTACAATTGCACTCGAAATGATAGCACTGGATTTTCCCCATACTTCATCATGTTTGGAAGGGAAGCCAGGCTTCCTATTGATGTTTCCTTTGGTACATCTCCTGATTGTGTAACGAACAAGGACCACTCAAAGTATGTTCAAGAGTTGCGAAGTAATCTAGAAAGCGCATTTAGACGAGCATCAGAAGAGTCGGCCAAGTCTGCGACAGCAAACAAGCGAAGGTATGACCTGAAAGTGCGAGGAAATGAACTTCAGAAGGGAGACCGGGTCCTTATCAGAAATGTGGGTTTGAAAGGTACTCATAAGCTAGCTGATAAATGGGGACAAGACGTGTACCTCGTTGTTTGCAGACATAGTGACAATATACCAGTCTATCAGCTCAAACCAGAAGCTGGTGAGGGTAAGATTAAGACACTTCACAGGAACACGATTCTTCCTATTGGAATGCTTACAGGTGAACACAAGCAGCCGCCCTCTGAGAAGGTACATCGACCCATAACGAGAAAGTCAAAGAAACCCGAAACTGTGCAGTGTGACCCCGATGATCCAGAAAGAGAACTTGAACACATAGAGTCAGACTCCGAGGAATCTGATGTAGTTGTTGTGTGGCCCGAGAAGCGAGACTCCACTTCACAACCGGACACCCAATCTAGTGTACAAAACATCCTGATGGATGAAGGTTCAATTGATTTTGGACCACAGGTTAGTGCACTTGATGGAAATTCTTCAGTTGAAGTAAATTCGACATTGAGAGAATCGGCAGAGGAGTTTGTTCCCTATTCCCAGTTTTTGAACTCTGAAAGATGTTCGATTATGGATCCTGCTGAGGAGACACCCGATTTGGACACCCAAGCCGAACTCTCTAGTGTTACCGAACCGAATGTGAACCCTTGCCCTGAAGACAGTCAGCTGAAAACCGTTGACGATGTCCATGATGATGGCATTCCTGTCGCACTGGACCCCAGTGTTGATGGGGACACATTGTCACTTCCTTCAATAAATGGGATGGATGAAGATGGTGTTTGCGTCAGCAGTCATGATGTCCAGAGCAGTGGTTTCACTTCCAGCGAGGATGATCTGAAGCAGATACCAGCGGATGACCTTGCAGTATCCGACCGCCAACCTGGTGATAGTTTGGACCCTGAAGGAATTGGCAGCAATGCTGGTGATCATGAACCCCATGAACTAGAGATTGTTGAGACTACACCTGTTGAGATTACTGTGGACAATGATCAAAGCCCGATTACGTCACAGCCTGAGCTTAGCCTACCTGATGCTACATTCCCATCGGATATCTCTGTGGAACAAGTTGTAGATGAGGTTGAATCGGAAAGTCTTGAAGATGACCAAGGTACATTCCTGAGTTCCCGCCCCTCCAGAGTACGAAAACTCCCTCAGCGATTCACTTACGACACACTAGGTCAGCCTACCTACAGTCTGTCAGTTACCCCTACGTTTGGAGATTTCGTTCCAGCACTAAGCAGATTTTTGTTTGGGACCAGGCGAAATGAGTGCGTCGGGACGATGCAGCGAGTTTAGAAGGGGAGGATGTAGCCCAGAGCTTGAAAGCTGATAGCGCCCTCAAACGGCTGGAGATGTCCAGGCCATGTGAGAGTGTTTTTTATGGCAGACATGTTTGTTGTTATGCATGTCATGTAAAAGTTTGCTCATCGTTTTTTTTGTTTCTGAAAAGTAATAGTTGAGGAAGAAATAATAACCTGTTGGCAGGATTTGCTTCCTACAATCAGTTAAAGATTTATTGGCAGTTGTTGGCTCTCAGGTAAGAGTTTGGCTTATTATAAATCATTTCTTAAAGAGTTTCAAGCCTCATGTTTTCACATGTGCTTATAAGTTATGGATGATCATTTTGGGTAAATCTGGGGGGATACTGCAAATAACTTTATGGCTTATGTTTTTAAAGTTTTATAAAGCATATTAATGTCCAGCAAATAGTGATTGTATTTTTGTGGATATTTTGCTCTCAGATCTCGGATCTACAATCCTAGATCTTCTCTCTGAATAATCAGCTTTTTTCAAGTTGAATAAACTCTAAACTGTTGGAGTGTTGCTGTCGGTACTTGTTGATGATTGAAACTGCGGACCTACACATCTGGACTCGCTGTCTGCTGGACTGTGGAATGCCGGGCCCCAGTTACTGGGTCTAGACCTACTACCTAGCTGGAACAAGTTTCACGTGGACTTCTGAACTTTGACCTACTACATCTGTACATGTAGCTGCAAGGTGTCGTGTGGAGGACCTACTACAGTGCCCGTATCCTTGATATTCATGTAACCGCGGAATTGAACTTGTGAACTGATAAATCTGGGATCCTAGTGTTGTGAGATTTTTTATTACTATTGGCCAATAGTTAGTATACAGCTGTTTGAGTTTTATTGTAGTTTGCCCTTTGTGCTAAAGGTTAAAGTTTGTTTAATATCTTGATGAAAGAAAAGAGCTATGAAGAGTATTAAAAGTGGTTCTGTTAAGTTATAAATTAATTTGCATTGAGTCAGTTTGTGTGTGTGTTACAATAATTTTTAAGCTCGATCATTAGTTCAAAAAGACCCCTTCCAATCATTGAACAAAGAACACAAAACCGAAGAGGAAACTAAATTGAGTTAGCTATTGCTATCACAAAAGGATTTTTAAAAAAAGGGAGGCTTTCACAAAATATGTTTTCGTAATGAATATAAACTGGTCGAGCCTGGTTACCGGATTTTTGTAATTCATTCATTTCCCCCATCATAACTTTCCTTGAAGTTACAAACAGAATTGGGTTTTGTATTTCAAGCAAACAACCTGGTTCTTTTGCCCTCCGTGTCGTTGGGGTACAATCATGTAGCTATTTATGCAGAGGTTAAACACTCTCCCTTAAAGTAGGCAGACAGAAATTGAACTTCAAACCGTTTTAAAGGAAGCAGTCTGAAACAGAAGCAGTCTGTTGGGGGGGGGGGGTTCAGGGTGGTGCAGGGGTGCAGGGTGCCTAGGGTGTGCAGGGGTGTTGGCTGATCCAGCGTGGTGCATGCAGGGGGTACAGGGGGCATGGGGGTAGTGGGCTCTTCACCCTTGTTATAGAACAAATCTTCAGAATTACACACATGCTAATTTCTATGCCAGTAATGCTGTTTTATTGACTGTGATTGTTCCACTGATGCGTAACCTACATATGGAACCATTTGCTGATCATTTAAAAAGTAAAAAAAAAATAAATAAGGGGGCGAAATTAAATAAAATTAAAAACAAATAAAAACACCAGTAAACAGAGACATCCCAAAATTATCATTCGCCTTTAAATAAATGTTGCCTATTACTAAAAAATAAAAAATGAGAGCCGTGCAATATCGCTTGGTATGAATACGAACTTTGGTTCCAACGTACATTACTTTAACATTATGCAGGAAACAAACTCACGCACTTTCACGGGCCACATTAAAACACTTAAGACTCGAGTATTGTCTCCTTTTATTCCATCTTTTCCTGAAGCCAGGTGACATACTTAGATATGTCGGTATAGACACCAGGATTGTCCGGTAAGGCGCAACCGATGCCCCAGCTCGTAACACCAACGAGGTACCATCGTTCCTCATTTCTGTGTCCATCCTTGGCAGCGCACACCAACGGACCACCGGAATCACCCTAAGTAATACAAACATAGAAAAGCTTGCATTGATTTTGAGTAAGATTACATTATTTTAGTCACTTGAAGTTGCTTGAAGTCATAGACTCCTTAATCCCAACAATGTCCTTGCTATTTTGGTGCGTGAAGATTTCTTTCTAATTCACAAAAAAATATTTTGTGAAACTTATAATAAACTCGCGACACAGTGACGCTTTTCTTAAAGAAGTTCAATCTTTACACTGCAGTCAACGGTAATACATTGAGGTGTTTTAATGAGGTTTGAGGTATAATCTCACCTGACATTATGCCCCCTGGAGGTACCCAGCACATATCATGTTATTAGTTACTTGACCGAGGTGTGTTAATGAGGTTTGTGGTATGCCTCACCTTACATGACTATGCCTCCATGGAGGTACCCAGCACACATCATTTTATTAGTTACTTGACTGCCTCACCTCCATGGAGGTACCAAGCACTCATCATGTTGTTAGTAACTTGACCGATTTGTGTTAATGAGGTTTGAGGTATGTCTCAGCTAACATGAATCTATGCCTCCCTGTAGGTACCCTGCACACATCATGTTATTACTTACTTGACTGATTTGTGTTAATGAGGTTTGAGGTATGCCTCCCCTTACATGAATCTACGCCTCCTGGAGGCCGTACCCAGCACATATCATGTTATTTCTTGACCGAGATGTGTTAATGAGGTTAAAGGTATAATCTCACCTGACATGAATCTATAAGCCTCCCCGGAGGTACCCTGCACACATTATGTTATTAGTTACTTGACCGAGGTGTGTTAATTATGTTTGAGGTATGCCTCACCTGACAATAATATATGCCTCCCTGGAGGTATCAAGCACACATCATACATCATGTTATTAGTTACCTGACTGAAGTGTGTTAATGAGGTTTGAGGTATGCCTCACCTCCCAGCACACATCATGTTGTTAGTTACTTGACTGAGGTGTGTTAATGAGGATTGAGGTATGCCTCACCTCCATGGAGATACCCAGCACACTACATGTTGTTAGTTACTGGACCGAGGTGTGTTAATGAGGTTTGAGGCATGCCTCACCTCCATGGAGGTACCAGCACACATCATGTTATTAGTTACTTGACTGAGGTGTTTTAATGAGGTTTGAGGTATGCCTCACCTCCATGGAGGTACCCAGCACACATCATGTTGTTAGTTACTTGACCGAGGTGTGTTAATGAGGTTTGATGTATGCCTCACCTCCCTGGAGGTACCCAGCACACATCATGTTGTTAGTTACTTGACCGAGGTGTGTTAATGAGGTTTGATGTATGCCTCACCTCCCTGGAGGTACCAGCACACATCATGTTATTAGTTACTTGACTGAAGTGTGTTAATGAGGTTTGAGGTATGCCTCACCTCCCTGGAGGTACCAGCACACATCATGTTATTAGTTACTTGACTGAAGTGTGTTAATGAGGTTTGAGGTATGCCTCACCTCCATGGAGGTACCCAGCACACATCATGTTATTAGTTAGTTGACTGAAGTGTGTTAATGAGGTTTGAGGTATGCCTCACCTCCATGGAGGTACCAGCACACATCATGTTGTTAGTTACTTGACCGAGGTGTGTTAATGAGGTTTGAGGTATGCCTCACCTCCCTGGAGGTACCAGCACACATCATGTTATTAGTTACTTGACTGAAGTGTGTTAATGAGGTTTGAGGTATGCCTCACCTCCATGGAGGTACCCAGCACACATCATGTTATTAGTTACTTGACTGAAGTGTGTTAATGATGTTTGAGGTATGCATCACCTCCATGAAGGTACCCAGCACACATCATGTTGTTAGTTACTTGACTGAGGTGTGTTAATGAGGTTTGAGGTATGCCTCACCTGACATGAATCTACGCCTCCCTGGAGGTACCCTGCACACATCATATTATTGGTTACTTGACCTCTATAATTGTCTAATGCGTTGCATGTATCCCTCGCAATGAGAGGTACATTAGCTTCCTGAAGAATGGACGCTACGTTACCTTGCCCTGGAATGAGTAATCAGTGAAACGTTGAGGGCGACATTTTGAGTTTAAAGTGGGATAAAAATAGAAGAAATATGAATTATAATCAAAGGGAAATCATACATTTCACCTTGGAAATCAATAATTGCCTAAAATTTGTCTTATACATTTTGTTTTTAATGTTGTTTAACCAGGAAAAACCCTGAAACCCTGCTGAGAATTTTTTTTTTTTTTTTGATGAGGGTG
Organism: Plazaster borealis; assembly: GCA_021014325.1. Classification (NCBI taxonomy): domain Eukaryota; kingdom Metazoa; phylum Echinodermata; class Asteroidea; order Forcipulatida; family Labidiasteridae; genus Plazaster; species Plazaster borealis. The sequence goes on from CM037473.1 coordinate 998,796, forward strand.
ATGGTGGTGGTAGGGGTGGGGTTGTCTGTGGTGGGGGTGTTGGGTTGGGGAGTGGGGGGTATTCAGTGGATATTGGTAGGAGATGTCGCACCTGATTTCTAGAGCCTAGTTATGAAAATAGCTAAATACACTCATCACAACAAACTCTGCTAAATGTCTACAGTAAAAACTCACACTGAGTGGCCCCGAAGCCTGTGATGAAACAATTGGAGCTTGCGTTAAACACCTTCCTGGTGGCCGTGTCCAGGCAGGCAACGTTGACAAAGTCTCCTGTGCTGTCAGGTACGGGGTCTGATAGCACAAGGACGGCAATATCATTATCCGACGTTTGGGAGTTGTAGTCCCCATGGACGTGGATCTGTGTCACGCTACTTTCGTACTCGCCGTACGATGCGTCGATGCTGTTTGCACCATACAGCTTACCAAGCTGGACTTTCCAGCGTGAGGCATCAGCATATCTTGGACAAGAAGAAGAAATTCAAATGAGAATTTTGTCTTAACAACAACTATACAGTTAGATCCAGTAGGCCTTCTTGTCCCCTCCCCGTTGTAAAGGCATTTCAAGATGAAACAAAATCAAGGGATTCAATAAGTTGTTGAGCTACTCCTTATAATTTCGGTGTTAAAAGGTGTATAAGATTTGTTTCGGTTCATCGATAAAACTTTATGTTTCAAAGTGTCAAATTCTTTCTAGGTAACCAAAGTTTCCATTGAAACTTATTCGGATTTATTGTGCACGTTATTAAAGCCTCAAATATTGTTTCTAAAGACCTTTTCACACAAGACAATGTTTAACAGGAGACTTCACTAAATCACATCAATGTTTAAACAAAGAAATTCAAGTTTTGTGAAAGCTATCCATGTTAAACAATAGCCAAGGACCCTGGTTATTTGTATTAGAGATCCAAACCTCCTCAAAAAATTAACCACGACCACGATATGTGAAACAAATACTGACGTGCCATAACCAAGGACCCATGATGATGATATCATTATTCTCATGCACAGTGAGAACGTGTCCCTAGTAGAAGAAAGTGTTAATTGAAAAAAAATAATGGCCTTTCCCCCAACCCCCGCCCCCTCTCTTGAAAAACAAGGGTCGTTGTTAAATGTGTGTATTAGAAGTCGTATGAAAGCTTGTTAATAATCGCAATCGAACGAAGTGACAGACAGCCGGCACCCATTACCGAGGACCTGCTCGTGTGAAAGGGCCTTAATACGAAGTCCTCAAAAGCTATATCTTAAGAAAACACGTCATTAAAAATATAAATACAAAGACAAAAGAAAAATGACGTCATGACATACTGTCCTTCGAAGCAGTGGGCGGCGCTTACGACGTATTTATTATCTACGAGTGTCCCACCGCAGGTGAAGTAACCGGAGAAGAAGAGCTGTGCCTGCCAGGGCCAGGCACCACGCACAGCGTCCTCACCGCCCACGATCCGACTGTTTGCCTCGGTAGGATGACGGGTCCCGCAACCTTCGTCTTTTGGAAAAGAATGGAGAAGTTTTGTCATGGTTTAATATGTGTTCAAAATAAAGACAGCATTTTGTTTGGCAGACTATAGCTGCCTACGTAATAACTGCCGTAATTACTATTTACGATTTGACATAAAGATTCATCGGATCAAGATTCGTAAGGAATGATCTAACAAATTCAACGCCGTAACGTGTTTTTGTTATTTCCTGTTTTTTTAACAGTCTTCTGACATTATGAACGAGGCATAACCAAAAGTATTATTTAAATCGACTGTGCAAAGCAAAGTCGTTATTGGTTGCAGCTCTATATGAAAAAGCGCTTTGGGACGCCCTTCGGGCGTGAAAAGCGCTATATAAAAACTAACTATTATTATGAAAAAGCAATCTACCGTAAGTGTCAACCGTAAGTGTGACGTAATTGGAACCGAAGAGTACGTGTAGTAAAACCTCTTTTTTCACACAAACAAGCTCTTAAATATTCTTTCGTCTTATTTTGCACAGTTAGTTTTTTTTTTTTTAGAGCATTCAAATGTCATTCTCTAGTTTGCTACAATATGTTTTGCCGTATATGGGGAAACAACATTGAATTGAATGGCGGTCATTTGCCGTGGAATGAGGTGCATGCTGGTCTAGTTAGCGACACATTTTGATCGCTAACTAGACCAGCATGCACCTCATTCCACGGCTAACGCATGCGCACGGAGTATTTGCGAAGTAGTCTATGGCCGCCACAGCTGGCGCCCTAAACGGTCATATAAGAATATTGTCATTCTATCCCAGTGTCAAAACAATTATGTCTGCATTGAAGAAAAAAGTGGGCACAATTATGCGAATATTGGACACAATTTGATTTTCTTGATAAAACAATATTGCCGCATAATGTAGATTTGGGTTCAAGCAAGATTTGTGGTAAGAAAATTGGCCTTGAGATGAACTTAAAAAAAACCTTAAAAAAACTATTTAAAAAACGGTCCTGACAGGATTATCAGAGAAAATTACAAGCACGAACTGGCTTCCCGAAGGCGATTACAGTGCCACGTAATTCGAGTCGAACATAGTACGTCATAACTTACGGAGACGGAGGAAATTAGCCCGTGTGTCCTCCCTTCAAAGAAGTACATATCTCATTTGGTTTTACGTATGTCCAGTAGCGATTACGTCATACTTTTAAGGGGAAGAGGAATGTTTGTGAACTGGGTGATACTTACTGGCTTCCGGGAAGCAGTCTTCACCGTCACACACTGCGTATTCGACCTCTGACCCGTCGCATTGACCAACCCCACAGCTACACTGTCTCTCCCTTTGCCGCTGACCTGCTCCACAACCTGTGCTGCAGTTTGACCATTCGCCCCATCCTCCAAACTCACATCTAACACCTACAATAAAGAATAAACAAAACAGGGGCGATTTGAGCTTCCAGCCTCTAAATTTCGGTCATTCAGAGATTGAGAATGGTATCCTTTTTTCTTTAAATTAAATGTCAATAATGGACAGGGCGCCCTCTTACAGTCTGCCTCGTCACTCCCGTCTCCGCAATCGTCCCAGTCATCGCACTGCCAGCTAAGACGAATACAACGGCCGTTTGCACACGTGAACTCATTCGCTCTGCATTCGCCTTTAATACATAAAAAATCAAAATGAGTATGGTCAGTACAGAAAAGAATCGTTCATGAAATAGTTAGATTTCTTTTAACGTTAACTACACTGATTTGTTAATGATTGAATTAAATTTTCATCGATCTTTTTCCCACCGGAATTTCTGGTATTTTTGATATAGAAATAGATCCCCCAGCATCTGGCCGTCTGTCGATTACCCTCTCAGCCCCTGCTTCTCGACCAAGTCGTCCTCATTTTGCTTTAGCAGTGTAATGCTTTCCCATCGCAATATTTTCCTTTCCATTTCATTAAGTATTTAAAAAAAACAGAAGGGAAACTGATTGGGTAAATTTTAATAATTTTTGAGTTGATCAGAGAAAAAATGACTTGAACCTGTGACCTCCGGATTAACGTACCGTCGCTCTACCATCTGAGCTATCTATCTTCACAGGTTGTATGGCTTCTATAGTATACTGGCACCCCTGAACAAAAATGTTGACAAAACAGGGAGACCGCCAAAATAGGGCTAGATAGCTCACTTAAAAACTGTCTCCACTGTAAATAGCGGGGTTTTCAGAACTTTGGAATGCATGGTCATCCGCTGAAGTGTCCCTTGCATTCCCAACTGTAGCCCCAAGGCTGTGTCAGTTTGCTATCAGCTATCGCTGAACTCCCTGGCTATCGCCAGGCATGTCCCAAACATCTATTTATCTCTTAGGCTATCGCCAAAATAATTGTGCCACCGCAAACTCGAGATGCTGGACGGATCTGAACCCCAAAACATTCCAATGCCCGTAAGGCTCTCTACGACAGGCTCTTATGCAAGTCACTTCATTTACCATGCAATAATTTAATAACAAAAGAATCTCAACTAAAATTTCCTTATGGTTATGACGTACGGCAACGCCCGAAAGATTACGTTTTAGCTACGTTTCGTTTACTTAACTAAACAATAACATAAAATACAGAGCCCTCTTGTGACAATTACATTCAAAATAACTGTGAATAATTCACAATTTAATAGAAGTGTGAAGACTAAGGGTCTCAGTGAATAAGGGTAGATTAACTTACATCCTTGTTCATCTTCCGCATTGCTGCAGTCCTCCCAACCATCACATTGCCAGTAGTCATAGATGCAGGAACCGTCATTGCATTCATATTCATCGTTGGCACAACCCTGAACTGAGCTACCTAGAGTTTGTGAAACATAAGGCAAGATTATTTTTTTGAGATTAAATTGAGTTATAAAATAACCAAAGGATATCCGAAGAAATATTCTTAGCCAGAATAGTATTGTGTCTGACACACTGAGGTACTGGAATCATACAATGAATACAACTAAATTCAAAGTAAATGTGAGAACCGATGTTGACGGCACCACGCCCAAGGATCCACTACCCCGAACAAAGGTAGACGACTTTCTTTTAAGTATATAACTACATACTACATCACACATCACACCAATTAATAATGGATGTGCAGCTGGGGAATCTATAACATTTGAACACAATATAAAATGCAACACAACAATGGAATAAAACAAATCCCACATAACTTTGAAAAGAAAACAGTTCTGTGATCTGGGGTAGAAATAAGATCGAGGCCTAACAGGCCTGGGTTTAAAGCTTATACAGTGCTATTGGATTAACGTTTTCTGAATGTCATGGTTCGATCAAAGTTCGATCAAACTGTACTATTTCATAGTAGCTTACGAAGTATTAATATGACTGCATTATTGTTGATGTGTCTTATGATTATGACCCTAAGTTAATGTTTAGTAAAGGGACAAGTTTTCAGCCCCTTCGTCAACAAGTAATGAGAGCCCATTGCAATGTGGCCCGGTTTTTATAGGTTTAGCAGGGGTTTGCCTCTGATGCGTTTCTGGCATTTGTTGGGAGCAGATTGCACCAGGTCACCTTGTAGAACTTTATAGGTTGTGTTGTATTGAGGGGGTCTCATATTCAAACATTATTTCTGCACCAGCTTTAAAATAATGAACGCTCCAGTTTGGCTGTGGCAAAGCGCTATTTCATGTAAAAATGTCATATTATTTATTATCATTAGAATGTGTCCTTCTCTGCTGGAAGCCTGATGCCCCTCATCGTAGAGGTCGCCCCAACCTTGAAATCATCAGAGCCGTATATTGAGAGAGTTGCGACAACTTGCGATAAGAAGCCATTTTGTCTCCAAAAAAATGCATTGGCGAACACAGGGTGCCAGACTAGTCTGCCCATCGGGTTGTACTGCATTTGGAACAAAATGGCGTCCAGCAACCAAGCTCTGGAAATCATCCATCGAGGCTGACAATGGTCTAAGCGTTCCATCTCTCTCTAATAATGCTTGACAGAGAAAGATGGGCACAACTCATCAAGTCATCACGGTAGTGAGTGAACAAATGAATGAATGAGAAGATGGGTTGGGCTGTATACATTCAGATAGAGGCCAATTGTCAATAGCACTAACTAATCTGTACGAGAACAATGAAAGATGTTACAATGATTGTTGGTTGTGACATTGCTTGACTGTAAATAATAAAAGTTTGTTTTCTTACTGCAGTATCCCGGGAAGTAGGCACACCACCATTCCCATTGTCTCCTCTCTGGACTGGTTTTCTCAAGAGCTATAGATTATGACGAGGGAAAAATAAATGACAAGTGAATGGAATTAGTTTAACATCGGAATTGCAGTGAGTTCTTTCTTGTGTTGTATACTTTCTGGCCCTCTGTTGGTGAGCTGATCCCAGGTTTCTCGGATCGAATCGATCATAAATACAACGGTAAAAGACATCAATCTTTATAGCATTTGTATCGAATGCAAATTATTGTTTTCAAACCCAGTTCAATTAAATTTAACTTCAAACTTTACAATGATTCCAATTTTCTGTGAGAGAAAATGGCAAACTGCCAATGTCAATAAGGATTTAAATAAAAACCACGTACAAAACTCATATATCGACAGAGAAAGAAAAGAAGCCAAAAGACCCATTGGCCTGTTCTCATTGCTCAACTCTCACTCCATATAAACATTTTTTTACAAAGTATCTCCAAAGTACGCACAGGAAATGTACAAGGTTTTGAAGTTTGTTTCCTAATGTGAAATGTATAAAGGCGAATAGAATGATCTACCTTTGTCGCTGGAGGCGCCCTTCTTCTTTTCCACAAATTTCTCATTCTTGAGTTCTTCCAATAAGCCCTTTATGACTTCTTTTGCGAGGGAGCTCTTTTTCTGTGCCGTGGTTGAAATGAATTATAAAACTTCTATTAGATTAAGATAAACTACGTAGGGGCGGTGTTTCCATGAGCATAAGGTATTATTGGAGTGCTCATGGGCGGGAAAGCAACAGTCGTGTAGGGATGGAATTTCATCTGAGTTATTATTCCCTCATTTTTAAAGACTCCTTTCTCGAAATCCCCGACTAACGGAAAGACAGTGACCAAGACCACAACTGACTCACAAGTGCAAAAGACACACAATGAGAACAGATGGATTGGTGCATGGTGCCATCATGGAATTCGAGCTATGTACGACAGATCAAAGGAAACTGCTTCAAACCATGTTAGGGCATGGTTGGGCCAAAACCTGATTAAAGATTACAAGAGATTAAACTGGTCGATTTGAATAAAAAGAAATAACATAATGTTTTAATGTTGTATTGCTGGTTTAGGACTAGAACGAACGGTTTCTTAATTCTATTGTTGTTCGTTATAAGTTTGACGTGGGAAACCTTTTCATTTTACGGCAGCCTTCAAAACTGTCTCTAAACTCATGGTTGAGTAAATTAAGATAAACAGAAAACGTACTAAATAAAACCTCTGACAAATCATCAACTAATGGCCCTTTCTTTGAACAATTTAGCACAAGTTGGTTGACTGATGTATTTGTTAAAAGTTAGTATTGGATTAAATTTAAAACAATAACAATAAAATAAATACAATGCACACTGTCGGATACATCGATCATTAAATTCACATCCATATAATATTATTATCTAAAACTTGTTTCCACGTGTTCAGTAAAATTTACACATTGTTGTTTTGAACAGTTACTTATTTGTTTTTGTTGAAAGTATTGTTATTTTTGCTCTTTTAGACAACCTTTTTGAACAATGGGCAATCTAATAGAAGAAACAAACTCACTGAGGATTTTTCTTTTGTACAATTATATATTAAATATGTATATGTTTATTTGTAAATTCTGGTTGTGAAGCCAAAGATTCTCAGAAAAGCGAACTTAATCACTAAACCAGCCAAGAACCCCATTGAGAGAAGACAAAGAAGGAAGTTTCAGTTTCAGATGTGGGAGGAAAACCCTCAGAGAATTATTCTAGGGAAAACACACGCAATCAGGTAGGGACTGAAAACCCAATCCACATAGTGCCCTGGTGAGATTCGAACCTGGGTCCTACAGGTGGAAGGCGTGGAAAGAAACCGCTACACCGCGCACGCAAAGAAAACTAACATGATCTTTCAAAGATTTACTAAATCTAAATTTTAAGCAACAACCATGACGAAACATTCCTTTAAAATTTACCTTCTGCCCCATCCCTCGTTTGAATTTCGCTCCATCGCCGAGAGCACAAAAGCTGAGTACGGTCAGCCCTACCACCAGGATTGCGATACCGAGATTCTGCATGATGCAACGGGGTGAGGCTGCGTTGTCTGCCCGGTCGGTGATTCAGTCAAAATGAACACCCTCCTCAAAGAGTCGCACTTGTTATAAGTTTGTCTGAATACTTCAGGAGGGTGTGTCTTTCAAGTTTCCACATCGACAGAGGAGTAACCTTTGTGTCAATGGAGAAAATCCGTGTTGCTAAGATACTGTTTACTGACTTTTGCGTGTTGAAGAGATTAGGGCGGGAAGTTTTTTTAAAAGGTTTGTTTGATTAAAAAAGTGAAGGATTTCGCATGACAATTCAGCCAGACTGATATGTTTTTATTGAACTGATTAAAGTTCTTCAACTCTGGCTTAAGTATGTACATATTGGTCTTAGCTAAACACACTTGAAGATGTTTTTAAAGAATACGACCTTGCAGACTTCGCTACCCGTAGCAACGATGTCGAAATGCTACTTCGCCAATTTTCCAAACATAGTCAATGCACTAAGAAGTGTTTTTAGTTATACAGTAGTATATGTGCTTGTTGACTATAACTGTCACAGTAGTGGGACAATAATATTACTTCAATTGAATGTTTCAAATCTTTGGAATGTTATTTACTTGAGAACTCTTGGCGGGAGATGTCGAAGCAATAATCACCAAGTTTCACAATAAATCTATAGGTGGTAAAGCAATTGAGTTGTCCTACAGGGCAGTATCTGGACCAGGAGGAGGACCGAGTTGCCACAAAGCAACACGGCTCGTTATCAACACTCAGACACAGTCCCAGATACTGACATACGTGTAGATAAAGACCCCTTGTATATGACGTTTACATTGTCAAACAGCGCCCTCACTGAGGCCACAGACCATTGGACTCTTTTGGTGCGTAAAAACGCGCGCGTGACCTCAGCCCTATGAATGATACAAAAGAAAGTCAGTTTAGGACATAAATTCAAGTTTGTTAAACATTTATTGGCGATTTATATCGCAAAAAAAACCACCAAAAAAAACATAATTATAAAATGAAAAGTAAAAAATAAAAAAATAGGGGTGAAACCCGCGCCCCAAAAGATGGACAAATTCGTGACGTAGACATATGAACATGCCGTCGGTTGGTGCGAAGCAATAGATACGTGTATGCAAACTTAACTTCATGCGTTTTTTTACTACTTTTTATTTGCACAAACTTCTTGCTTTTCGCTTTCGTTGTATAGAAAAAGCCGTCAAGGTGTAATGTTGCTGGTTGCAACACTACTAAAGATGGTGTCAGTCTGCACTCACAGATTCTCACCAGACCAAAAAAAGATGAATTTTGACGGCTGCAGTTAAACCATGGCGAAACATACCAGGGCTAAATGGTCAGGAATGTGCACCACTCGGCGATATCGAAATATTATACACATTTTGAGGGATAAATTAAAAGGTAATAACTTATAACAAACTCAGAAAAATATAAGAATTATCTTTTATTAATATCAAATCACATATTTAGCCCCCAAAAATACCACTTAATAGGACTTTCAATCTTCCACAAGGAATCAGACATGGATTGATTATGCGGTGTACTACATTGAATGATACCCATTATTAAAGGGCTGTGGCCAATGCAGAGAAGAGACCAACTTGACTTTTCCATTTAATTACTATTTTGATAATTACAATAGAATGGAAGCAGTGCATGTATACACTCTAAAAAACTCTAGGTCTGAGAATTGACCCAGTTTCTGGGTCCAAGGGGACCCGACCCATTTCCGGGTCAGGCTGACCCGGACAATTTAGGAAAAAAGGGGGTTTAACTCAAATTCTACGCCATAGTGACCGTAATAGGTAATTTTGACACAAATTCCAGGTCATACTGACCCAGACCGGGTCAATTTTAACCAAGAAAATTTCAGGGTGTAGTCTGCCTTTCGTCGTTTGACCATTGAAGCCATATCCAGATATGGCGACTGTGGCTATGGCTGATGTAGCAGTAATAGATGTGTAGCATCATCGTTAAGCTTTTCCGGCCTCATGTTTTCACCAGTGTCAAATACTCCACAGGGATACGGACTACAATGAGTCAACATTCGGTAAAAGATCTATAGTAAGTACGGCGTTGGTCGGACCCTAATAATTGGCGAATTTCGTATTTTCAAAACTACAATGTTATACGGGATAATTTTTCAGAACATTTGGATTTCCATTCATAACTTGATGGGCATATTTTTGCTTTAAAATTGGTAAAATTTACAGCATTTTCGGCAATAAAATTGATACAGCAATCAAATTTCACAACGTTAGTCCAATTGTTTACAAGTTTGAAATGGTTTTCACGAAAGCAACGCTATACCATTCTGTTTTAATAGCAAATAATTTAATAACGCGAAACAGACACGCATTCTCCCACCTTAAATGCTAACAAACTGCAAAGTTTGTTTTTAGAAAGCCTCCTTGAGAATTCCAGCATGGTAAACAAATGACGTTCGGCGCTACACCTTGAAATCAAATATTTGCTCAATGTCAAATTATGTGACATTTGGTTACTTCTTTTCGTTTTTATTTGACAAAGTACACAAAGTATACAAAGTTACAAAGTAAACAACATTTTCTTCGAACGCACAACAAAAAAGCGAGTATATGTAACGTCTCTTTTAGGACATAGTACTTGTTTCCAAGAGCAGCAGTCATTCCATAAAAAGAGAAGTGTATAAAACAGTCGTCGGACTTCACTTTGATATGAATTAATGTACTCACCTTGGCACCTACTTAACATGATCACAGAGTGACATGCTAATACATGTATTCATGTTGTTAGCCAGCAGAAAATACGCGTTCCCTTAACCATAAAGCCGCTGAATACAAATCAGAGGGAGCATTGGGAAGATTGGAAGTGAGATGAGAATGCTTGAGATTGTGGTTTGGGATTCACTAAAAATTACGGACGAAGATCCTCCGAGAAAAATGTGATCCAATCATGAAAGAAATGAGAGGCCTACGGCATCTAAAACTAATCAAATTGGCATGGAACGCTTCTGACGGTTTGCTGGAGCAGGCCAGAATGGATACCGAAAACTGGACGATCTCTCCACCCATCGGTGGTGACGGTAACAACTGGGGTTTTTCTCCCGTGAGTGAAGTGGCGGAGGTGCGTTGGCCGGTTGGGATCATCCTTACCATCCTGATCGTCCTGATTGCGATGGGAAACTCACTCGTCATCTTTGCCGTTCTCCTAGAGAAGCAGCTCCGTACTTTTGAGAATTTCTTCTTCGCTTCCCTCGCTGTTGCCGACCTGTCAATCGCACTGTTCGTCCTGCCTCTGTCCTTGATCGTGGAGATGGCTGATGGCAAGTGGCAGTTTGGTCGAATGGCGTGCGATTTCTTCATTTTCGTTGATGTGTCGTGCTGCACGGCTTCAATACTCCATCTTTGCGCTATTGGACTGAATCGCTACTGCTCACTCTCGTCTCCTTTGACGAACAATGTCAAACAAAACAACAGACGGGCATTGTTAATGATTTTATCGGTGTGGTCACTGTCCTTCATTGTTGCTTCACCGCCACTTTTCGGCTGGCCTGAACGGACTGACAGCATATCTGATCAGTGTACATACGACGAGGACAAATTATACATTGTCTTCTCTGCACTCAGCTCATTTTACATTCCTCTAGTGGTGATGTGTGTTTTGTACTATCAAATCTACCAATTATCTAAAAAGGGGGCGCGGTTCGGGCGATCTATGTCCAGTAAAGACGAGGGGGGTAAGAATCAAAGTCCCCAACTGATTAATTGCGCGGACTGCGCCAACCATAATACGTCTGACCAGTCACAATGTTGCGCCAACCATAATACGTCTGACCAGTCACAGGTTTCCTCAAGGCTCAATTCTGGGTCCATTTCACAGGGATCCCCAAGGATCAATGTTGGGCCCATTTCAAGCTGTGAGACAATAAGAGCGTCATCAAGAGATGACCCTTTGGGCCAGGCTGGTCGTAAGTGTCATAAACTTTGGTCCCTAGTACGGCTAGCAACAACCAAGAGAAGAATGAAGAAGGTGAAGAAGAATTTGTCTAAGGCTAAGACGGCTAAGACACTAGGTAAGACATTTCACTTATTGCAAATAAATTGGATCCAGTATGTAATGTATAAATATTCATTTTAATATACAGATCTCCAAGTTTGTACTTGGATAGCCCGAGGACAAAGTCTAAATTCAGATCTTCTGTAGCGATGAGTTGGGGCCGTGCAGTCACGTTCTGAGTCTTACGTTTTAAAAACAAATGAATAAACAAATACAAACAAATAAATAAATCATAACATTAATGATAATAGCCTAAATAATAAATCAATAAAATAATAAATTAAATACAAATATAACGAATACAAAACAAATTGCCAAACGTTTCAGTTTTGAACCAATTCCAAAGCTTATCAGATGGTGCAATGTTGTTTTTACAGAAAGTAGACGAATTTTAAATAGTTATCCAGAAACGATGAATCTATGATTCATGAATACAATACCAGACTTCGCTTTTTGGGAAGCTTGTATAAGTATGGTAAATGTGAACAAAGAATATACACATTTTGGAAGATAATTACAAAATAATTTCTAACTACCCCCTGAGAAGCTCTTCCACCTGACATTACGTCACAGTTGAGAGTGAAAAGTAGGGCCAAATCAACGCCAGAACACCCACAAACCAAAGGCATTAATTACATTAAAGTTTTTTTGAAAACATATGGAAACAGTTGGAGTTTGTTTTGCATTAATTTGATCTTGACAAAACTTTGGATACTTTTCCATTGTGTTTACCAAAGGTCCCCTTCAATTGGTACATCCTTAGACGTTAGGTTGAATTCTAACTGGTACTCAACATATTTAGTGCCCAATTACTAATTATTTATAAGGTGGTTCATTTAATTGATTCTGAACACCAATAGGTTCTTTTATCAAACAGCATTTTTCATCAGGTTAAGTCCGTTTGTAAATACTTCAACATGCACAGGCCCCGCCCAAATAAAACACTTTCCTCCAAATACTATTTTCATAAGGTACTGTTAAGTAATTACCATTATTACTGAAATGTTGGTGTTTGACGTCACTAGTTGACGTCACTGTTGAGTAGGCAACTATCTTGACGAGAACATTACGTATATGTATGATTTGTAAGTTAATTTTAGAGTCTAGAATGACATCTAATATAACGAGGATGGAGTGTGTAATTTTAATGAAATTGTTTGATGAACATGTACTTTGGAGAAAACACCGTATTGCCGTTGGCAAAGCTTTGCACGGAATGCTTTTTATTTAAACTGTTGGCTGGAAATTGGAACCATGCAGATTCAACTGCATTTTTGTTTTTCTCCACAATGCCGCCATTTAATTTTGACAGTCTTCTTATGATGCTAACTTCTTTAACTTAATTTAAAAAGAAATCTGTTATTTTTGACAATAATTGCAGCATGTCATTAGTGGTGTTTTTTTGTGTGTGTGTGGCGTTATGAAGACTTTGATACGATAAATCTTCATTATGTCATTGTACGTTTTGTCCCAGTACTTGTCGTTGACATTTCGCAGCCAATTACCTGTTCTTCAAACAAGATACTTCATGTATTGGATGAGTTGACATTTTCGTAAAGATCGAGTCATCGCAAAGACCGAAATTTCAGTTTGGTTTCTGGAACAATCATTTTAATCAAAGAGTCCTGTCAAAAACTGGCAATAAAAAAACAACTATTATAGCGTCCATTTCAGTTTAGCATATACTCCCAGCCCATACAAAAGCTGAACAACACCAACTTCTTATTATCACGTATTCTATCTCTGAGATCTCGGAATAAAACCCATCATTTCCAAAGCAACGAATAAACATGATCACATTATTAACAAGCTGAACTAAATTGACTCCATGCGTTTTGGCAATTCCAGAACGTACATTTTGGAATGCAGGTTTTTAATAGGCCCATCGTGGTCGTGACCTGATGACGTCACTTCCTCTTTGAAGTTGAACGTGATTGATTCGAATAGACAGATCTGTTTTGAAATGGAATCCTGACTGCAATGAACTGTATAACGGCATGGCATGGTCGGTATTCAGCATTCAGTTGAAGAATGTGAATTTGAATGAGCTGTTTGAGTTATTTCTTCTTTCGTAAGAAGAAAAAATGTTCATTCCATCTCTGGAGGTTGGTTGTTTTTAACAGTCCTATATCCCCGGTTTGTAAACAAAGACATAGGGGTGAAGCATTCAAACGGCTAAACAGGCTGAACGAAGTTTCCCAGACAAGTGAAATTTGTCCTGTTTGTTTGCGTTGGGGATAGACTATAAACAAAATGAAAACATTTGATAAAAAAGCTAATTAGTTATTAACTAATTAGTGATTTTGTGCTGTCAGCTACAGCAGATGTGTCATTAGGTTGCGCAGGTTAACAATTATTGTGCACGTTTCTTTGTGCGGTGTACCCTAAAATTGCTCTTGAGTTTGCTTATTCAACTTCCACAGTCCAGTTCCCTGAATTTGGAAGGCTGCCTTCATTATATAAAGAGAAGGACTAAACTTTTTCGATTTCTGGTTACCAGCTCCCTGTTGGGTTTCAGAGTTTGAGTGGCCGTAGAGGGCGTTTATTAGCTAAAACGCAAGGTTATACTACATTCAGAAGACTCTGTTCCATGTTGATGATATATAAATGTCAACGGTCAAGCGAGATAAAGAGTATGTGCTCTTCTACATTTTCATTTGTTTTTCGAGCGTGGAGGTTGGTGGAATCGGATTGTTATAGATTTGGAATTTGATTTCTGAGACTCGATATTGCGGTCGATAGAATCATTTGGATGTGTGGGTTGAAAATCTTGGCCCGTTGTCAAGTAAAGGTGCGTCAGTCTTATCAAGATAAGGTAGTGGAACAATATGTTGACTACCTGTCACGAGAAACCTCCAGAATATCAGGTTATAAAATTAAAAGAGAACAAACATATTAGATAAAATTTTAAAAAGTCAGAAGGATTCAAGAGAAAACAAAACAAGCAAAACAAAAACAAACAAACAAACAAACAAACAACCGTGGGGCAATGCATTTCCTACTTAAAAATGATAACACTGCTTAATAATGTAGAACTATCTTCCATTGATTGTGGAAAATACATAAACCATTTTTTTATGAGGTAATCTCCTTCGTTTTGAAAAACATATCCTCTTTTCAAAGAGTAATCATGACGTATCTTTGGCAAAATCTATGTCTTGATAAACTAAAAGTAGCCCTTGATTGGATTTGTATAATGTCTTAATAGTGACGTATGAAAAGTTTAATATGTAACACTTCAAAATGACCTCTAAATTGAAGAAACGACTTTAAAACTGCACCTCAAGAGCGTACACAGCTCGAAGACAGGTGTAATTATTTTGGAAGGTAATTATTTAGACGCAATTAATCGAGTGAATTAAATAGCTTCATGTCAAAACTCCGACCAAATGCGCTGAAATATTTATTGATCAATGACTGTAATAATATTGACTCAAGAAGAGTGCTTTGTTTTTGACTGTAGCTCCGGTGATTTATTGGCATATCAGGTTTAGTCTTGTTGAAAGGTGGCAGAGGAAGCTTTCTGCTTGACGCATTTCATTAAAGCTTCATTTTCGAAACAAGCTGTGAAAGACACGGATAGACTCCACAACACAATACATGTATGTTGGTATATCATTAGTATATGCTTACGATCTCCGTAATAATTACATGTTTTTATCGCGCATCTACCTCTCAGCAAAACTATGTCTTGTTTGAAACAAGTGTTAAAAGAAAGAAAAAACTGATAACTGTCAATTGTAAACAAATCGGTAAATAAAATAAAAATTAAAAAATTAAAAAACGGTGGCAATGTCGTATAGTTTCTTCAACCTAAGTATAAATATTGAAAATACTCTTGACATCTGGGACCAGCGTTCTCATGTTTACTCGGATTCAACTCGCCCGATGATGCGGTCTTAGTGACACGATGACGTACCCGGTACGACCCCCCCCCCCCGATCCCATGGCTACATTATTGTGACTTCTATTTGACTTAATGATGAGTGGGAGAACAATTATATACGGTGAATATACAGCGAGGAGCCTGTTTGGTTGGGCCTGTGGTTCGTTGCTGACAAGGCTTTTCAATAGGTTAAGAGGGTTTGTTTTGCTTTTTTTCAACGATCTTTTATCTAAGTGTGTTGCCGGGGTTAATTCAAGCTTATTTGTTTGCTGAATTAATAAAGTTTTGTAATTTGGTTTCATCTACCATTGACAATTGACAAACTGATTTTGTACACAAAGGGAGCTGGCAGAGTTTTGTCCTGCCCCTATTCTAACCACATCACTGACCCCTGTTGTTTGACACCTCCTCTAGGACGTGTGGCATGGTCCAGCTTAGGATGAGCTGACCAGTGTGTACGATGTGGTTAAGACAATGGAAATATTTAAATAGGTCAGCTTGTGCTGACAACGGCCCTAACAGCAGGGTTTTAAATCTTCACAAACCACAACCAAACCTTAGGTTACATACTGCCATTTCTTTTACAGTGATGCAAGTTGTCGTTTCGTTTCGTTTGGTTTCCCGACTTTTAAATTTAATTTTATTAGTTCTACATTGTATAAATTTGCATATTCATAAGAACCCATGTGATGCCACAGCAATGTTATTTTTGTGTGGTTTGTATAGAAGTCGTCAGGTTTCCGTATATTAGTTTTGTTACTTCTTAATTTAATTGATAATTGATGTTTTAAGAATGACCGAATAAAAACAATCCTATTTTTTGTGTAACAGAACAAGTACTTCACTTGTTGGGATATCAACATGTTCTAAAAAAAAAAAAAAAAACATACATCCGATTTGTTTTGTGATGTAGTACAACTTTAATATTTCCATTATCATCCCGTCAAGTACAACATGTCATTTATTCATAACTGAGTTCTCTTATTACGGGGTTGTTGGATCAAAAGGGCATCGCTGATTAAGAGTCATGGCAGGTGATCTTCAACTCATATAAATAATATTGCATACATATCACGTGGGCTTGGATCGCTGGTGATGTTCCAGTAACTTAAAACTAAAACTTCCGGTCATAATTTTGGTCCTTCCAAGTTTTTGTTTTTCATATAAAATAACACAATGGAAAAATACTTTCACAAAAACTTTTTTTACAAACTTTATCACAAAACTAACCGGTGAGAATTGAAGTTGATAATGCATTATTGATATTCCACGTAGGCCTTACACGGATGGTTGTTTATCAGCTTTAAATCAGATGAACGATGAAACACAACAACAAATACACATTTTTGCAACTCTGATTGATGAGTAAACAATGGATATATATTTACTATTTTAATTTTAATGAAACTAATATTCTTGATTCAAGGACTGATAATGACTGTCTTCGTTGTTTGTTGGCTGCCATTTTTTCTCATCTACGTCATCAAGCCATTTTGCACTCAATGTTACATCCCGGTGGCCTTAGATAGATCAGCTCTGTGGCTGGGGTATGCGAACAGCTTGCTCAACCCCATCATCTACATCTGCTGTAAGCCATCCTTTCGTCGTGCCTTCAAGAAGATCTTGCGGATGGATTATTGCAGGTAATTTTGAAAAGTAGTTCCCCCTATGTATCTTCTATACGTTTTCGTTTCTTTCACTTTAAAATAATGTTGCAATACTATGGTGCAACATTTTATAATGTTTTTTAAATATCTTTTAATTAACCCGCTTAGCTTTTGAAAACTTACTTACGATAGTGTACCCATTTTGAGTGAGTTGAGTGTTGTTGTTGTTGTTGTTGTTGTTGTTGTTGTTGTTGTTGTTGTTGTTGTTGTTGTTGAGGCTGCTGCTGCTGCTGGTGCTGTTGCTGGTGCTGGTGCTGGTGCTGGTGCTGCTGCTGCTGGTGCTGCTGCTGCTGCTGGTGCTGGTGCTGCTGCTGCTGCTGCTGCTGCTGCTGCTGCTGTTGTTGTTGTTGTTGTTGTTGTTGTTGTTGTTGTTGTTGTTATAAGTAAGGACATTTGCGGTATCACCATGGTTAAATCTCTCTTTTAAGGGTGGTACAACATTAATTTGTATGAAGAACACATCAACTGAAAATACTCTAACTAAAAAGAATTCCGTCTAAAACCAAGGATTATTCCTTCAAATGGAAACAAATAGCGTTTTTGAAAAGCTATCCTGTTTTTTAAATAATTAAAAGAAATTCCTGAACATCATCCATAGGCCTTTATCTAAAAAAAAACTTGAAATTACTGACAGATATGACGAGTTATTTGAAAGGATGTTAATGTGGAAAGTCCATTATTTTTAAGGGGTTCTAACTCATTTGGGACCTTCTAGTACTGTAAGTAAGCTACGGTGCAAAATGTTCTTTATAATAAAACCGTAAGTGCGTGTATTTTAATGTGAATGTATGTTTCTCGTAAACAAAAAGTAAATAACTTGAACGGTTTTCATATTATACTTGTTTACAGTTTACCGTCAAGAGTGGAGGTACACGTTTTATTCGCTTAAAGGGATTGTATACGTTTAGTAATTAGAACCCACTGTTTGTTTCAATCCTATATAGTTGTACGTAGATATACCATAAAAATAACCTGTGAAAACTTCATTTCAAAAGATAGTAGCGTTTTTGAAGTATTGCCGAAAATCTGGAGCGGTTATGTCCACGCATGAAGAATAATTTGCAAATGGAATACACAATCTGAGAAACGTTACTGCAGTAAGTAACGCTTCTCATATTCAAAGTTTTGGGGATAAAAGTGATATCTTTTTCCATAACCGCAGTACTTCTAAGTAAAAATTTTCTCAAAATGCATTATACTATCAAAAGCTGCTGTACTTTCTACCAAAAAAGTAATTTTATATTGCCATTCTTTTTCAGAATCATTACCAAACGTATACAAACCCTTTAACACACCCGCTATTGTTTTCCCCAGTCGGTATCGCCTCCGTATTGAATGGTGTCCTCCACGTCATCGGATCACGATGACGCGGGGACGACGTCACATCGTCCAGCAAGATTTCTCCTCCACCTCTAGAGCCGAGATCGATCAACCCGGTGGGCTACCAGACAGGTAGGTATCTCAGGTAGGCTACCATACTACTTCAAATACCCAACTGAAAAGAAACTGTGGAAATCTGAAATCTGACATTTTGGGTATAAAATTAACATACTGGCGGTACGTCACCTCTTTTATGTTTTGAATGTGCTAATTGAACAACGTGTTTAATTTATTAAAAACTAATCCTCCAAAGTCAAGAGGAGAGGCTTTTTAACTGTAGCATTAGGAAGAGCTTAGATGATAGAGTCATGGTTTGGTAATGACCCCCGGGGGGGGGGTGGTAAGCATCCTCCGAAATTATTTCGTCAGAAATGCCCCGTTGATTATAAATCAATATTTGAATCTGAGAAATGATTCATGCATGAATCGTTTCTCAGATTTCTGAGGGTTGGTGTCCATTCGCGAATGCTGCGGCCAGAGTTGCGGCTGGTACCCGCTGTCACATCGCTATAAACGCGGATGATTCGTTCGTGTGAAATTATACGGTGACAGCTTTTTCTCAATACATCGACGCTAGATTCAGCTGAAATTTGTACAGGTGACTTCTTTTGTATTTTTCTTGATAATTTAACCAATAAATCAGCATAATAC
Organism: Plazaster borealis; assembly: GCA_021014325.1. Classification (NCBI taxonomy): domain Eukaryota; kingdom Metazoa; phylum Echinodermata; class Asteroidea; order Forcipulatida; family Labidiasteridae; genus Plazaster; species Plazaster borealis. The sequence continues at coordinate 1,018,113 of CM037473.1, forward strand.
GTTGACACAAACCAAACGATGACTCTATACCTTTTTAAGACTGTAATTGAAAAGTGTATACAAAATTGCTAAGTGCATGTTTATATTCTTGCAAGTCTGATCACTGGACTTGCGTATTGGCGTACAGTAGGCTACCGGGGAGCTGGCTGGTGCCTTAATTTAAAATCTTATCTCTAAATATGCCTCAAATCTTTCTTCCTAATTTCAGGTGCTGCTGCATCCAGCAGAAAAATCGCCTAACCCCATCAGGTCGGTGTGTCTGGATGGCCTCAAGGAGCGTTACAAGCGGCAGATCAAGCAGTAGCCCGCCCTCTATTGACATTAAGTCTTTTGAAAGTGGTAACAAGCGAGTCACCTGCGCGTTTGTGAATGATATCCCCAAATGCGTGCAGGCGTGTAACGGCGAATATCAACAACCAACATATAGATCTGTACAAGTTACACCGACGGCTGCCTACTGGAATGAAAACGTCGACCTGCTACAAAATAGAGTTGAGTTTGATCATGACAGCAGGGCCAACCATCGACCACCTGGGAAGGAGGCCGATCTCATCCTGAACTCGGATATTTCTCCGAGAATCCGCATTTTGAAAAGGAGAAGCACGTGGTCGGAGCCCCTGAATTGGCGTCCACGTGATTGCTTACCAAACAGGTCTGTGTGTGAGGAGGCAGACGCCAGACCACCCATTCATTTGCATGACGATAATAATGGAGAAGTTGTTTGTCAGACTCCAGAGACGTTTGTCTGTGCTTGTACGTGTTTTGCTCCACAGATCCACACCTTTGTTCAGAGAGAACAACATTCAATAAGAAAAGAAACTGGTTTTGAATCAGACCACGAGAGTCAGAGTGTTGTGCTAACTGAACAGAATGAAACCATTCTGTGATACGGAAGGATTTTACCGAACGTGTTTCTCTTCAGTATAGGATTTAGACTTTGCATGGTTTGGGATTTACAAACTACACTAAGGTTTGGATGGAGACACCATGTACATGAAACTCTCTCTCTAAGAGTTGTGGTGGTTCTGAGGAACCGGTGGTTTGACCACTTTGACCACATGTCCAACACCGCACACTTCCTGAAATGGTTGCACTACCTGTAGAATCACGAGTTCAGTTAAAGATCTCATCTTGCTGCTTGTGTTCCGTTGCCTGAATGCCTCAGCTCCAACATCTCACGTACATGTTGTCCATCAAAATAATAACCTGCTCAAAGTCCGCGTTCTTGCTCTAAAAGTCCAGTTCTTCACATTCCAAGAAACAAACACGTTGGGGGAGGGGGCGTGCCTATTGCTGCACCTAGGATCTGGAATGATCTTCCTGAAAACATCAAACAATCTCCATTAGTAGCCATCTCAGTCAAAACTACATAAAACCTATTACGGTACCCTTTTTTTGAGAGCTTATTGTACGGCACTATGAGCAACGGGCATTGGATTTGCGTCTTATTGTACGATTGATTGGATCAGAACCACCACAACTCATTCAGCGTGTTTTGTACGTGTCTCCGCAAACCTCACTATAGAGTATTTCTCTTCATTGCTGACAATAGACTGTGCAAGTCTCGTACATATTTGAACTATAAAGTAATCCTTTCTCTATGTGTTAACCATATCACTCGAAGCAGTCAATATATCTATGTCAGTAGCTGGGAAAACGAGTACATGACTGTATACATGCGTGTACGATTGCAAAATTCTTTCATCCAATCAACCAACAACAGAGCCAGACCCAGTGCATTGGCCGCCATCGCTGAGGTCAAAACTGGAAAGTTTACGTTCACGCGTGCACGCGCCGCGCACAAGTCTCAGCCAATAAGCCATTTTGAGATATGGCGGACACATTACTATAACACTGTTTGATTTGGGTAAATTTGTCTGTATACACCAAAATCCTACAGTGCACTCCTATAGTGTCCACCATATCTCAAAAAGGCTAATGATAGGTCTTCCTTTGACCCTGGTGGGAGCATGTTTGGGGCAGTGTGACGTCATGCAAGGGGTCATGGGGAACAGAACCGGTTCGCGTGAGGCCTGACCATTTCTGGGTCAGCTGACCCGGAATCTGTGTCAAAAATTACCCCCAAACTGGTCAAACTGACGTAGAGTCCGAGTACACCCATTTGTTAACCACTTTCCAGAATCATTGAGCCAATTCTAACCGAGGATTTTTCAATGTGCGGTATTTAATCTGCTCAGTAGCTATTTGTGTGAACAAAGTGGATCAATATACACGTATAGGCCCCCTACATGAAAATAATTTGCAGCGCCCATGGCACATTCTGTTCATGAACAACATCTCATGTTCCAGGTGAAAACATCTCATGAAACAGAACGCCAGACGGGGCAATTTAATTAAGACTCGAATGTAAACCTATGTTGCAGCGTGGCATGTCTAGACATTAATGTTACAATGTGTAGGGTTGGAGATTTTAACAGGTTCGCGTTTGAAAGAAATGTAGTCAAAATGACATTTCTCATTAGCCGATGATTTTTATGTGCGTCTGGAAAACTGACATGGGTCTACTTGGCTGGTCGTTTGTCGCCTGTCCAAAATAAGTAACGATAACAATATTTCTTAAACTCCCTGCTCCACGTTAGCAATAATTGTACACAGGTTGGATTCATATGAGTGCATCTTCACAGGATACACTCACTGAGTAATAGTATCTACACTATTCCATTTCATGAGGCGATGCCGGGTGAAAGCCAGATTTTACCAAGTGAGTATATTTTGCGAAAATGAACGAACGAAATGCATTCCATTCTGTGTTAAAAACTTCTTTCGACGAAAATCGGGAAATGCAACTTTAAGGCGATGTTTAAAGGCCCTGTACACTATTGGTAAGATCGAAAAACACAAATGTTCACAGATTCGCACACAACTTACATGATTTAAAGTAAGTAATGGTTGAAAGGGTTCCTTAAAACATTACTGCCTAAAATGCTATCGTTTCTGAGAAATGAGTAAAACAATAGTTTTTATCACGCACGATATTTTGAAAAAACATAAAACACATAAGGTCTCTTTTCACTCTCGTGATCTCGATGACCAATTGAGCTCAAACTTTCACAGGTTTGTTTGTTCATGCATTATGTTGAATCACACACAATGTGGGCACTGATTTTGAGCTGTTACCAAAAGTGTACAATGCCTTTAAGTCGATCCTTTATGACCAAGTTGAATGCTTTTCATAAACCAGCGAAACCAATGTGATAAGTAATAAATCAACAAATGACACTTTACGTTAGAAAGCGAGTGTAGATTCCTCCAGACTACGATGGTTTCTCATTGAGGTGTTTCTGTAGGGAAATTAATAACGGACAATTGCTACGTCATTTCAAGTAACATCTCCGGAGACAGGAGGAAGAAGAACTAAGAAGAAGAAACAAACACACACAAACGAAGTTTATCGCTATCCTTTACATCAGTCATTATCTGTCCCGTTGATACTCGGTCAGAGACCCGGAGAGGTGTTTTTGATCACGGTAAATAACTCCGGGAACAGTAATCACCAATCAGATGTAACCCCGGATGTAATCCCGGCTGATCCACAGGATCCAGTACCCGCGGTACCGTATTCTTGCAGCTCAAGCGCCTAATATACCAGGGCTCGAATTCACAAAGAGCTAAAGATTAATCTTAACGGAAAATCAACGGCTAAGAAAAGTGTGGTGTCACAATACAAATCACTATGGTAATAATGACAATTCATATTAAGATGAATCTTAGTGCTTTGTGAAATTGGCCCAAGGACTCCGAAATAATGTTTGCCAATACCAAACGTTCTGCATAATCCAACCATTGACGAAGTAACAGACTCCAACAGACATCTTGGGTGGCTAGCGGGTTATTGTTTGGTCTTTCTAATAACTGTGCTATTTTTCATATTGGGCACTAGATTCAAAAACAAACTATGACAGGAAACACATTAAGGGTACCGCTTTGCATCCGTCACGTGAGCAGTTTTTCAAATGTTTTGGGTTTTTGAAGTAGAGGGCTAACCTGACACCACCCAAAAGTGTTCCAACATGTGATTGGGCATGCAGGCTTATATTGGAAATAGTTTGAGGTTATTTATTTGTTGTTTAAAAAAATGTTTTAAATCGCCCGCAAATTTTCCATACAAAAAAGGACGGAAATTTATTATTTGAAAGTAATTCCCAAATTAATACATTCTAATCAACTCAAATTATGTTCAGTGTAAGCCTGCATGTTGGATCACTTTCGGGTGGTTTCAGGACTTTCAAGTACATACAAAAAAAAACCTATTGGAAAAACTGCTAACGTGATGGTAGAAAAGCGATACACTTTATTGTGGTTTCTTGTCCCATACTAAAAATATATGCCATGATCTAAGATTGGTTGGGTGCTTGGGGTGGTTTATGTTTGGTAAAAAGTCCACCTTTTAGACCGCTGTTTTCATCCCCCACTTAGTTAAACAAACAGGTGTAAGCACGTTGGAACTGCGACAATGGGGTGAACAACCTGTGGCTATTATACCTTGATCTGTCTACCCTCTACCAGCAAGACGAACATTCTATAGTAATCTAGACGGTGCATAACATTCAGTTTTGGAACTACATGTAATCCCCTAGTTTTCAAGACATCCAAACCAGTGAAAGCTCAACCAGGATGCTGCCCACACTCTTTCGAAGAAATCTTGTGATAGGGTTACAAACATACATCATGCTGTTTTTACGCACTTTAAAGGCACTGGACACGTTTGGTAAATACTCAAAATATATATGTAGCATAAATACTTACTTGGTAACGAGCAACGGAGAGCTGTTGATAGCAAAACAAAAACATTGTGAGAAACAACTCCCTCCAAAGTCACTTTTTTGAGAAATAGGTTTTTTTCTCACTAAAATATTTGAATCTAAAAAAGACTTCAGGCCTGAAGCCTTTTTCAGGCATCTGGAAGCACACAAATTTGTGCAACAAGGGTGTTTTTTCTTTCATTATTTTCTTGCAACTTCGATGACCAATTGAGCACACATTTTCACAGGTTTGTTATATATGCATATGTTGGGATACACCAAGTGAGAATACTGGTCTTTGACAATTACCAAACGTGTCCAGTGCCTTTAAGAGAAGCTTATATCCAGGCATTTTTAAATTAGACCATGAGGCAGCTACACTTGCCGGTGCCAACTCGAGGGACTAGTTCTAATATCACTTTTCTTGCTGCAAATAATCCACAACTTACCATAATGATAGCTTTTCCCAAAAAAATTGATTAGTACCAGTTTTCACCGTAAAATCTGAAACCTCTTAGCCTTTCCGGTGTTGTTACATGTAAGTCAACGGCTGTTCAGAGAGTAACATTTTTTAAGCCCATGTAATGTATTTGTACGGAGAGTAACGAACGTCGAACGTCTCCAATCAAGACTACGTCCATGACAGATTGATGCTGGATGGAGTAGTTAACAGTCAATATTTACTGGTATTAAAGGAACGTTACAGAACTAGAAATTAAAATTTTCTTTAAGATCACAGATTTACATAAAACTTACACGGTCTAATGATGATGATAGTAGAAAACATCCCTAGAAATATATCTGTCTGAAATGCCATATTTGATGAGAAATAAATAAAACTAATTTCCGATTGGAGTTTATCGCTCATGAGCGTTTTATTCATGTATTGTATATAACACATGCAAATGTGTAATCGGTTTTTCACTATTTTCTCGTGACCCAGATGGCCGATCGATCTCAAACTTCTACAGGTTTGTCAGTTTATGTATATGGTGGATTATATAAAGTGCTTAACTGTTTTGATAGCAAAAACCAATTCTGTAATTTCCTTTAAAGCCAATGTTATGATCTGGCTGGCCAACTATTAAAAATTGTTCTCCCCTTGTTTCTTCTTGGGTTTTTGTTTTCAAAAAAAGAAAATGAAGACAGACTTGTTCACACTGATGTGAGGGCTTTTTCACATTTGTTACAAACAACAAAACCAGGGTTGCAAAAAAGAGACTGGTTCTTTTTATATATAGACTATCAATGCTTTTATTGTTCTTGTACACACAGGGAACTAAACAAAGATATCCATGGAGCTAATTGGTTCCACACAAACTGCGAGAGTGCTCTTAAAATCACATATAATCGACTTCAGTCTCGTCAGGGTGGACTTTCGCTCTAGACTTGTATAAATACAGTATAGACCTTAATAGACCTTTTCGCAAATACACAGTGTGCACAAGTTTCCCATAGAGCCGCAGTGCATGCTGGTCTTGCTAGCGATCAAATTGATTGCTTTTGATCGCTAGCTAGACCTGCAAGCACTGCGGCTCTATGGGAAACTTGTGCACACTGTGTATTTGCGAAAAGGTCTATGCACATGACCTCATTTGAGTAGAGCGCCCTCAGCTAGATGTCAAAAGAAGGTAGCTCATTGGCCCATCCTGTGCGTCGTACGTACAAAGATGTGCGTTTCCCATTGTATTATCATCGTTTTACTATAAGATGGTGGCATGATGATGTCAATGCATTAAGGTCTATACAGAGATTCAACAATCGGTGAATATTGCATGTAGCACCTAAGGCTAAGGGCCTTGTCACACAAAGTAATTCTTACAGGCAACTTAGAGGCAAGCAAATACAGTGTAAGCCAAAGGAACACTTGGTAGCACAGTTTCCCTTCTGGTTTATTACTTGATATTTGAAATGAAAAAGTTGCATGCCTTAAAGGTATTGTACACTTTTGGCAACAGCTCAAAATCAGTGTCCACATTTTGTGTGATTCAACATATGCATGAACAAATAAACCTGTGAAAGTTTGAGCTAAATTGATCATCGAGGTCACGAGAAAATAGTGAAAAGAGACATTATGTGTTTTCTGGGGGTTTTTTGGATAAAAACTATTGTTTTACTCATTTCTCAGAAACGATAGCATTTTAGGCAGAAATATTTTAAGGAACCCTTTCTACCATTACTTACTTTAAATCATGTAAGTTATGTGTGAATCTGTGAACATTGTGTTTTTCGATCTTATCAATAGTGTACAGGGCCTTTAAGGTGATCCCTCCCCTGTCGCTTCCCAGGTTGTTTCTGAACTCAGTTACAATAATCCCCGGCTACACAGCAGTTACAGGTTGAAAGGCTTCTGACTGGCACCCCCGAACAAAAATATTGACAAAATAGGGAGACCACCAATATAGGGCTAGATAGCTCAGTTGGTAGAGCGCCAGCACGTTAATCCGGAGGTTGCAGGTTTGAATCCCGCTCTAGTAATTTCTTTTCTTTGTTCAACCCAAAATTAAATTATATTTTTCTAACCATGTCATACTATCTCCAAAAAATTGATGTGAGAATTGTAAAAGACTTCAGGTTGGTTTAGTGGACCTCTTGCCCTATATTTTACTTCTAGGAAGCCTGGTTTGAAAACTGGACGAGAGCATTGTATGTGGATTGGGTTTTCAGTCCCTACCCGATTGCGAAAGGTTCTCCCTGTTTGAGGTTTTCCTTCAACATCTACAATCACCATCTTCTCTACACAGGTATCTTCAGGCCTACGGGTTACAGTGCCAGTCGCTTTTGGGAATCCCTTGGTTTCATTACCAGAAAGATTGAATAATAATGCTTTGCCTTCTGGGAGATTGACTATATTTAAATTTCCTTGCGTGACACGGTCTTAAGCGCTCGACAACCAATGCCAAACTTCCAAAATAGTTTATGTTGTGGGGAGAGGGTGTGAATCTCAACCCATCTTCCCTCGACCTAAACTCCTGATTCACTTCAACTTTTCACCTGTACTCCCCAAACCACTTATAGTCATAGGGTCCAAGACGATTTGAAATTCCGAGATAATTTCCGACAGCGATTTTTTCAAAAGTCCATGGATTAGCGTTATTCTCCTTCTTTGCCTGAAGTCTCTTCTCTCTTGCCTCCATGCTCTGGACTGTCACGACTTCAGAACGAAACGGCAACTTCTTAGCAACTTGAACAAGGAGTGCCTCTATTTCCTCAAATTCCATTTTGCCGGCAACTTCAAAGATGACTCGTCCAGCTTTGACTGGGGTGACATAGTGGTCCACGTTACCTGAAATGGTAAGAGCAGGGGTAAGAGTCACTGCTGACAAAAAAGATTGAAACTAGGATCCAAATGTTAGGAGGTATGTTGAAATGATGGCATTTCCACCTTTTGGTAACCCCAGGAGTTAGAGATTTCAAGGAGCTTCTGGAACATTATCCTCAGCAACTAGATCAAAGAGCATGCTTTCTTAATATGTGAACAAAATTACAGCTACCCTTTTTCACCCCAAAAAGTTTGAATTCAGATAAAAGTCTGAAATATCTCATCCCTGTAAGAAAAAGGGACTGGTTTGGAGATGAGATTCTTAAAATAGAGACAAAATGAAAAAGCAAATTTTCCTAAAAAATATTCAGAATATATTTTTTTTGTTTATCTGAGCTCATTTTCTTACCAGACATGCAATTTGATAATAAAAGAAGTTACTTCCCCAAATAGTTGGAATATACTGCTCATAAGATAAAAGGAACCAGACTATTATCCCACCCAGCCTCAGTTTGGTGACATTTACTTGAAAGGAAGTGAAACAAGATGGTGACACCACAGCCACCATGACAAGTGTCTTTAACCTCCAAACATCTGGAGGATTTGGAAGATTTTGAAGGATGAGGCAGTGGGTATCCTACACAAAGCATGTTGGTTGATTTTGAAAGATTGAGGTAAGTAACTAAAATCAAGGGAGTTTAGGGTCAAGTGGGATTGAAGACAATGATGGAAAAGTACAGACCCTTGCCACCGCCCATACGTTGACCTTGTCCTTTCTTAGTGACAGGCTTATGAGGAGGTTCAACCCTCCATCTTGCAAACATCCGGTCTGAATCGATGAAGCGATTGATTGTCAGCCGAATCATCTCAAAGTGGCCATGATGTAAGTATCCACCACTCCGTGCCTGAAAGTGAAAATCAAGTAGTCACCTGGAGTTAGATTTAAAAGAAAGTGCTTTCTTAAAGGGTCTGTATACGTTTTATAATTACTCATCAAAGTAATGGCAATAAACACTTACTTGGTAAGAAGTACAGCAGCTTCTGATAGTAAAAAGCATTTTGAGAAACATTTCACTTTGAAGTAATGTGGGTATGGAAAATCAGTTTTTATCCAACGAAATTTGAATCTGAGAAGCGCTTCTGTCAGAAACATTTCTCAGATTGCAGATTATTCTTCCCGCTCCAGATTTTCGGCAATCTCAAAAACGCTACCACCTTTTGATATGAAATTTTCACAGGTTAGTTTTATGGTATATATCTACAACTATATAGGATTGAAACAAACAGTGGGTTCCAATTACCAAACGTATACAATCCCTTTAACCACTTCACGTCGATGACATATTTTCCCGCCAAACTGTTTTTGGTTGCGGTCAGTTGACCAGCTGAGGTATAAATACGGACAATCTATTGCGTCGTGTGCACAGGCATGCACCTACTGTGCTACAATTCCTTTCCCCCATACAAAGAGGGAGAAATGGTAGTGGAATTCATGCTCTATATCTCCTTTTTTTTTGGGGGGGGGGTTATTGTGTTATCCCCGATTCCAGACCTTCGTCCTTTTCTTGTACAAACGAGGATTACGAAAGATCCAAAGGCTGTCACCATTGTTTTTCACTGTATTTTGCATATGGGAGGCAAGTCCAAGACTCCAGCATACTATAGCTGATTATCAGCCGTGGTTTACGGCCAAGGTTAGGGCCTATTTAAGATAAGACATCCCATAATTTATGAGAATGTTTGTTACTTTATTTAGTCAGGGTTCCATTGTGACAAAGATATTCTAAAAGAAAATATACAATAAAATATGTTTAAATACCGACAGGAAGTGGTTGAAAACAAATTTATGTTACTCCGGGGAAACACGAACTTTGTTTTAAACATTGTGTAAGTTTAAAAGTATGCTCTGTCAATTGTTTTTTAATATTTGTTTTTAGGCATGTTACTCAGGTGGGATTAGAACCCACAAAATTTGCCATTCAAGAGCAGAAGTCTTACCACTAGACCACCGAGCTTGTCGGTAGCTAGAGGCAGTTTGATTCTAAATATTACTGCTTGCATGATTGAAAAACTGTTAGTGATGACAGGATGAAAAGTCAGTGTCACTGGGGTGGATATTGAATGTCACTTACCACAACACCATATTGGCCAAGTTTGAGTTTATTGGCCACCTCAGACGGCCCTCTAATTTGGATCAAACTCCTGAAGGTCTTTTTGTATCTTGTCCTCTTGGGAACTTTGTTGTAGAACTTGAGCTTGCGTTTCTCTGGTAAGGTAACATCTGAGGGAAAGCAAATGCATTTTACAATTAATCAGTTGCAGGGTTCTGCCCAGGATTTCTTTAGTGCCGGAAAAAAGTTTTTCCTCGTACGGTCAAGTCAATTTCCTTTCGATCGTGCACGGAGTGGTTACACACGTGTGCCCTGCTGCTGTGCCTTGAATGTAGGCCTCTATAGTGCGCGCACGCCTTTACCGCCATGGGAAAACAATTTACAGCATCTATAGCATGGTGCTTACTCTGCAGTTCATTTTCCGTTGTATTAAACGCTATAGAATAGGGTACGCAACATGATGAAACTGGTATCATGTTATTCCAAGCGTAAAGCTATAATCAGCGTGACTGGAAACCATTGCAAAATCAATGCAAGTTTCGTTGGATATAATGTACATTGTACAGGCGGGAGGGATGCCCGATCCTGGATCATTAAAATAGACTCAAACCAAAGAAGTAGGGTACTAAAAACTTTGGATGAAGCTTTTTACTGGTAAATAATTTTTTTACACGATGTTCAAAATATTTTGAAGGAAATGGGCAAAAAAAGAAAAGAAAATGTGTGGTGGTGGTCGGAAAACGAAATAATTCTGCTAGTGGTGGCCGGAGAATCATGAGTGCCGGTCGGGTTTTCCGGCACCGAACACCGTGGGCAAAACCCTGCAGTTGACTCAACTTTTACTTCTATCAAGCTGAGTCAGTGGCTGGCAAACTTGTACTATGTGTCAAGCACCTTTCACAATAGATGAATTTCTTGGGAAATCTTTGTTGACTTGAATTTCTAACCCTGGAAGACTAGTTCTTCCCTAAAATTGTTTTATTAATTCATGTTTGGTTTACTAAGTGGCTTAATATTAGTATTTAAATGTTATTATTACTGTGTATTTTATCATTATTATTCAAAACTATTCAAAATGCCGCCAGTGACAGAATTATAGGAAAATTCACTATATTCAATAATTCTATAAAATAAAAATTAACATTGCCATTAATATTAAAATTATTAAGCCTATTATGAAGCCAGAATAACATAAAAAATACATGAACTGGTTGTAAAACAATGCAATAAAAATATGATTTTAATTTATGAAAACAGAAAAAGAGGAATGGACATTGCATCCACACAAACACACTCAGGTACACCACACACACACACTGGGAAGGGTTACACTCTACATGTATGTTCTGACACCCCTATGTTCCAACACCCTAAATGCATATCGAATCCTAACCCTAACCCTAACCCCAAACCTAACCCCAACCCTAACATGTACTATGTAGATCACAAGGGGTTTTCAGAACATACATGTAAGGGTGTTGGAACACAGGGACATCGGAAAATAGGGCTGTCAGACCATAAGGGTGTCACAACATATGTAGGGGTGTCAGAACATAGGGGTGTAGGAACGTATGGGCATCGGAAAATAAGGCTGTCTGAACGTAATAGGGTTTTATCAGAACATAGGGGTGTCTAACATAGAGCAGTCACCATGGGAAGACATACATGCTGTGTAAAGGTATCAGGGAAATTCTTCAATTTATACAGAAGGTCCCACATTACTCATAATGAAACTGAATTTTTTGCTTATCATGGAGCCACTGACCAAAATTTTGACAAGCAATTATTTAAATATTTAATGAAAGGTACTCTAGAATCTGAAACAACCAGTCAGCTTTACTGTAGCTAGCAGGTGGGTTTGACTGTCATCTTTGGAAACAGAAGGGACGTTTAAATCTATTTTACATACCATCAAATGTGTCTACTGGTTGTAAATTCTTCAAAGTTGCAGCTGGAACAAACGTCGCCTTACTTGCTTCAAAGAGTCCACCTGAAAATAATTTGTTCATGCTTCAGCTTTTATTCTGTTTCATTGACTTTATCTAATGCTTGTATGTATTGTATGCACCATAAATATTCATTTTGGTGTAATTGGAAACATCGTTTCTTCAAAATATTTTCTCAAGACAATGATGTTCGAAATTGATTAATTACACTTGAAGATCAAATCTGTTAGAATGTGTGTCATGACTTTTGAAAGTGGTAAAGAATTGGCAAATTTGGTCAAGTAAGAAGTACAGTAGTCAGTGACGGGTCCTACTAATTGCCGTCAACTCACCGTCAACTCGCTTCGTACCGTCAACTCACCGTCAACTCACCCAAAACACGTTCTAACGCAATAGAAGTAGTATGGAACCTTTAATACTGGTCAAAACGACATTTAATGTAACAGCAGGAAATTATAGACGTCTGAAATGAGCCATTTTAAGTTCATGAAAATTGTTTCTACGTACAACGAAATTGGCAGCCATGTTGCCTCAAGGGAAGCGCGGACCATACCATTACGATAAGGGGCGATAATATTACACAATACACCAATAGAGGGTGTTCGTAAGAAATAAAACAATTTATTCGGGCCACCGAGCAGTGCGGCCGGCTCCGGGCAGGAAGGCGTCCTCTGTTGGCATGATAATTGCATTACCTGCACACCCATACATGAATGGTACATTCCAAGCTCCGTGAGAAGGCAAGATGGCGGCCAACGGCTATGCTGCTTAGAGATAAATTTTATCGCGTGAAAACCCCCCAATTTTCATACAAGAATTTTAACCTCAAACCAATGTATATTCTCCTTTTCTTTTAGCCCATATTTTACAGCTACGCTAGTTCTATGCTTCTTTTGTCGATTTAAAATGTATATTGCTATTGGGTGAGTTGACGGTACGAAGCGAGTTGACGGTGAGTTGACGGTATTTAGTAGGACCGGTCAGTGACTGATACCATTGGAGGTAGACCTCCATGCTGATACAAAATGGTTGAAATGAAATTGCACATGCCATTGATTCGGACCATCGGGAGAGTGGAGGTCTGCGATTATTGCAACTAGACTACCCCCCCCCCCATGCCCCCCATGCTAGATGAACATCAATGATAAAATGTTGAATTTAAATCACGAATAACCACATACATGTATGTATGATAACACAAACAATTGAAACATCATCATCATGAGTATGACAAAGTTACACTTACAAAGTTACAAAACAGCTAAAAAAACTAAAGAAAGAAAACTTACCTTTTATCTTTAAGTTTCGCACGGAAGTGAACTTTAAAGCCTCTAGAGCAGACCTTCGTAGTATGGGAAACATAACTGTACAAATTTTTAGGACCTACAGCCAATGTTACAATGAAAATGGATTAAAAAATGACAAGTTCACGCACAAATCATTTTCCAATCATGGGGGCCGCCATGTTGGTTACGATTGCCTAATTTTCGGATACTTAAAAGCAAGTACATAGACTTGTTAAAGTCTGTCTTGCTTTTCATCTTTCAATCAACAAGCCGCTCATCTGAAGTTTATTTTGGGAGGAGTGGTTGTCTATCCTACCCGCCTAATTGGTTTGAAGTTGGGTGAAAGCTGGGCGGTCACATGATGCAATTTACAGGCAACCAGCTCAAGGCAATCTCCAAGAAGAAAATTCATTCCCATTTTAGTTTTCTCATTATTTTCGGGAAGATAGTGAATTACAGTTTTGTAGAAGAACTTGTATTGTGCTGCTTGTAAGTGCATGCAGAGTGCAGTTGATTGCCTCCAAGAGCCTGTAAAAGTATCCGAACATTAATTGCTTTGGCTGTACGCACTGCAGATCATACGATCGATCCGCCGACTCCCCCCCCCCCCCCTTTGCTGCTGTCGTCTGCCCGTACCGTACCATCCGTCTTGTATGGCCATCACTTGTTCATCTGTAAAATGGGTTTTGTTCTAAAGTATGTGCTCAAAAGAGCCATATTTTAGGTACCATGAAGCTGTTCAAGCTATGGGTGCACCAGAAAGGTTTCAGTGGTAAGATTTGCTGAATTAACTAACGAACTGGTTTTCCAAATTCCATTGCCCCACTGCCTGACTGCTGCCTGCACACACTCTGCATACACATGGCAATTGGCATACAGCCGACATACTATACAGCATGTTATTGTACTCTGAGTGAGACCATTTTCTAACCACTGAACCAGTGTGAGTCCTTTTAGTACTTTCTTCTTGGTGTAGGTTATCCTCCTGAAACTTCCGCTAAGGGAACTTGATAAGGAGGTCAGGGCCCCATTTCATGGCACTGCTTACCGTGGAATTTCTGCGCTTACGCCCAGCTGCGTCCCATCGAAATACACACGTTACAGTGCGTGTAAGCGCAGAATTATTTGGTAAGCAGTGCCATGTTTTATAGAGCTGCTAAGCACAATAATTTGCTTACTTAGCATGAAATTTCTTCCTTGATAAAAACAGGATTACCAACCAAATTTCCATGTGTTGCATATTGCTTGTTACTGGTATTCAGCTGTTGTTTGCTTATGCTGAAAATCACGTGGACATTTGGTTGATAATCCTGTTTTTATCAAGGAAGAAATTTCATGCTAAGCAAATTGTTGTGCTTAGCAGCTCTATGAAATTGGGCCAAGCATGAGTGTCGTCTGCAGTAAACTGTAAATGTCTCACATCAGTCACTGCTAAGTACTGCTAGTGCTGGCTAAGTTACGGCTATAATTATCCCTGAAAATTTGATGAGATTTTGAGTTATGACTGAGACTGAGAGATTTGAATGATTATGGTAAATTAATAGTTTAATTGTTTTGGGAAAAAACATTGTTTGTACTACGTAGATGAAATGCAGAGAATTTTGAATTGGTTATTAATATTAATTATACCCTTTCTTTGGTTTTGAATAAATGGTTTGACATCTTGTATAATATTGTTAATTGGCATATTTGGCAGTCTCTTTGTCGAGCTAGAGTATCCCAACCTAGAGATAAAATCATGCTGGTAACACTGCTGCTTCTAGAATAGTCTCCAGTAGCTCTTCTTTGCACCATTTCCAATGCTGAAATTTGCTTTGCTTTGTGTGGGTTCCAAGCAGCAGTGCCGTATTGAAGGTGAGATTTCACTAGGGTGGTTTAGAGTCTTCCTTTGACTAGGGTGGTGTAGAGTCTTCCTTTGACTAGGGTGGTGTAGAGTCTTCCTTTGACTAGGGTGGTGTAGAGTCTTCCTTTGACTAGGGTGGTGTAGAGTCTTCCTTTGACTAGGGTGGTGTAGAGTCTTCCTTTGACTAGGGTGGTGTAGAGTCTTCCTTTGACTAGGGTGGTGTAGAGTCTTCCTTTGACTAGGGTGGTGTAGAGTCTTCCTTTGACTAGGGTGGTGTAGAGTCTTCCTTTGACTAGGGTGGTGTAGAGTCTTCCTTTGACTAGGGTGGTGTAGAGTCTTCCTTTGACTAGGGTGGTGTAGAGTCTTCCTTTGACTAGGGTGGTGTAGAGTCTTCCTTTGACTAGGGTGGTGTAGAGTCTTCCTTTAGAGGTTCTTGAGCACATGTTGAAATTACGTTTGAGGAAGTTGAGGATCTGGGTAGCTTAACTGAATGATTTACTTGGTTCTCCCACTGGTCCTTGCTCTATGGTTCTCCCAGCCAAGGTTTTGTTGGATTAATTACACCAAAGTAGGTGAAGCTCTTTGGTTCAATCAGTGGTGAGATGAACTTTGTGTGTGATGTTACACCCGTGTTCTGTTTGCGGGTTAAGCACATCGTCTTACATTTTGCTACGTTGAAATTCATGCCCTGTATCCGCCCATTTAGTTTGAAACTTGTAGAGGTCATTCTGGAAGAATTTCTCGTCAATTGGGGTGGCAATATTTCTGTAGATCAAATACTTGTCAGCAAAAAGCCTTGTTACTCCGTCCACCACCGGAGTAGATGGGGTCCCAAGACTGTTCCCTGGGGTATGCCACTCACTACAGGATGCCATTTAACAACTACAGGCTGGAAACGGTTGGTAAGGAATGATGCAATCCAAGTTCTAGTTTTACCCGGAATTCCGTAAAAGTTGAGTTTGTGAAGTAGTTAGTTTCTGGTGAGAGACGACATCCAAGGCTTTCGCAAAGTCAAGGACTGCAACATCAATAGTAATGATATTTTTATGATTTTGGGCTAGATCATGCAAAGTTAGAATAATTTGGCGCTCGCAGGATCCCCTCCCCCCCCCCTTCGGAAATCATGTTGGTTATCGGCTAGTGTCTAGTGAGGATCTAAATGATGCATGAGTTGGCTGTCCACAATATGTTCTAAAAATCTTGCAGCAAGTTGAAGTCAAGGATATTTGTCTATAATTGGCGTGGTCAGAATGTGACCCTGATTATCCTGAAGATCCAAAGTAGTACACCAAGGATGTAGATTGATGTAGAAAAACTACCATTGCTTCCGCATGCAAACACTCAAGCTTGCAAACACTAAATGAACCAATTCCAAGATGAGTGTGAGTGTGAGTGTGATACTAAAGCTATGTAAGTGTACAATGGTGTAACGGCTCGTTAACGTTAGCTCTTCTTGCAAAAAAAGGAACAACATTGAAAGTATGGAAAGGTTTGCGGTGACACCATGTACATGTAATAATCTCTCTATGTGAGTTGGGGGTGGTTCTGAAAAGAACCATTGGTTTCAACTCGACGTTTCGATCAGTATGCTCTGATCGTCTTCTGGAGAAAGTGAACATTGAAAGTGAAAACACACATTCTCAAATATGCATCCCTGTGGGGACATCTTTTGTTCTAGTTCCCATTGTCCCTGTACTTGCGATTTTCCCATA
Source organism: Plazaster borealis (assembly GCA_021014325.1). Lineage (NCBI taxonomy): Eukaryota > Metazoa > Echinodermata > Asteroidea > Forcipulatida > Labidiasteridae > Plazaster > Plazaster borealis. The sequence goes on from CM037473.1 coordinate 1,035,036, forward strand.
GGCGCAAAATTTATTGTGGAGCACCCCAGTCTTAAGAATTCCCCAATGGATACCTTTTGTTTTCCCCCTTTTTTGTTTTGTCCTTGGTCTCCATAAGGTACTGAATATGAGCACACCTGTTTTTGGCATGCCCTGGGTTGATTGGACGACTGAGTTCATGTACAGGAATTTCAAATTAATAAACTGATAAATAGCGGTTGTCGGTGGCATGATATGAGGGAACCCCAGGAAAGGCTGTTGGGCTGTTGTTGGTGTTTGTGGGGGGGGGGGTGTCTTGAGGTGAAGGGTTGGCGTGGCGGGGCTGTCATAATGTGGGTGCACCATCTGACCATGGGAAGAGAACGCATTATTATGACGGGATGCAGCACTTGTCCAGTATCCAATTTTTATAATGTAAACTATCTAGTTAGGGTCTGTGTACATCTGTGTTGTTTCTCCATCTGTAGGGTGTGTTAGATTAGCTTCCCCAGGTCCACCCAGGTCTGACCCCACTGCATTCGAGTAGCTTTGACGTCATCGTCGTGGCTCACCTGGGTCAGACCCAAGTAACCTGCTTATGGAGCAAGGTTACTTTCTTGTACTTGGGGCTGACCCTGAATTTACCATGAGAATAAGTATTTTACGATCTTTTTGTGAATCCTCAAAAGTTTTGGACGTAATGCACAATGACAGTAGTTCCGGTTTGTTGTCCCAAGATGCATTTGGTATAAATGCTGGGGGAAGTTGGTGTTCAGTTAGCTCTTGTCAGGGGCTCACCCGGATGAGTACACACAGGTCGACCCGGGAAAGCTAATTAAATGCACCCATAGTAATTAGCCCCCAAACCAGATGGTTGCAAGCTCATTTGTTCTTTTATCCCAAGCTTGCAAGGAGTGTGTGTGTTACTGTACTTCAAAGTTCAGGCCCTCATCTTAATACACATTGTATTCTCTTGAAAATTTGATTTCAGATGTAGGCTATGTCATCAGTTTCATCTGTAGGCCTATTACGTTTTGCTTCTAAAGCGGGCAAAGCACCATGTGTGAATTCCGCTGGTGAAATGCACAAATTTACTGTATTAAATGCAATGAGCTTTGGAACTATTTCATATCCGTGAAAATTTAAGTAACAGTGAAGCTGATTTCTTTGATGTGTCCATTTTGATATTTAAAAAAAAAAATTATGAGAGATTGCCTAACATCACAAGGCCGGACGGCCACTTCAAGGTGAGGGCTACATTTAACCTATTTTGGCTATCGACCTAAATCAACTGTCACCAGGGGTACGTTGCCACCTACTCATTGGGCTGAAACAGGGTTACCCCCTTCATACATGTAGTCCGTAAGGATGTATGCATGGGTATCATCCACCAGGAGCCTGGCTGGTAGAACAGAATGCACTACCTTCCCAACTTTTTTTGAAGCAATTATGGTTAAGTGCCTTGCTCAAGGGCACAAGTGTCATGACCGGGATTCGAACCCACACTCTGGTGCTGTTAAACACCAGAGCTTGGGTCTGGTGAACTAGACCGCTTGGCCACGACAGACCCTTTGACTACAACGCTGTATTTCTCTCCTTTTGATAACTTATCTTTTTGAATTAAGAATCATCCACTGATTGTTGTTGTCACTGTCCATCATGTGTCATATCTGTAAATCAAATCAAAATTTTCTTTTCTTTTTGTTTCTTATAAACAGAAGATGAACTTGTTATCAATCCCAAGGAGTTTCCAGATGTCAAGGTTGGCGACATTCTAGAGATATTCCATCCAGATGAAGACAGCAGGTAATTATTACCGAAATTTAATTCACCAAAGTCCATCAACAATGATTGTGATTTATTAAGTACATAAGGAACATGTGTTGAGTTGGGCTAGGCTGCTAGGCATGTTAACTCGTTGTTTTTAGTGTCTACATGTATCTCTATGTAAGTTGACCTCAAGAGCTTACAAGTTTTCGTGGGAGTTTTGACTTCCGGGCACCTTCAAATAGCAGCTACATGGACAGCGTGTATTGTGGCAATGTTTAAAAAAACTTGTATTGTGCTAATTTTCACAGAACTCGGGAAAGTAGGCCTACTGGGTATACAGTGCTTAATACACATCGGTGAAAGGGTAAAAACAAATTATATTGTATTGTGCTGTTTTGATAAGTTTTATCCATTGAGTATGGTTTGAAAAGCTGGATTGAATTGTAAATTATACAATTTTGCAAATCTTGGACAATCTTGGACACATTCATTGCCATATCTCCATGCATCCTGGCCTCGGGTCAGGCGCAAGTGGGTCATTCAAAGTCGAATTGGGATGTTGTCCATCCAGCACTTTCTTGGCGTCCATTTGGTTTAACATCCTCAATCTGTATTTCAAGCACACATTCTTTGGCCACTTACCCACCTTTGCAGACTACCCCATCTGACAGCTTCAAAAGAATAACTAAATCATAGAATTAAAAAGTATAGGAACTAATATTTTGTACATTATTAAATTCTGCAGTTGGCATTTTGAACATAAAGCATAAACAAAATATACAAAGCTCAGTTGGTAGAGCACCAGCACGTTAATCCAGAGGTCACAGGTTCAACTTCAAGTCTTGTTCTAGTGAATTTTTCTTTGTTCAACCCAAAATTATTATTGACTCTGGGGCAGTCAGTTTCCCTTGTGGTTTTGTACTCGATAAAACTATAATGCATTGATCAACAAAGTAAACAAATATTTGGTAAATAAAAAGTGACAAGCTTCATGAGCTTGAGCAAAAAGTTACCTCAAAACCTAACAATGATACACTATTTTGTAATTTTTCTCCTACTTCTAAATAACTACTTTTCATAACAGTCTTTTCTTGAAAAACATAGTTCATTGAAAACTTTCAAACAATAAAATAAGGAGATACAATAAATGATGACATGCTACAATACAAGTTACCTGTGCTGAACATTTTTGAATGATAATAAAGCAAATTTCAACTGACAGGTTATAATTAAGTTTCCTCGATGTCTTAAATCGAATCAAGGGACAAAACCTTGAAAGTGTCAATAATACTAATACAGGACATACACAAGTAGCGCATGTATCTCAGCATATGCGCAACACAAAAAACAAAACATGAAATATATTAAGCAATTTACAAAAATGTAGATTCAAACAAGTGAGTCTTTAAAAGTCCCTTGAAAATCAGAACAGAGTAAGCTTGGCGAATATGAACTGGTAAGTCATTCCATAATGAAGGTGCAATAAAGTTGAAGGCTCTTTGACCATAGAATTTTGTTAAAAACAGTAGTTTGCATCAGTAAGGATTGGCCAGCAGAACGAAGAGGACAAACAGAAATATTATAGGAACAGGACTTAATTTTGGGGGTAAAATCCACAAAACTGCAGGGCTTAATTGTAGCTCAAAATGTTCACTTGACCAGAATTCTTTTAACAAGACCAGAATTGAAATGAGAATATATAACATTTGATTGAACTGTTTTAATTTGAACGAGTCAGAGAAGGTTTAAATCTGTATTGTATTCTGGGTAAGTATTCTTCACTATTAAACATAATTGAAAGATTTTATCAGACTGATGATAGGTTCAACATTTGAATAAAAACACAAGACCACCAGACTTGTCCAATCATAAGTTTACTGGCCTGATGCTAAAATCACTGGCGTCAGCCCTCGGTATCGGGCCTGCAGTTCAGTGTAAATTTGGAGCCCTCTGGAATATGAAAAGTTGTATTCAAGGTCCGAGAGTTAAACTCGTATTTCATTGAAATTTCTTAATTAATACAAACATGACAAAGCAAGCTACATGTAAATGAGCAAATTATCTGGATGGGATTTGATGTAAAGAAAAATATCCTGTTATCTGCTATAACAGGGCTTGTTGTTGTTCAGCGTGTCTTAAAAAAATAACAATATCAGCCCAAGATCTTGTTTTCTTTAAAATACTGAACAGGAAGTCAACATGTGCTGTCAAATTATACATTTAGGCCAATTGATACCTGATGTATTCTAAGAGAAATGATATTTTAGTGTATTTTATCTTTACAAGCAGCTCAATAAGGAAGGTAAATGTCAAATTCAGTTTTGTGATGTTCTCATCCAGTAGATAGAGTCCTCATGGGTGAGTGGGGAAAAATTACAAGTCTCTTACCTCATGTTAAAATGGTGTTAAATGCCATTGCATTCGATACCCTCCCAGTGCAAAATTTGTCAACATCCAAATCATCCCCGTAAACAAAATGTACAGACCCATTTTTCTCAGAATGATGTCATTAGATGTTTTGGATGTTGACAAATATTGCCCGGAAAGTTATTGAATACAATGGCAATTTACACCATTTTTTAGAGGAGATAGAGACTTGTACTTTTTCCCCACTCACATGAGGACTCTATCTATTGGAAAATGAGTACATCACAAAATTGAAATTGACATTTCCCTTGCTCTTTAAATATTGCTATTTCAGGGAATCTTGCTTTAGTATGAGGGAGGGACACTATATTTACATCATATTAATTTATATTTTGATGAATTTGTAAATATTGTTAATACCACCAAATTGTTATATAAGAATACATCTTTAATTTATTTCTGTGTCAAGTGAACATTATTTATGTCCGTCTTATGATAACGCACGATTTCTGTCGACTTAGCTTGGCAATCCTACATATTTCTTAATAATAATGATAAATGTCATCAATATGGAATTTCAGTTTTCAGGTTGCTGTTTATTTGGTACTAGTAAAATTCTGTGGTTTGTTGAAGTGTAATTCTTAGATGCCGGGCATTCCACACTTAGGCTAGAATTCATACTCATTTCCACATGTGACTCGGAGTCCTCGGACATGATAAAACAGGATATGATCCCTTAAAAAAAGGACTAACCGATAGGCCTATGGTAACAGCTCAATTCCAATGCTTTCTAGATTCTTGAGCAGAGAGTCTTAGATTGATGTTTTATTCACTTCAATTACAATATAATGTATGGCTAAGTGTGTAGGAGGTGGAGGTGGGTGGGCTGAACAGTTTTATTTCCAAGGGTTTTTTATTTCAAATCTCTAATGTACAGTATACAGTAGGAGTTTCTACGATACTCTGTGCAATTTATTTATGTTTTACCAAATTAATGTTTCTATTTTTGTAATTTTATCTACATGTCCCTGTTTTTTGGTGTTGCTATTTGTGTATCTTTAATCTGCAATTTTCAACTATTTTTTGTGTCTTGTAATGCCACATAATTCTGCTATGTGCTGCCAGGGCCCAATTGCATAGAGCTGCTTGAGCACAAAAAAGTAGCTAAGCATAACAAAATTATGCTTACCAGAATAAGGTTACCAGCCAAACTACCATGTCACATGTACAATTTGTGACTGGTATCCTGCTCATATCTGCTGAGCCGAAAATTGTTAAGCAATATTTTCTGCTTCAAAAGCAGCTCTATGAAATTGGGCCTAGTTGTCTTTTTTAATAAAAATGGATTAATAAATGAGTGAAATGCTTTGTGCGTGATGCGTAGTGCGCAATGGGTAAAAATGAAAACCCACTATTGGATAATGTTGTGTTCATCATCTTTGTATAAACTTCACAGCAAACTTCTCAGCTGAAGTGGATGGCCTTTAATACAAATTGTTGTCAGTTTTGTAATAATGCCACCCATCGTCTGACCATGGAGGTAGAATTAGATCCATGGTCTGACCACACTAACAAAAAGCAAGACAAGTTCTCAAAGAACAAAATCTACCTAGCAAGTAGATACACATGGTGTTACCGCAAACCAAATATATATTGATACCTCACCATGCAAACATTGCAATGCCTCAAATCCTATACACACTAAGGTAATTTTTTAATTTTTTTTTCATGGATTGCCAAGAGAAATTTCCCTTCAGGTCAGTCTTTTAAACAAGTGTGCACAGATGTTCGGTTGGTGTTGTTAATTTAGTTCAATTTGGCAGGGTTTCCTGGACGATGCAGTGTCTGTTACACTAGTGGCTAATTTGTTATGCTCCACTGTACCATTAGCCAAGTGTTTTCCAGCTTGTAGTTCCTTCCTTTGTCCACTCAGGCTTGAGGCGATCAGTGACTTCCTTGGTGTTTTTATACAAATATTGACACCTTGCTGCACAGGTTTTCCAATAGGAGAAACACAATACATTTTTTAAATGCCAAGGATGAAGTTTTTCCTTTGCTCATTTCCGGCTGTGTTAATAGGTGGTACTGCTTACATAGTTTTCACATTTTTGGGGAAATCCCAACTTTGCTTTTTACCCGAACATGAACAATCAATTGGGCTCCAAGAAACCAAACCAGAAAAAGAGACAGACAAAACAAAAGACTTAGACAGAACTAAGAAAAATGGTTTAGCATGGCAACAGATACAGCTCAAGATAGAGTGAAATGGAAAATTGGTGAAAAGGCTTGGCGACGCTGGTTTTTTGTTTTAGTCCACAGTAGAGAGTGCAACACATCTGGCTCGGAGGGACTGGGCAAGTCTACAAATTTTCTTCAAAACTTAATTTTTGATACCTAGATGTTTGTTTGATACATGTTCGCCATTAATTCAACCAATCAAGACTAGCTTTCCTCATGCAGTGGAGTGAAAAAGGCTCAGATAGATATGTTCAAGTACTCATGCAGTTTATCAAACTCTGGCTCAACAATATGACACCGATATTTATTATTTCTTGAAGAAAAATTACATGAAATTTACTTTTTCTTTCCAGCCATCTCCTGTTGCAAGTGAAGTCTTTACAAACTGATTTGCAACAAAAAGGGAAAGGTAATATTGTAAAGCTCTCTGCAGCTTAATCCTGTAGTCTATAATAACTCACTCAGTGCTTTTCAGGTTCTATGTTCATTTGTTTTTGAGGTCGAGAAGATAAAATAGCAGCACAATAAAATAAAGGTTTAGAGCAAGATTTGCAAGTTAAGTTTCACCCAAAATGCTGAAAGTTGAAAACAATTTTGTACTCTAGGGTTCTTTTCATGGACAAGCTAGCGTAACGGCCATTACAGGTGAATTGAGGGCCAATACGAAAAAAAAATTATTATTATCATTATTATTTTCAAAGATTTAAGATAATTGTTTTTGAATAATAAAGTAAACAGTTTAAGTTGTTCCAGATTGCACAGGAGAGCTTTTAAAACCAAACATCAACATCAAGTAAAAACATTCTGAGGACCTCGTTTCTGTTGGGTGTGCTTCGTTAAAACCTGCAAAACCTGTCAGTCATGCTAGTTTAAAAGAATCCTGGATAGAACCCTCTAGGCCTACTCATTCCAATCAATTAGTAAAATTAACTATTGTTAACCCTTTAGAGACCATAGCAGCCACAAGCGGCTTGTACTAAAATGCCCAAAGCGACCGCAAACGGCTGCTAGGTTTGACCTACTTCCATTCACATAAAGAGGTCAAAGTAAAGGTCATGTCCGGATATGAAATTTTCCAATGTAGTATGTTAACATAGTATCTCAATTTCTAAACACAAAACTAAGTTTTCTGTTTCATGTTATTTCTGTTGACATTTTTACTGACAAATTATGATTTAAGAAATGAACAATATTATCAATGTGTTTTGTGATGATTATACAGAAATGAATGGTCTCTAAGGGTTTAAGAAGCACTTTTTTGTTCTGTTTGACGTTTGACCCTAGCAGCGTCCTGTATTAAATATGTGTAATGCATTTTAAGCCGTAGACTTCTACTTTTTGAGAAATGGCAAATAAAATTGGTTCCATGTATGAAGCTCTGGAAGTTTATCAGTTGACAACGAATTGTTACACATTCTCAGGTTTTTCATTTTTAGACATTATAATCACACTCTTGATAAGTATTGCCTCATTTTAAATATATGTTTACAATTACCATGGTTTTTTTTGCTTTCCCTTTTTATTGTACAATTTACCAAAATACTGTTTCCTTTTGATTAGAGATTATCAGCGTGGATCAGACGATAGCTAACCTGTTCCAACTAAGAGCGTACAAAGATGTGAAGGTTTGCCGTGTGTCGTCAATTCAAGATGTTGGTCTGGATCTACTGGAGTTGGTCTTTCGAGAGCAGTACATCAGTCGCAGTGACATGTGGAGACTCAAGAATAACTTGGTATGATAGCATACATTTAAAAGCCCTTGCTTCAATAGACCCTTCTGACGTCACATTTCTCCAGCAATGCGGGAGGTTTGCTATGCCGGTGTACTGCGCACATTTAGGATATAATGCCTGCATTATTATTATTATTATTATTTATTCGGCCATTTCTCAAAAAACAAACATACAGTATACAAAATTTAATATTCTATTTGGGAAAAAAAATTTAAAAAATTAAATAGGTGCCCCATATCAATCAAGTTGGCCAGGATTATCAAAAGTGTACTCAAACACTGTGACTCGAAAGTCTGCTAATCCAAACTTAAAAATGGGGACATTAAAAATATAAGTAATATATACATGTACATCTATAAAATAAAATAAAATAGGAAAATATATATAGAAATTTTTACTAAAACAACGAAATTGACATTTGTAAAAAATAAACAAACAAATAAATAAATAATAAAATAATAAATGAGCAATAAATAATTTTTAGCAAGACAGTAAGGCAAGGAGAGAGAAAAATATGAATAACCAAATAAATATAAAAATAATTAAACAAAGAACTAAACAGATAAATAAATAAAGAAACAAATCAATTAAATATAAATCAACCAATCAATAAAATAAATAAATAAATGCATAGTGGCATCCAGCGTTGCGCTTCGCAGCATGCATGGAAAACATGCAACATGCATGGAAAGAACACCAGCATGGCGAGTGATAAAACTAGTGACAATATCTGAGAGGGTCGGGGGGGGGGGGGAGGAGGGGGAGGGAGAGGTTGTTTTGTTTGTTACATACAGAGGAATATTATGATGCAGATAAATCATAATACAGTCAATATTTGCAAAGATCTCAAAACAACATTTTATTTTATACTTGACACCATTTTCCAAAATATAATATTCATATTTGTTATTATTATATTTTTTTTTTAAAGACTGACTCATGCCCCTACCTGTCAAAGAAAGTGGAATACTCCGGCGTCCGTGCTCAGGTCAATGAACTGTGGGCGGGTGGAGAGAAGGTGATGTGTGGTGTAGTGACTGAGGATACACGGGTAGCGTTTCGCTCAGCCACTGCCATGGTGTACATGTTCATACAGATGAGTTCTGAGATGTGGGACTTTGATGCAAATGGTGAGAACTTATTTGGGGCTTGGATGGAGTTAGACCTTGTACAGTGAATGTCATAGACCTTTATCATGTGCCACCATGTTGGTCATGTTCCCTGTATCCAGTAACATTAATGAGTGCTAATGTTCATTGTACAAAAATGGAATCAGACTTTTTTTTCTTCCAGCCTCAATTTGGTTACAACAATTTGGATTTGAGAAAAATCAAGATGGCCGCACTATGAAACAGGCATGATATTCTTCCTACTTTAATCTGATTTCCAATTTGTTTGCTCTTGGAAAAATCAGAAAAATTGTGGTCAAATAGTCTGAAAAGTCTATTGAAGCCTACACCATGTGTACATAGGTCAGCCCTTGTACTCAATGAAATGTTCCTACTTTTTTCCAAGGTCTAAATATCATGCCTGATGATAAAGGTCTGTTGCATGAGATTCAGATGGGAATAAACATAGGGGTAATCCCTGGCTGTTTTTATGCCCAGTGTTTTTATATTTGTGCCTACTGTTGCAAATAGCGAGCATCTTCACACAATGTGTGGAATGGAGGCAGAGTCAGTGAGACCAAACTGATCTTACTCGGGGATAGTGAAGATAATTGCAATAAGAGGTGCCCTTTACTAAAGAAAGAACGTCTTGCCCTTACAAGAACAAAGCATCAGGTCTGGATAGGAATGAGGCATTTTGTTTTGTTTTCACAAAATTTCAAAACCCTTGGCATGCTCGGTTTCATCGCCAGAAATCAATAACAATAATAATAAAAGATAAGCACAAATCAAGTGGTCTAGGAAGTAGATAATTGAAACAGATGGCGAAGATGTCGTGGCCGAGCAGTAAGAGCACCGGACTCAAGCTCTGGTGTTTCTGATCAGCAGAGTGTGGGTTTGAGTCCCGGTCGTGGCACTTGTGTCCCTAATTGAGCAAGATACTTTACCATAATTGCTTTGTTGTTCGGTTGGGACATTAAGCCGTACATGTAGGTCCCTTGTACTAAGATTGCAGGTAGTGCACGTAAAAGAACCCAGAACACTTATCGTGGAAGAGTAGGGCTAACCCCAGTGTTTCTGGTTCACATAGCAAGCACCCTTGTTTACATGTTTCCTCAGGCTTGCGAGCTACAATGATTAAGTTCACTTATGAGGAATCCTTGGTTTCGTTACCAGAAATATATATAATAATAATAAAACAGTTGTTTACGTGTTCTGCATGGAACACAGGATACATACTCTGTTTGAGACAAAATTCATTCTCAGGACAATTACTGCCAGGACTTTATTGCAGCTTCTTGATGAAAACAAATGATCAGGTGTTTTTTCTGATCGCACGCACCATAAATATATTACACCAGACCTTAAGGAATTATATGTTTCACAACGGAGTAGGTTGGACCTATTTATAGATCTATCACTCTTGCAAATCCCTCCTTGGGGCTTTTTACTCAATTTTGAAGCCAGCAAAAAGTTCTGTTCATGTTCATCGCCTTGTGTAGCAAGTCTGATCAATGAACTGCAAGTAAAGGTTGACAGAGATGTTACATTAGTCAAATCTCAGTGACTGATGTTGAAAAACTTTGGGGAGATAATGAGATGTGGGGCCCTTGAGGGCAGTATTGCAGGGTTGTGTATTTGAAATCTTTTTTTAAAAAGCCCAAGATGTTTGTTCAAAATCTTGTGAACACTAATGGCAGCTCTAATCATTCTTAGAGCTAATGTAGACAGTCTACTGATTAAATTTCCTTAGCGGCTGTTTTGCCTCAAGAATTATTCAGTTTACACTCTTACTCCCTTAAAAAATTAGGTGTTTGCTACCTTTGGAAATAGACTACAATGTCTTTAAAGTGGCATGTGTCGAAAGCAATGTTCTTTGTGGTGTGTTGATCACAGCACAGAAGTATTTACATTAAATTGCTTTGTACATGTACTACAATCAGTTTGTTTAAAACTAAGCATTATTTAAAAACGTTGTGTTTCAGAATTCCAGTCACTCTGAAATAAAAATCCAAATACTGTTTTTGATAATTGGGACCTGTCAAAGTGGGCGAATTTGTTTACTTCATATGTTAAAGCAAATTGCGTGGGAACAAAAATGTTTGAAATACCCGCAAGACTTGCAGGGTCTATTGAAGCATGTTGCAAGCAATATTAATACAACTATCAGCCAATGAGAGGCAGTTTCCTTTGACCTCAGTGAGGGCGCTGTTTGATCTCATGACGGGGTTCATGAATATTGATAGACGCCTGCAAGTGTTGAATTATTACACTCACAGGAATTCACTACACTTACACTACACTTACACTCATTCCTTACACTCACAGATATTACAATTTTAACCCTGGGCCCATCTTCTGAGATCTGTGAAGCATACCATTTTGCTTAGCAAAGAACATTTTGCTTAGCAGAATTAGGTTTCTATCCAAAATACCAAATGCTGGAGATCAATATATAGTACATCATGTAAAAACCATGCCTCCGTGTATGTTTTTTCAATTAAAACAAACCCCATGATTATTAGTGGTGTCCAGAAATTATAACTTATTTCTGTTGTTAGATGTTGATTTTGCATCGGGATAAAGAATATTATTTGGTTTTTGCCCTTACAAACGATGTGTATTTAGCACTGTATACTCGATACTTTCCCGAGTCCTGTGAACAAAATCCACAGGCTCGGGATAGTACGTGTATACAGTGCTTAATACACATCATTTGTAACTTTTGGGCAAAAAACAAATAATATTCTTTATCCCTGATGCAAAAATAAGCATTGATTAAATCGTTGTGGTAAATCTGCGAAAATATAGGTTTCGAACTCCCTCCAGCTACCATGCTATCTCAGTGGTGTAGTGGTAAGACATCTGCAATTGCATGGCAAAGGTCGTGGGTTCGAATCCCACACAAGCAATATGCTACGGGTGGATTTGTTTTCACAGGACTCGGGTTAAGTACTGAGTATACAGTGCTAAATACACATCGTTGTGTAACATGGGCAAAAAACCAAATAATATTTTTCGGTTGATTCTGTTATTATTGTTTTTTAATTGCAGGAGATTTACTGTGGGAGAAGGCCATTGATGGGTTTGTTTCTGACCTCTTCAATCATTGGAAAGAGAAAAACACGACTAACGAGGTCACTATTTTTCTCTTCTCCAGAATGTACTACAATGCTAATTCTCTAGGTGAGTAACAATTTTATTTAAACTCATTTGGTTTTTCTTAGGCTTACAAATATTAAAGGGAAAATAAAAAATACAAACATTTTAGTAACCCTTACAGTCGCAAATCCCTCTGTATCCAATTGCAAAAGTGAAGGATTCAGAAGGACTGAGGCCAGTAGGCCCAAACAACAAGTGCTTATCACAGGGTCAGGCATTACAATCTGAAGTCCAAACAATTTGGACTGGAGTGACAAAGTAGAAGGTTGAATGGCTTGCTGACTGGAACCCCGAACAAATATATTGACAAAATAGGGAGACAGCCAACATTATGGCCACATAGCTCAGTCGGTAGAACGGTGGCACATTAATCCAGAGATCGCAGGTTCAAATCCCCTTTTGTGCAAAAAAACATTTCTGTTCACCCCAAAATTTGTAATAATTATTACAGAGTTATTCAAACTTATCAAAAGTTCATCTCAAACTTCATCTTTATTTTCTTGCATGTGAATGTCCGAAACAATAACCTCCTCTCTACAAGTTACAAAAGGAGATGTTGGTTTATAAGACTTGGCGGACGGGCTGGCCTAGTGGTATCTTTCCTTGCCTTCCACCTCTGGGGGACCTCTGTTTGAATCCCACAGGGGCACTACATGTACGTGGATTGGGTTTTCAGTCCCTACCTGACTGCGTGGGTTTTCCCCCGGAATATTTGTCTGGGGTTTTCCTCCCACATCTAAACTGAAACTTCCTTCCTATTTTTCTCTCCATTGGGTTCTTGGCTAGTATAGTGATTAAGTTTGCTTTTCTGAGCATCCTTGGGTTCACAACCAGAATTAATTAAATTAAATTAAATGACTCTTCAATAAATTGAGATTTAATTAACTTGTTGAATTTCCCACAGAAATTATTGTAGAGATCTTGAAATACCATCTGAACGAACAGTAACTGCAAGTCTTCAGTTATTAGATTTAAAGTGTAATGGTGTTATCCTACACCTTGTATAAATATTAATCATGAAATAGTTTTAAAAACAAGTTTTACATCTACCTAATAGCCCATGCACAAGCGTCATCTTAAAATCACAAGCAATGCATCTTGGGAAACCGAGTATGCTTAAACAATAAATCAAGCTGCCAAGACGGACGCCATGCTGTAGTTTACATGTAACTACACTATAACAAGTTAGTTGTGTACGGCATTGCTCCAAAATCAGCACGCCATGATGGTTGTTGTTGGACTCAAATTCACCCAGAATTCTTTCATGCCGATTATGCGCATTTGGACATATGGGCTATTAGTATTGTTGGTTTACGTATTATTCTTTGAAAACGAATGTACATGTACATGTACTTGGTGAATGTTCACAAAATTCTGCTGCTTTCTTTCTTGATTCCACCACCTTTGTTACCTTATTCCGTAACAGTATACTTTGTGGAAGAAAAAATAACAAAATGTCAACTAGTGTCCAAGTGTGTTATTTTTCCACAAAAACATTCCATGCATCAATTAATGTGATGCCTATGGATGGTGGAACAAACCAAATATTGGGGTCCCCTCGATCCACTAAGAGAAAGTAGTAGTCCTGGCCGATTTCCTACCTTCCGCCCAGGTATACATGTAGTTAATAAACAGGACAGTTCTTCTCAGAACTTAATAGTCTCTCAAATTACGAAATCTACTCCGCGGCAGTAGAATAAATAGCAAGACAAGTTCTCAAAGAACAAAATCTACACAGCAAATTATACACATGGTGTTACCGCAGACCGACTACCGAATATACATTGATACCCACCATGCAATGCCTCAAATCCCATACCCGAGACTTTGATGTCAAGTTTCTTTGCATTAGGTTTTAGGCATCTTGCCAAAGACCTTAGCTCAAAGCCCATTAGCCACTCGGCCTCTCAGTTTCTGATTAGGAAGATTCCTATGGGATATCAAACAAGTTTCTGTTTGATATCAGAACATGTAACTGCCGTGATAAATGTCTTCTCTAAAAATGTCACATTATTATAACGAGAGCGTTAACATGTAACAAATTGTCTGGCCTATTACATGAACCTGGTGGCATTTGTAGATTGGATGGCATCATGAGCTGTGGATTTTTATAAAAAACAATTCCATTAAAGCTTTTTTGGCGATAAAATCTGTCATGTTGTCATTGAAGAGCCCTGGGGGTGAGTTTCATCTGTGTGAATCCTGCAAATGTTTTGCCAACATTTTCAAATCAGTTCTGGTGGAACGAACTGTGCTCTGGCAATATTGGCGATGGTTACTTACAGATGGTGAATTTATTTTTGGCTACAAATTATTCCAAAGGCCCCCAAGTCTAGATTTAATGTTTTAAAGATGATTCAAAATGTGAGTTGAGATAGAACGAAGGTATTATAGAATTTAGTGGATAAAAAATTTTTAAAAAAATATATAAAAAAAAGTGAGTTGAGATAGAATAAAGTTATTATAGAATTTAGTGAATAATAAAATAAAAAAAATTAAAAAAATAAAAATGTGAGTTGAGATAGAATGAAGGTATTATAGAATTTAGTGGATAAAAATAAAATAAAAAAAATTAAAAAAATTAATTGTTGTAAACTACTTACCAACAAAAATGAGCTATAGTATAAATGCAAACATTTTTAATGGCCTTGCGTTTCGACCCTAGTAGAGTATGTCTTAAAGGCTAAATGAATTAATCTTCTCCTTAAAACCCTGCGTGACATCATAAAAAAAACTCACAATCGGACACCATCATTGACTCATTGAGTAACAGTTAGATTGTAGCGTGTAATACATTTTTGTTGAGAACCAAATCACTTTTAAATCGCACAAAGCATTATATATCATAGACCCTTTTGACTAAATAAAATCAATTCAAGCAAAATTTATTTTTTAAGATGAACCCTCATGTGTCTCTTTGTAGAATTTATACCACTTTACCTTATTAGTACCAATGCTGAGTAATTGCTGTACAATTCCTATGGGAATTGAGGGAGAGCTGGTCATTGATGGCGGTTTTTTTGTGAAAAAAACCCCTAATGGTAATAAGACAATTTGCATGCTATTTGAGGTGTAAATGTGGAACTTTGAAGAAAAAAATTGATAACAAAAAAAATTGGCGGAGTACCGACTTTTTAATTAAAAACTGACACTCAATGAGTGACCGATGGCATCATGCAGAGTTGCAAAAAAAAAGATTTACACATAGTTGTACTCACAGGTTTACTAGTTAAGTTATAGTTACTTCTTATTATCCACACCATGCAAAGCTTCAAACATCAATTATTCCAATCTCCAAATTATGTTCACAATATTCAACTTAACATTTATTTCCATAGTGCAAAATATACAGACAAATAATTACAGAGAAGGTCAATTGAACAAAGATTTATAAAGAACTGTAAAAAGTATAATTATATCAGACACAATGAAGCAGAGGCAAATATAGAGGCATATTCAAACGACCAAGTCTTGTAGAAAAATGCCTTTTTAACAAGAAGATACTAGACTTCTAAACATAACTTAAGTTACAACAGAATGCACACGACAGACAGGGTATGGAACAGGACAAACAAACAAACAAAGCTAACAGGACCTAACGGAAAAAGAAGGTAAATCGAAACTAGAAACTCATAGAGATGAAGGATGAAAAGAGAAGAAGCTTCTCGAGATAATTAGAGACAAGATGTTTTTTTGTAATTGCTGCCATCACTGTGTGGCTTAAATAAGCGCTATTACATTTCTACAGGTATTCACTTTTTACAATTTTGGTTGTCTGTAAACTAAGTTTGTTTTGTTGTTGTGAATATTTGCTTTGTATTTCCTTTGCAGATGACTTTCCTGAGGATGTGACGCAATGTTTACATGTTGACAATAGAGGGCGGATATATGAAGACTTCTATAGGTGAGTTATATAATAATGAAATCCTACAGTCAAACGCAGAACCTGAAAACCAGTGCCAATTAACAAAGCAAACATTAATAACTGATTTGCATTCTTTAAAACCTTTCATTTTCAAGAAAATTCATCAGTTGTGTGTCATGGAACAATGGTATAGAACTGTACCAGTACTGTATACATGTACAGTGTATTGCTGTCTGGTATAGTGCATCTATCCTTCAAAACCATGTTGATGACATTGAATGGTCTGGAAAGGAGAGTTGACTGTATACTGTGTAATGCATTCGCCATGTAAGATATCATACAGAGCTGCCAACTCTCCCTGATTCTGCAGAAAGTTCCCTGAAAATAAACCGATCTTTCCACGTTCTGATGAACAAATTTAAAAACCTCCCTGATTATAGAAACTTGTTCCCTATTATGTTGAATGTAAATCTAAATATCTCCCTAATTGTTGTACAAAATCTCCTTGATTGCAAGATGCAAATGTTGGTAGCTCTGTATAATATTGCAGGCTGGCATTTATTTGAAATAGTTTATTTATCCTACAAAACCTTAATGAATTTGATGTTGAATGCTCAGACAGTAGGAGGGTTGACTGTGTGTAGTTCCAAAACCACATGAACTCATATTGCAGGCTGGCATATTGTACCAGTCATTCAAAACCACAGTGGATGATATTGAATGGTCAGACAGTAGGAGGGTTGACTGTGTGTAGTTCCAAAACCACATGAACTCATATTGCAGGCTGGCATATTGTACCAGTCATTCAAAACCACAGTGGATGATATTGAATGGTCAGACAGTAGGAGGGTTGACTGTGTGTACATGTAGTTCCAAAACCACATGAAATCATACTGAAGGCTGGCATATTGTACCAGTCATTCAAAACCACAGTGGATGATATTGAATAGTCAGACAGTAGGAAGGTTGACTGTGTACTCTTTGCAGCTTAACAAAGTGGCATACCAATTACCAATTCATGAGTAAAATGCCTGCCATGTCTAAATAGTACAGGTAAATAGTTTTGCAGGCCATTCAGCCGATGAATATCGATGCAAACAGAGTCAGTTCAACACCTAGAAATACAACTAACAAGAAGGAAAGGACATTATAGTTTGGTTTCAATTTGTATCCTCAAATATTGGCTGGATGATAAATTTATGATCACATACCCGCTCTTGGAATACGGGAAAAATCTAGCTCAAATGTGGCTCATTTATGATATGAGATGCAAAAGTGCTGTATTTTTCCATATTCCATTTGCGTTTGTGTGATAACATTTTAGTTCCCTGTGGACTTAATGTATGTACATCCAGTAGTTCCCTCTGGTTAAGATGTCTTTACCTGCAAGAGAATTAAGATAAGGTCATGTGATTTAGCTTAAGACCTCTGGGTTGCTCTTCAGCTACATCCAAGATGTATACGAAGATTACTTATACTCTAAGGATAATCCTGCCAAGATAATGGCTACATGTACATGTAGAAAGAGGGATTGCAGTGCACATTTATAAGACAAATAGTCCTTAACAATATACCTGTAGGCCTATCCCACAGGATTTCTGTAGTACTTTTGTTTTGAACTACATGTAGACAGAATATTGACCTTCAAATCATGTGTATGAGTCTTGTTTTGAACTGAACAAGTAAATCTTCTTATGCCTTTTCCTGAATGAAATAACAAATCTTTACTGTGCCTCTGCGCGGTATTATTTTGTTCACTTTTCAGAACTATAGTAATCATTAATTTGTTAATTTATTTGTTGAGAATATCGTTGTGACAACGAAACCCTTACTAAACAAAGTAAAGACAGCAAACAGTCTCACTACTCCCAATTGATGTCCAGCCCCCCCCCCCCCTTCCTGGGTGCTCCCTCATTTGAAATCTGGACTTCTTAGATTCAAAAATACCCAAATAAAAAGTTACACTTCATGCTGTCATGAGCTTTTCTGAAGGATTTTCAGTGTTTTAAAACTTTGTTTCTATTTACATGCAGACAATGTATTTGATTTAACCTCAACGGCAGATTATCTCACAAAAAATAGTAAATGACATTAAGAGAACACTGAAAAGGGCCTTGTTGCGAGAAAATGCAAACGAAAACAGTTTTAATTGGCCAGAGGTGCCCTCCCCCCCAGAAAACAGTAGTGCACCCCCATGTGCCCCCCCCCTAAAGTTTGACCTTAGTTTCGGTGCTGTTACCAACCAGTTACCAACCAAAATGACCGGTGATATAAATGCAAAAAGTGGTACTGTCCTCAAGTTTCGACTCTAGCAGAGTCTTCCACAAATCCTTGACACCCCTCTTCAGTGTCATAACTAGACATTTTAATTTGGGTGTGGGGAGGGGGAGGGAAGCTGTGGCAAAGAAATTGTTTGGCTTTTTTTTGGGGGGGTGGCAAAGAGGGGAAGGGGTCTGTTTTGCAAAAACCGTGATCTGGAGAGCACATTTTGAATTTCTCTGTCAAACTGACTGTGATTTCTGTTTGATCTTCTTCAGAGTGATTGTACAGAATGAGAGGCGAGATGACTGGACACCACTCTTAGTTACCTTGAAATCACACTGTATTGAGTACGGCCAACAACTCCAGCACCAGTTCAAACAAGGTAACAATAGAACTTATATGCGCAATATGTCATTTCAGTAGGGCGCCCTCGCCTAGAGGTCAAAAGGAGGTTGTTCATTGGCCAATCCTGTATGCTGTGCGTACAAATCTGTGCGATTCGAATGTTTCGTCATCGTTTCACTTCTAAAATAGTGGCTGGTTGACGTCAATGCATAAGGTCTATTGAAGAATGAAAAAACAATGGTTTTCTGTTAACTATGGTTTCAAGCAGAAGATATTTAATCTAGTAAGGTTTGCTGTAAAACCATGTACATGAGAAGGATTTGTAACATTGCATGGTGGAGAAACAATCTAGTAAGGTTTGCAAATCTAGTAAGGTTTGCAGGAACACCATGTACTTGAAAATAATCTTCAGAGAGCTATGAGTGGTGGTTCTGAAAAGGAACTTCTACAGTCTATTATGAATCTAAGTACAAAATATTGTATTTTTGAAAATAATGACAAATTTCTAAATATAGGGAAGACTGACCTCTCTGACCACCACTTAAGTTGGCTTTATTCCAAAAGATTCTGCGAATTGGCTTTTTAGAAACACCCAAGTTTGACATTCTTTGTTCAAACATCCTTGAAATATACTTCAGCAATTCTTGACAACTAATAAAATGTATTTAAAAACTCAAAGTTTCAACCGGTAGGCCTAAAAACCTTCTTCTTTTTTCCCCTTTTGTTTGCGTAACAAGTCAATACCATAAGCCATTTTGAGATATGGCAGACACATTACTATAACACTATTTAATTTGGGTAAATTTGTCTGTATACACCCAAATCCTGCAGTGCACTCCTATAGTGTCCACCATATCTCAAAAAGGCTAATTGGGGTAGGTAGTTTAGGTGTTTTCTTTAATTTTTAAAACTCTTACTTTGATATTTTTACTGCTTAAATGCTTCTTGTCGCTAAGCCACCTGCACGATGCCAGTGTGGTAAGAATATTTCAAAATTTATCTGAAAAATAACCTTAAAAACAAAAACGTTTTGTTGGCAATTATAAACACAAATTTGTGGTAAATTATGTTTATACTGTACTAGGGATGTCAGAGCTGCCAACTATTCTGGATTTTGTGGAAGACTCCCGTTTTTGACGGCAATCTTCCGACATCCCGCAAGCAGTCAAAATCTCCCGGATCCCCAACCTGCTAATGAAAAAAGTAATAAAATTGACGAATTTCCTAGCCCTCCGCGGTCCGTGTGGGTTTATAACGTTTTCGTGCGTGCATATTTAATTGCATAGATGCGCAGAAAAGTTGTTCTAACCGTAGTTTCGTCTTCTGCGCATCCATACATGTGCATGCTATGTCTGGCACTGATCAGCCTCACTACCATGGGTAGCACGCTACATCGATACCTCTCGTCACTGACCCCTGGAATAGGTGATTACACTTACAATGGCTTAATACTCGTGTGGTATCGTAACGACGCACTGCCCACGATCAAGCAAATGACGCTGCAAAAATCGTCGTGACGCGCGCTGAGATTGAGTCTTTCTGACTTAAAAATTAAATCTTTCGGATTTTCAAAAACCAATGTTGGCAGCTCTGGGGATGTAATAGTGAAGATCAGAACCTTTTTTCAAAAATATTGTTAATTTTTGACTGAAGAAGTCTCATTTTCTTTACCTCTAAACAGGTTTTTTAAAAGTTATGGTTGTCCTCATTTTTGGGTTGGTCGGGTTGCACCAAACTTACCCTTTTTTTCTTGGACATTATTGGTTACAGTCCAAGTTTTACAAATCTGCCCAAACAACTCGGACAGTGACCAGAAATGATAACAACTTATCTAACGATTCCATCCTTCCCAGGTACCCTGCTAAGCGGTCGTCCGATCCCTAATGGTTATATTTCCAACGCAGCGGAAGGCAATTTCCTAGAGGCTCTTAATCTGACATTAAATGGTAAGTCAAGCCTGAAGTAAACAAAACTAACCATCTTTGATAATAAGATTCTCTGATCGAAAAACAGACTTTAACTTCATAGAACCTTTTCATTTTTTTTTTTCAAAATTTTGATTTCTTTAAATAATTTTTTGTTTAAGCCGAGTCTAGGGATTTAATATTTGGACGGAAATGACATGACATTTAGATATGGAGCAATTTGCCCACTAGTCTTCTCAATAAATGTATAAATTTCATGATATTTTGTAGTGCTGTCTAGAGAATCTTGACATAACAATAAATGAACTTTAAAAAACATAAGCCCACTGGATGAAAAGATTTAGAAAGTGAAAGTGATATTTATCATTGAGGCATTTTGTGTAATTCTCTGTTCAATAAACCAGAATTAAATTGCTTTTAGGACAATCATTGAGCTCAAATTGAGTCACCAGTATCATTAATTTTCATCAAAGTTTAATGGACATTGAGTGAGATTTATTCACAAAAGGGCTATTTTTCCCCCGCATTTTATCAAGATAAAGACAACGACTGAGTTGGGTTAAAATATAAATGTTTAAGTATAAAAATATAAAGAATAAAATGTTTAATCTTTGTCCAGATTTTATGACTAACTTGTTTCAGATAATAAAGTGATCAAGTAATTTTGTTATTGTTAGACCCCCAACATTAGGGCTAGATAGCTCAGTTGGTAGAGCACCGGCAGGTTCGAAGCCTGTTCTAGTCAAAAATAAATTTCACCCCAAAATTTTATATAAGGGATGATATATTTTGGTTTTAAAAAGAGAACATTTATTTCAATCGTCTTGTATTTCTGTGGATGTAAATATAATACAATCAAAAAGCATCTCTATGTGCAATCAGTTTGATGAACCTTTGTTTATATTTGAGTTGCAAACAATTTCTATGAAGAAACTACTCATTATGCACCATAGTGTTTTGCCAATTCTTGTGAAGAAATACATTTGTACACTCATCATCACACTCATCACATTATAATTGTTTGTAAAATAATGAACGAATTTTTACAGATAATGCTGTTTCAAAACTAAAAACTAGCAACAACTTTTGCATGTGCCACGAACAATACACAATATATACATAAATGTACATGTACATGTAACATGCAAGATTGTTTGTACATGGCTGATGGACTTGAGATAATGTCGGGATCCTGATAATTATTCACTTTTACTATTTAATTAACTACCACAAATCATTGGTAGATTTTTCATGCAACACCTTTAAATGAAAACTTATTATTTTCTTGAATCTTTAAGACTTTACATATTTAAAATTTAAGTCTCAATTTATGGGTCAAATCTGCAAAAAAACAGACCTAGCATCTTTAACCCTGAATTTTTCTTGAGAAAAGAGATATTTAGAAATTAAGTTTGGGATAGTGATTAACATTTGGTGCTCGATATTCTGTAGGGCATGGTGGTACCCCCTCCCCCATCTTTTTTGTCTTCATTGTTTGTTTGGAGTCCCAGGAAGTCTTTGAAGGATTCCTGTACAAGAGGAAAAAGTGTGTTAAAGTAGACCTATGGGAACATGGGCTTATCCTCTGTAATGAATAATGTAAAGATGTTAAACCAGGAAATGTTCTCAAAATTCATAATTGTTCTAATGCGCATCAGTGATTTATGATGTTATGTGGTTATATACTATGTCTCCATGGGATGCCCTATTGTCACACTAGAAATACAGATAAAGGAATTTGAATCTTAATATCTGTGCAGTTGACTTTAAAAATCCTCTTTTTTCTCTCTTCTTATTTATCTTTGCACGTTCTTGACAAAAGATCATGAATTCTAACTTTAACAAGCTTGTATTCAAATTATTTAGGTAGAAAACAATTTATTAACCTCCATTTGGATCTTTTGTAACAGAACAATTTCTAGTCTTTTCTTGTTGTATCTTTGCCAGTATTTGATAAACATTACCTCAATCGTAACTTTGACCGGACTGGTCAAGTAGTGGTCATAGTAACACCAGGGGCTGGAGTATTTGAAGTAGACAGAGAGCTTTATAAGATCACCAAACAACGAATGATTGACAATGGTAAGAGAATGACCAATGAATTTCCATACATACATCTGTCATTGAATACACATTGAACACACTAAGTATAGACCATGTAACCTTTTACATTACATGCTTACAAAAGAGCCGCAGAGCCTGGACTTCCTGCAGGCACAATTTGTACACAGCTCAATGGGGAGCATCAAATCTTGTGTAACACCTACAATCAGGGACCTCCTTTTGTCACTACTTTTTTTACTTTTGCAACTGGGTACCTTCACCCAACCGGGGACCCTATTGTCCTTTGTAGGTCCCCAGTTTGAATGTGTATACCTTCCCACAGACACGCTTGAAAATGTTTCATTTTGAAGAAAACTGGTATTTGGTTTGAATCATCAAATGTCCATTGAAAACACCAAGCAAAAGGTCAAAGGTAAATGTCCCTTGATACTGGTAGTTGGGCAATGGTTTGGAAGGCTGGTGCCGTCATTTGTGAGTCTCAAAGTGATGACGTCACTTATATTATGGCTTCACAAAAGTTTGCCCTTTACTACTTGACACAGAAACACTTTCCCAAGTTTGAAGAATTCACAAAATGTAGCGTTCACTTTACTAAGCAAGTCATCGCACCAGACATTCAAATTGAACCGCAACTATCTCATTGTTTTAATCTCGCAATTCTTGTTGTCATTGCGAAACATGAGTTCTATCATTCCCCTACCCTGATATATTTATTTGATCTTACCCTGTCCCCCACCGTATCTGTCAACCGGTTCGTCTCTACCCTATCAGGTATTGGCAGTGATTTGGTCTGCATGGCAGAGCAACCCTTGCATGCTGTTCCTCTATTTCGGGTGAGATTTTCTATTTTCTATTTTATTTTAGAGGGTTTTTGGTTAAAATACCTTGAGAGACTTTCCTATTTTCCTGCCCAGTGCTTAATGTACAGTCATGTAAATGATGCTGATTCATATTTTGACAACCTGTGCAAGTATCCTTCGTGATTGGGTGGTCGGGTTGGTGTATGGTATCTTTACTCGCCTTCCATCTCTAGGACCCCGGTTCGAATCACTCCGAGGCACTACGTGGTTTGGGTCTTTACATCAGTGAGAAGAGTTTATTCCATGTAATTATGATCACACCTCTATCATGTCTACATGTATGCTTTTGTTATATTTGAATATTTTGATAACATTTTTGATATATGTATTCTTGTGTATTGAAGTTGTTGGTGATTTATTTGTTACTTGTTCACCAAGAAAATGATTTTCCTCCTAACTTTTAAATTAATTTTCTGTAGCATTGTATTGTTTTGTTACTTCACTGCCAGTGTATTCCTTTATTATTGTATTGTCAAGTTTCATATGAAGTATGATCCTGACTTATCAAGAGAACTTGTGCAATATTTGGTGTTTATTATTGCTAAAGTTAAACTGTAGTTTCATTTAGCGGAAGAGGAATCAGTCTACTGGCCCATCAGTCTCTAAATGAAATTTCAAGCTCTAGTTTTGAAACAGCTGCAAGATACCCGATCGGGGCAGTCGGGTCAGGTCGGTCAGGTCAGTCAGTCAGGTCGGTCAGGTCGGTCAGGTCGGTCAGGTTGGTCTTGTCGGTCGGGTCAGTCGGGTTTGCGTAGTGGTATCTTTCCTCGCCTTCCACCTCTGGGACCTCGGTTCGAATCCCACCGGGGGCACTATGTGGATTGGGTTTTCAGTCCCTACCTGACTGCGTGGGTTTTCCCTGGAGTATTTCTCTGGGGTTTTCCTCCCTCATCTAAAACTGAAACTTTCTTCCTTGTCTTCTCTCCATTGGGTTCTTGGCTAGTGTAGTGATTAAGTTCACTTTTCTGAGAGCCCTTGGCTTCACAACCAGAATTAACCAATGAAATAAATGTATTTTAATAACCAATGTATGGTATGCATTTTTTTTCGGTGAACAGTTTCGCAGTCCAGATAGGAATCATTCCGTTTGTGATTACAACATTCCACATTGGCTGAACTACAGTTTCTACACTGCAAGGAGTCAACAAGAAAAATGCTGCACCTTCACACCAAGAGTCAAACTAGCTGAGAGAGAGGTAGGTGTGGCCCCGATGGAGGTAGTATCCACTCAATATATCCAGTTTGAGGTATACAGGTATCCTCATTGGAGCTCTCTTCAGCCTCCCTATTTGTTTGTATCCCCTATTATTATTATTAATGGGATATTTTTGAGATGCTGTGGCAGTGCATCGGTCTAATTTGAGGTGACAACTAAACCTTCAATCATTGTGGCGTGTCGTATCTGATCGGTTAAGAGCACCGGACTCAAGCTCTGGTGTTTCTGATCAGCAGAGTTTGGGTTTGAGACCCGATCGCGGCACTAGTGTCCTTGAGCAATACCATTTTGCTTTGTCCTTCGGATGGGACATTAAGCCAAAGGTCCGGTGTACTAGGATTGGTAGTGCACGTAAAAGAACCCACTTATCGTGGAAGAGTAGGGGTTAACCCCAGTGTTTCTGATTCACATAGCAAGCACCCTTGTTTACAGGTTTCCTCAGGCTTGCAAGCTACAGTGATTAAGTTCACTTATGAGGCATCCTTGGTTTCATTACCAGAAATATATAATAATAAAAATTGTGTTTCTTATGTTCCAGCAGGAATCAGCTGATGATGACAAACTCTCCCTGCCCTCCCTTCCACCACTGATAGAGGAGCGATCTAAGAGTCAATTCAAGACATCTCATCATGATGAAGAGTACATGTTTGAGGAGTATGACAATGAGATCTTCAAAACACCAAGTTATGCCTCACCCAAACCAAGGTCAGAGACTTGATACTTTTGACTACCCAGGCCCCATCCACTGACACTGCCCAAAGGAAATAATCATAACAAATACAAGTAATCAATATATATAACACAGAGCATTTATATAGAACTGTTTAAAAAAGACAAAAAGCAAGAAAAAGGAGACATTGTGAACAAAAGGATAAATAAAGGAAAGAAGTAATTGGGAAAGTTCAGGGACTAGAAATGTATTGAGAAAGTGGTTTTAAAAACTCCAGGGTTTTTTTCCTATTTGTCACTGTGTTAAATTTTAGGAGATTTGGACTTTCAAAGCAAATATATACAATATTTTAAACAACAAGTTATTGTTCGGTTACGAGGTTATTTTCTTTAAAGTTAACATTTCTTGACTGGGGCACTTGTTGGTCCATGATTCATGCCTTATGCGTGTCATGGCTGAGCGGATAAGAGCACCGGACTCTAACTCTGGTGTTTCTGTTCAGCAGAGTGTGGGTTCTAGTCCTTGTCTTGACACTTGTGTCCTTAAGCAAGACACTTAACCGTTATTGCTTTCTCCTAGATGGGACGTAAAGCCGTTGGTCCCGTGTGTTGTGTAATGCACGTAAAAGAACCCAGTGCACTTTTCGAAAAGAGAAGGGGTTCACCCCGGTGTTCCAGGTTTGATCGGCAGCATATTGTGCCACAGCACCTTGTAAACCATTACATGGTGCTGTGTATTAAGGAATTGGTCTCATACTTCAAAACGTAGCTCCACAATACTTTGCAGGAAAATAATTAATGTTGAAGCGTCACTGAGTGACGGATATGTGCGCTAAATAAGAAGCCACTATTATTATACGTGGGGATCTGGTTGGCTTAGCGGTTTTTCCCCAGCCTTTTACCTCTGTGGACCCGGGTTTGAATATTGCCTCAGACCAGAGCCTTGCAAGTGGATTGGGTTTTTAGTCTCTACCTGATTGCGTGGGTTTCCCCATTGGGGTTTTCCTCCCTCATCTAAAACTGAACATTTCTTTATCATCTCCTAGTCGTCCTGTTTCTGGCACTTGTGCTTTTGAATGGTTTGTAAAATTTCTTCAAATGTATAAAATAAAAAATAAAAAATTCTTCAAATGTATAAAAAAAACAAAAAACATGATAAGTTTTGTTGTTATAATTACTTTAATATATTTGTGTTTTTGTTGTCATTTTCTTGTAGGACCCCATTTTCAATGCGGCCAGCAAGAGCATCTCACATTGGTTCTCAATTAACTAAACCCAAGGTATGTTGGTTAAATTTGAAATATCTGACATTTTCAGGGGGGGTGGGTGGGAAGTAACAAAATTGTCAGAATTTGTGAATTTTATTTTGCAGATATTTTGAGAATTGTTCTATGTTCAAGGGCCATTCTATAGTCTTGGGAAGAGAATCCTATTGACCAGATTACCAATTAATCGAATCTAATTTTTAGTTTTTATCTTTTTCCTCTCTAGGATGATCCCCCAAGTCATCCCAGCAAGAGATTCAAGGAGCCAATATGTGCCAACATAATTACCTTTAACTCTGATCCCACCGATGTTCCCAACAATCATCATATATCAGAGTCATCATCTTCCACTGCCATTCCCATTCCAGTGAAATCGGAATTTGTTACACCCTCTGTTTCTGTAATGGCAGCTGCAAAACTGATGAGAGAAAGTAAGTTCTTTCCCTTCATAACAATCATCACTTATTATTCATTCAATTGTGGTATCGCTTATCTGTGTTTTGCCCGGGCTGTTGGCTTGTAACTTATAATTTATTGTCTGCATTCGGGAGGATGGGGGGGGGGGGCGTTCGTATCCTTTAGTTCCCTTCTTTTAATCTCCAGCTTTTTGTGTGTTTGGCTGTTAGGGCGTTTAATTTCTTCCATTTGTCCTTTTATGTTAGGCCTATTGTTAATTTTTAGTAATTTTTCCCCTTTTTACGCACCTTGTGCCAAGTCTTGTCGCTTTCTGTTTTTTATCTTTTTATGTATTTTTTATACTATGTGAGGGGCCCAAATGATCGGCTGTGCTGGATGGATCACCCTTATTAAATTTGGTTTTAAATAAATAAATAAATAAATAAATAAATAAATAAAACCACCTTGGGTTGGTATTCCAGAAAAAAATTCCTTGCTCACCAGCAGTATTATTTTTCAGAACTTTTTGAGCTTGCCACAATAAAACCCTGACTTGACAAAGAAAAGACAACAATGGTTCTCATAACAAGCACCGGATGTGATGTTGTCGTTCACCGTGATTCGCAGAACCTCGGCCGTGGAACGTTCTGACTTACCTCCCATTGAGTTGAATACATTGATAAACAATGGTGGCAGCCTGTCGATTCGTGTTAGTCTAATTTGTACAACAACAGGACAAAGGTCTGGAAACGGAGAGTAACCCCCAGAAAAAGGGAGATAACGAGGCATGATTCCCAGTACCCTCTGTCCCTCTTTGTATTTGTGAAATTGGTAAGCAACTCTGTGAAATAGGGCCTAGGACAGGTCAAAATGAAGGGAAAAAATGAAGTATCTGTATTTGCTTTTGTCTGTAGCTACTATTAGTCGTAGTGTTGGCACAGCAAATATGACGGAGGATCAATCCAGCAGTACACCAATAATCTATCCAGGTGGTGTGATAGTAGGAAGTGCTAGTGCTATCCATGACAGGATCTCAACAAGTCCAAATCATCAGTTCATCTATAGGACGTTGATTAACCCCTTTGCACCCTCCACATTGGCTGTAAGACTGACGTCAAACAGGAGAAGGTGGACGCACACATTCCCTCCAGGTAAGGGAGTGCTTTTGAGCTTGTCACTTACGGTTTCGATACAATAAATAAGAAAATAGAATTGGCTGTTGCAAACTGCTTACGATACAATAAATAAGAAAATAGAATTGGCTGTTGCAAACTGCTTACCAACCAAAAGGACCTATGGTATAAAATGCTAACAAAACATAAAAAATTAGTGGCCTGACGTTTCGACCCTACCGGAGTCTTGCTCGAAGAAGCCTCTGCTAGGGTCGAAACGTATACATATACTTGAGCGCATTTTACAATAACGTATCAATGCGCTTTACCTTAGTGCCCTGGTCATTGGGCCAATAACATTCCTTTAATCTTTCTCAGCTCCCTGGAGAGTATACAGCCCCGAGCTGCAGTTGCGCTCCGAAGGCTTTTTCAAACACAATATCAACCTCTACCCTTGCAGGTAACCATTTATACCCCTAGGTGAAGAGCAGCAATTATACTAAAGTATCTTGCTCAAGGATACAAGTGTCATGACCGGGATTCGAACCCACACCCCAATGACTTAACCATCAGAAATCTCTACGTCACAGTAGTTTTATTAGAGTTAGAGAACTGTTAGGCACTTATAAATGTTTTGATGAAAGTTTGATTAATTGACATTTTTGTAGTCGCTATTATTCACTTACAGTTCTTTGAACCAATCTTGTGCCTTTCTCAAGATGTTTATAGCATGTCATGGCCGAGCGGGCTCATAGTGCACCAGACTCGAGTTCTGGTGGGCAAGTCATTAGGGTGTGGGTTTAAATCCCGGTCATGACACTTGAACACTCAACTATAATTGCTTCTCTTCACCAAGGAGTTAATGGGTACCTGTGAGGGCAGAGATAGTTCTTGTGATTGATTTAGCTTGGTGCGCTACACACTTGTTAGCACAGGCTGTATACTCCGCAGGGAGCTAAGATGGTATAAGGAATTAAATAAATGCGCCAGTGACCAGTAAAGTTGGCTTAAACGCTATTTAATGCTCAAGCGCATTAAGCATCACTGTGTAGCTCAGTTGGTAGAGCGCCGGCACGTTAATCCGGAGGTCTTTGGTTCAAATCCCAATCTAGTCAATTTTTCCTTTGTCCAACCCCAAATCATTATGATTATAATTCGTATAAACCAATCGTCTGATTCCTGTTTTATCCCAAAGGGCCCTCTGGAGAAACCATGCAGCCCCATCACCGACGATGGACTACCAGTGAAGGTGATGTGGACAGCTACCTCCGTACCAGTCTTACAGAGTCTATCTCCGCCCCACTCAATCCTGCCTCTACACCTCCCAGACCCATGCCTTCCCCCTCCCGTCAACCTGTGGCTTCAGCTCTCAGGCTAGCCCCGCCCACGGTCAATGGGATATATGCGTTTGGGAGTGGCTCTAGTCTGGCGAGTGATGGATCAGTGTCTGGTGATCAGACTCTAAATGGGATATCAAGACCGTCAACGCTTACACACAGATATAGCTCCAATCTCACTGATGGAGGTATGTCATCCAAACAGTTTCAAGACAGAAATGTTTCGTACATTCATCATCTTATAAATAAAGACGTTTTTGAGTACCTCTTTGATAATTTTTGTAATTGTTCCACTACCAATGCTCTTTATTTTAACACTATAGTGGAATGATCCAAGCTTTGCTCGTAGCTATGCTTACCAATTTTATCAAAGTTCCCCAGATTTGTTTGCAGTCACCATGTGCTTAAAAATGATTCTGATGGCTATTGACCAAATTCACCTGACGTCATCATCACAATAATCTTTGTTGCACCATTTTGGGAGTCTAATGTCCCAAAGTGTTATACAGTGTAGAGGTTGGCGCAGAAACCGCAAGAAGGTGATGTGGCATTCACAAGCTTACCCTAATTTTGTGCGTGCAATTTGACTTCCAAAATGGGGGGCATTGCAGACAGTAGCAACGTGTGAGGTTGATGGAAGGGATCAATAAGAAGATTCCTAGCTGGGAAGTAGTTGTATTATACCCCACGGTTGGTATGTGGATTGATCTTAGGATGCCTCAGAAGTGTATTGTGTTTGATCCCTGAAGCTAAATGGCAAGGTCATTATGGCTAAAGCAAAAGAGAAATGTTGACCGAGCGATAACTCAAGAAGCACTTTGCATATCAACTTCAAACTTGGTGTGTGGATTGGTCTTGGATCCCCCAAAAGGCTAATTCATTGCACTGTTTTAAGTCTCTGTTAAAAACTCATTTGTTTGAAGCTGCTTATTGTATTCTGCTTACTTTTATGTATCTTTCACTCATTGTATAATTATTTTCTTGTTCTCTTTATGCGCTTAGAGGCTTTGGCATTAGGCGCTGTACAAATATCTTTATTATTATTATTATTATTATTATTGGTTTTGTACCACCTAGGTAAAATGTCAAGAAACAGACTGGCTTGGGGGGCTTTTAATTTACCAAACAGACTGGCTTGCAGGGCTTTTAATTTACCGAACACAATTTTTCTTGTTGAATATTAATTTGGATGGTTCTGTTATTGTTTGTTTCTTTGACCCAGGTGGGCGTTTTGATGGAGGCCTCAGGACAAGCCCAATCAGTGAATCATTCAGAGCATTAATGCGGAGTACCAGTGGTGTATGGGGTGTGACAGGGGAACAGGAATGGTCACCATTCATACAAACAGGTAGGGTGGGTTTTTTCACATAAAACTAAAGAAGCTGAACAGGGAAGGTGCTATTTTGTGTTTGGGGAACAATTTCATTTCCATTTTTTCGTTTTTCAAAAACCTTTTGGAAATTTACCTTGGAGATTCATCAGAGATTTGGTGATTGTTTGTATGAAGTGAGTGAAATTGTTGTGTTTTATTTGTTTTTATTTACTTGATTACGTACCTGGGTTGGGGGGGGGGGTGGGAGTGATGATCAGTGGTCCTACCATTGTACTGTATTTGGTTTTTGCTTTGCCTGTCATGGCCAAGCACACTGGACTCAAGCTCTGGTGTTTCTGTTCAGCATAGTGTGGGTTCGAATCACGGTCTTGACACTTGTGTCCTTGAGCAAGAAACTGAATCATTATTGCTTCAGCCTTCGGATGGGACGTAAAGCCATAGGTCCCGTGTGGTGTGTAATGCACATAAAAGAACCCAGTACACTTAATGTTAAAGAGAAGGGGTTCTCCCCAGTGTTTCTGGTAAAGTTTGCTGCATCACAGCACCTTATAAACCGTTACATGGTGCTATGTAAATAACTGGGTCTTATATTTCAAACAATGCTCATTGTAAAAAACAATAATGAGCGCTTTGAGCCCCCTCAGGTGGATTGGCACTACTGAATGTCTGAATGTCGTCGTAAAAAGATTTGTTGTTAATGTTTTCATCATCCCAAACAGGAATGGATTGGAAGTCACTAACAGCCACAGCTTGTTTTCCCATCACCACCGACTACTACCCAGATAGTCAGAAGATTGACAGACAGTTCATGGAGAATAATTATGAGCTTCTAGCTGATGATCATGATGATGTTGTTGGGCATCAACATCGGACGGGCGAGGGCGTCTTTCAGGAGATCATTTCACAGCGACTGATGCAGGTAAGGGTAGAGTGGCAAATGATACGTTTGTAGCTTTTAAAAGATCAACAATTATAAAACTTTAAAAAGGTAGGCCATATCCGAATTGGCGGCTACGGCTACGGCTGTTGCTAAGGGTGTTGCTAGGAACGTCCTATACTTCAACGCATGATGATGGGGTCATCCAGAGGTAGCCGTAGCCGTAGGTCAATTCGGACACGGCCTTAATTTTTGTACAGAAGCCTTCAAACTACCTCAATATGTATCTTAAAATTGATCTCATCCATTACAAACAGATGTGGGTTTCTTCAGCCATCCTAGTGATTTGTCTGTGGATTTGTTCACAGAATTCGGGAAAGTACTGAGTATACAGTGCTTAATACACATCGGTGTACGTGTATAGGGTAAAAACAAATTATAATGTCAAAATAGTTAACAAATCACAAAAGCATATTTGACAATTTGTGTTTTTCAATTGAATAATAACACTTCACTGTGTAATATCAAATGTTTCAATTCTGTTGTGTATCAAAGTATACTCGCCCATAATACAAATGAGATCAATCTTCTTTTAGTGATCGTTCAAATAAAAAATCTTTATGTTAAACTGGGCAGATATATATTTTAAAAAATTATAGTTATGCGGATTCTGGTCTTGTAAAACATTTTCTGGTTCAGTAAAAACTTTGAGCTACAAGCCCCGCAGTCTTGTGGATTTTCCCCAAAATTTCGAACCCTTCAATGTTGAAACTCTCTTTGCAACTCTGAGTTGAGTTATTCAAATGTCTTTGATATAATTTAGAATAATTAACCAGTGCTTGAGGAAACACTTGAATTGGTTTTGAGAATTGACTTCCATTTTGCAAAGTAAAGGAAAAGAAGTTGCATTAAAAACTTGTTTACTTTCTGCAGGGATTTCAGATGGTGGTGTTGCCCAAGTCAGTATTAGCGGTTGTGCAGGGTAGACGCAGTAAAGATATTCTTGTAACTGACATAAGTAAGGTCAGTAAAATCTGGCATTTTTATCTTCTTTTGTAAACAAATGTGAATTTCTGTTAATTAACCACTTCCTGACGATGTTGAAAAATCTTGATAATTGTTCGATAATTAGAGAAATTATTGAATGTCTTCACCATGTATAGTATAAACCTTGGCGGTAAGCCACAGCTGATAATCGGCCAAGCTTGCTGGAAGATGGGACTTGCCTCCCATATGCTGAATACAATAAAAAAAACAATGGTGGCAACCTATTGATCTCTCATAACAAATAAACAACGAAAGGATAAAGGTCTGGAATCATGGATTAAACAAAAAAACAGAAAAAGGGAGATTTGAAGCAGAATTTCTTTATCCTTTTGTCCCTCTTTGTACTGGGAAACAAAGCATAGCACAGCACAGCAAGGTTGGTATGTGTCTGTGCATGCTACACAATGGATTGCCCAGGGGCATAACAATATGTCAGCTGCAACTGCAACATAAACAGATGTTTTGAGGTAGTTCCAAAATGTTTATAACTGTCCACAGTTTAGAAAAGTTTTGCTAGAAGACTTCATCTGATGTCAAGAGGTTAATTGATGACATATTTTTGTGTACATCATTACATTTATTTGAAATTCAGAGTTAAGATCCCCTTTTTGAATCCAAAAAGAGAAGATCTGACCATAAAAAGCTGACCAACATTTGCAAATGAATATTGAGAATGTTTTTCTCTTAATATCCGACATATCTTGACATAAAGGCCATTTTTGCTGAGGAATATTAAACTGGACTTTAACTGTTTGTTTATTTGTTTGTTTGTTTTCTATTATTTTAGCATGAGTATGTCCTCAGTATTGGTCGTATCTTTCACAAGTTGGTTCTCCATCCACACCAGAGAGCCATTTCTGTCACTGTGTACAAGCCCAGGTAAGAATCCCTAGATGAGAATCCCCAGGTAAGAATCTCTAGATAAGAATCCCCAGATGAGAATCACTAGATGAGAATCTCCAGATGAGAACCCTCAATTGGGTTGTGGCGTGTTGTGGCTGAGCGGTCTAGTTCACGGACCCAAGCTCTGGTGTTTTTTGCAGCAGAGTGTACATGTAGGTTCAAAACCCAGTCATGACACTTGTGCCCTTGAGCAAGGCACTTGACCATAATTGCTTCGTAAAAAGTTGAGAAGGTAGTGCATTCTGCTTTACCAGCAAGGCTCCTAGTGGATGATACTCATGGTAACCCTGTTTCAGCCCCAGGAGTAGGTGGCAACGTACCTCTGGTGACAGTTGATTTAGTTCGATAGCACAAATCGGTTAAGTGTAGCCCTCATCTTGGAGTGGCCGTCCGGCCTTGTGATGTTAGGCGATCTATCATAAAAATAATAAAAAATTAAAAAAATCTTTAGTTCTACATCCTAAACTTTTCCATTTATTCTTTATTTTTGGTCTTTTAGGCATCTAAATACATCTCATCCAATTTGCTACACCTATCAGTTATGGTCGGCGCACAGTGCAGGGTACCAGCCATTGAGTGGTGTCTTCCAGACCTACAGACTAGAGAACTTCAACTGGAATTACTTGGATAACTACGTTTCCTCAAGAGGAATCGACTTTGGTCCTGTGGAAGTAAGACTTTATTTCTTTTGGTTGAGACAGAAATGTAATTTAGAAATAAATGTAGACTGAGATGGAAACTGGCAAATACAGGATCTGAAGTGCCTCTACCGGGCAAACTCGGTGGTCTAGTGGTAAGGCATCTACTCTAGAATGGCAAAGGTTGAGGTTTCAAATCCCACCCGAGTAATATACCTGCCCTGTGGATTTTATTTCACAGGACTCGGGGGGAGGGGGGTCGTGAAGTACTGAGTATACAGTGCTTTTAAAACACATCGGTGTATGAGTAAAACACAAATAATAGGTCTAATTCTTGAAAATGTTTTCAAGATCTGCGACTTTTATTTTCACTTCTCTGTTTTTGTTGAATCTACAACTGTGAATAGTGCTGTTGATAAGGTGTTAAATAATTCTGATCCATTTGATTTCACTATAGCCACAGTTCCCCTTGCCGGCCACACACAACTGACACAAATGGCGGAAACTTTGTTTTTGTGGGAATGTTTTTTTCATTTTTTTTCTTCTTCATACTTTTGGGATTGGTTTGCGGTTTTAATTGGCCAGAGCTTAATGGATCGATCTTTAATGTAGGTTTAAGAATTGTTCTTTGTCGTGTTTGATCGTAATCAAATTAATGCTGTATCAGTTCCACGTGTTATTTATTATTAGGTTTTTATGAAATGTAGTACAGTAGTGATCCATATCTGGAATAAAGATTCAATATAGAAAGAAAGATACATCTTAAATTGAACATTTCTGCTTGTTTCCTATTTACTATCCTGTTATTGGCGCTTGTGCTGTTGGATGTGTAATGAAATTAATAAAAGTAATAAATATATACAAATATAGTAAAAAGTTATATTGTCTAGATGTACACTCCCCTGATTTACTTAGTTTTTGATGTCAAAATGTTTTCTTTCTTAATAGTCTCTCAAACTCTGGCGAAGCAGATTTCTTCTACTCCCTGCTGTGTCCTCCAAGATGAAGAAGATTCTGGAAGACCCTGCCGCTTACTTGGATGTCTTCTCAGAGACTTCAAGTAGAGAAGAAGCTCATCAATTCATTGAGGGTTTCATTAAGTTTGTAGAGACTCTCAACAGGCTACGGAGACACCACAGTGGCAGAAGAAGATCACAGGTACTTTGTCGTTTGTCGTCACGTTTTAGCATAAGCTTACAAAACTGTCTCGCAAATCCTGCTTTCATTTTAAGATTTGTTTAGCTGTACGTAGCTTTGTGTCAAATTTTAAAATATGTTTGCAGAGAAGAGTTGTTTGTTTTCCACTGTGTTGTTGCCAAGATGAAATCAAGCCTAGTTCAAGCCTTCACGTAAACTGCAAAAGTTAGCAAATTTCTTTGAGTCACACTGCAAAAAAAACATCTTGCAGAGATTATTTGTCATGTACAAATTTGCTTCACGTTTGCTTTTGAGTAAAATAAACCAGGGCTTAATATGCTCTCATCTGCAATTAGTTTTTGTTGAAATTAGCGTCATCTTGAAAAAAGTTTGATTTTATTGAAGTGTTTTTGTTGAAGTGATGATTTTGGGTTGTGTTGATTGATAAGATGTCCTGATTGTCAAATGTCTTGTGTGTGGATTCAAATTTTATATTTCAAAAGGTGGTGACTATTATTGAAATCATTCATGTTTATATTTATTCAATTCTAGAATGAATGTTTATACAAATATTTGTTAAAGGGTCTGTATACGTTTGGTAATGACTCTGAAAATTAATGGCAATAAAACTTACTTGGTGAGAAGTACAGCAGCTTTGAATAGTATAATGCATATAGAGAAACTTTTCACTTAGAAGTACTGCGGTTATGGAAAAAGATATCACTTTTTATCCCAACAAATTTGAATCTGTGAAGCGTTACTGACAGTAACGCTTCTCAGATTGTGTATTCCAATGAAGATTATTCGTCCTGCATGGACACAACGTGTATTTTTGGCAATATCTCAAAAAACGCTACACCTTTTGAAATGAAATTTTTACAGGTTAGTTTTATGGTATATATCTACAACTATATAGGTTTGAAACAAACAGTAGGTTCCAATTACCAAACGTGTAAGATGCCTTTAACTTTGTTTGAAGAATAATGTTGAAACTAACTTTGTTTAGAGGGAAGGATACATCACTGGTAACTCTTTGTTTCCATATTTATTTGATGAAATGTTTTTTGCTTTCGGTCATTTTTAGGAAACTTTTACCCATGGTGACTTTAAATTAAAATTGTTGATGGAAAAATGATAAAAAACATGCAAGTGTTAAAGATTTTTACTTTTAAACAACACATAGCAGATTAAAAAAATTAGACTTTTGAAAACTGAGGTTTTTTTATGTAAATGGAATTTTCACAAGGTAGCTTAATGATATTTCTTGAAAGAGTGGAACCGATTCACTCCTTCAAAAACCTATGATGTACCCTTCTGCACATTTATTACCATTGTCTTAGGGTTTTGTGCACCATAATTTATGTTCTAATTGATCCTAACATAACCTCTGTTAACACTGTAGGCTTGCTCCTTAACGAGCTTAATTGGAGCCTCAAAAGGTAGCGAACATCGAAGGCATTCCTTGGCTATCCACTCCCACTGCCGGAAAAACAGTGACGGTAGTGTCAAGGTACTAACCCTAGGCATGTTGTGGCAGTTGGGATCAGTAACAAGAGTTGGGCTTTTGTTAGAAATCTATGGCAATAAGATTTTGGGGTCTGACGGGTGGATAGGTAACACATGGAACTGTACTCCCTGAAAGTATTGAAATTTTAAAAACTGGGTTTTTTTAAGACCAGGTCCAATTTGGTTGAGCTACTTATAAGTAGACAATTTTGCCTAACTATTTTCAATAGCAGCTATTAGCAGGATACCAGTCATACATAGTACACGTGACATGATGTTTTGGCTGGTATCCTTATTCTGGGAAGCATCTGTTGGATACTTGGCTACCTTTTATCCTGAAGCAGCTTTATGAAATTAGGCACTGGTTCAATTTTGCCACCTGGCTTGAATTCACAAATTCTGTTTCTTATTCATTGCCCAGCAAAATTAGGAAAAAATAAATGTTGTTCCCAAAGGAAAACTGACACAAAAAGTGGGACAGATCAGATGAACGCTAGTAAAATCATGATTCTTTAGAAATCATTCACAAATAGCAGCAGTTTTTGCTATCATTGCCATGGCTACCATTTTGTATAAAATGTTGATCATTTACAAAAACTGCACCTCATCTTTATATAAAGTGAATATGCAAATCAGTAGAAGCAGTTTGCAATTTTCATGATTGTTGTACCCATCTTCAGAGCTTCAATGCATACTTAAGATATTTTGTGACCAAATGCAGCTGAGTTGTTTAATTGGAACTTGCTGTTTATATTTTAAAGTTTGAAGTCGGGTTGAAAAAAGTGTATGGAAAAGATTATTTAACTTTTTGGGATCAACGTTCTTAATACTCTCTACTCTCTCATCTCAACTGCCAAAACATGTCCTCATATTAACATTTCATATTTAATTTTCTTTAGCTGCTCACAAATCAAAAGTTCTTAGCAAGTTTTGATTTTGTAAGTTTTTTTTAGACAGAGATGTGGAAATTGTTTTGAAGATTTCATTTGTAAGTTTTGACTTTCTCAATTCAAAGTTGTTTTTCTGTTTTGCTATTCTTGTGCAGTGTGTCTTATAACACCCATCACTCAAATTATTTGATTTTCTCAACATTTAGTTTTCAGAATACAATGTAAACTTCTTAACAAACATTTTTTGAACAAAAAAAATGCCGACTATTTTGTTTTTGTATAGACACACTGTAGAAATATGGTAAGTGTTTTATCAGAACTCGAATTTAAAATGATTACTGTGATTGTTTTAGTTCCATAAATTATTCACTATTCCTATCATATTATTTTCTTAATATTAATATGTTCAATTGCCTGTAAACATGGGCCTTGATTTTTTGATTTTGTTTTTTTTTAATTGTACGATTTTCTCATCTTAATATAAAATGTCCAGCAATCAAAACTTGATAAAAAAGTTTTTAAAATGTTTGTGATATCACTTCAAAGGGCCCCTGACGATCTCACCTACCTGACAAAACTGTCTTTTTGTAGGACACTTTTCATACTAAATTTACAGAATTTGGCAATGTAAATATTTAAATTAAAGGTAGGGTCATAGACAAGTTTTTGTCAAGATAATGCTTATTTAAAGGCAACATTATAAAGAAAGATACAATAAAAGTCACATGTGGAAGTTTCAGCTGAATACAGTATCTACTTGCCATGCTTGCTGAGAAAACAGGGAAAAACTATCACATTATTTTGACCCTCAGAAAACTGAGAAACGATTCATGCATGAGTCATTCTCAGATTCAAATGTTTTGGGGTAAAAAATTATCCAAACCATATTCGAAGGGAATCCCTTCTCAAAATAGTTTATACTGTCAACAGCTGCAGTGCTCCTCACTTTCAAGTAAGTTTTTATGGTCATTAATCTTCGGAGTATTTACCAATCTATGATCCTACCTTTAATATGCACTATATTCTGGAAAGCACTACAATCAATCCGGTGATTTTGGTTGGAATCTCATAGCTATGCTAATAACCACTGACTGCACTGTATACTCACTGCTTTTAGATCTTGTAGGTAAACAAATTTACAGGCTACTTGGGTGGGATTCGAAGCCTGGACCTGTGCATTCTAGAGCAGGTACCTTAACCACTAGACCACTGAGTATAGTATAGAGTATAGTATAGTTGTTTTATTCTCACATATACACATAATTATATAACATTCAAATACACATACAAACTTAGCACTAAAACCACATGTACACAATTCCTTACAAAAATATACATTAATACACATTTCAAAAGTAGTAGAACAGTAATAAAGTGGCAGCCCCCCCCCCCCCACCCAGACTAGTAAGTGTGCCCAGTGTCGGGATAACAGTTTGTATCCAGTAACTAGAAGTGGGTACCACAAACAATGTCATTGTTGTAATAATCACTCACTGGTGTAATGGTCAAACCAAAAATTATATTCTTTATCCTTGATGCAATGATGACATCGATTAAAATCAGGTGGAAATGTGACGGCTATGTATTAAGGTTGATTTCTTGCTATTAGTCTGGTGTGTAAGAGTGACTAGGGCTGTGTCTCAATTGGTGGCTACGGCTGGATCGCCGCGTCATCATGCGTTAAAGTATAGGATGTCCTTAGCGACACCCTTAGCAACAGTCGTAGCCGTAGCTGTAGCCGCCAATTCAGATACGGTCTTATATCTTGTTCATCTGACTCGGGTCAGAATCAAAAGAGATAAACTGATGTGAAAAATCAACTACATGTACAGCAGTCTAAACCCAAAATGCTGAAAATTAAACAAGTTTCATGAACTTTCCTTCAGTGGATTATTTTGATGAACACTGTACCGGTAGTAGGGGCTTTGTTGACATTACCAATGCCATACCTTTTCTTGATTCAAAGAGAGTAACCCTACCCTAACATGTTTTGTTTCAGGGTCTGAACACCGCCGTTGCAAACCTTGCCTCCAGCAGGCAGTCTCCTTCTAGTACCCCTCTGTCAAGTACTCCATCTCATGTGTCAGGAACGGACACCCCACCAAGAAGCCTAAAGGAAGTTATTGATGGAGGAGTAGGTTGGGATGAAGAAGTTCTGGAGTTAGAGAGATCTAAGCTGACTCTACTAACACCACTATGGGAGGTTGCTAGGGCCATGAGGGACCAAAAGTAAGTTCAAATCAATTGACTTTACTTGGCGTCTCATGGCTGAGCGGTTTACCGCATCAAATTTAAGTTTTGGTGGAACCCTTAACTGCGGGAGTAACCCAAGGAATTACAGAAATGCAGGAAGGTTCCACTAGTAACTGGCTCACCAGTAAGCCAACGAGTTTGATTGGCATGGGGAGGGGTGTTGGAAACCTCAGAACCTAGCACAGGCTGTCGGCGAGACATCTGGAAGCCTGCTACAAAGAGTAGAAGGCTCCACTTTATCAGAGGGTTAGATCTAGGTAGTTGGAAAGATCATACATCTGTCCTATTCAATGTCATTTTGTACTTTTTCTTTTCCCTAAATTGCTTTTACTAGTTGTGTAATATTTACCTTGCCTTGTTGTTTCATTTTAATGTCATTTTGTAATATTTTTCCTCAATTGCTTTTGCTTTTCCTCAATTACTTGGTGTACATTGTTGTGTTATTTATAAGTTGCCTGGTAA
Source organism: Plazaster borealis (assembly GCA_021014325.1). Lineage (NCBI taxonomy): Eukaryota > Metazoa > Echinodermata > Asteroidea > Forcipulatida > Labidiasteridae > Plazaster > Plazaster borealis. The sequence goes on from CM037473.1 coordinate 1,075,735, forward strand.
CTGTTGACCATAATATTATTGTAAAGCCTGTTGATGCCTTGTACATAGAGCATTTTATAAAAGCTTTATTATTGTTATTATCAAATTATCAAACTTGTCCCAGTGGTACTAATCTCACTTTTTCTGCAACTATTGCGCCATCCTAATTTTCTCATACACACTAAAAAATATAGATATGTCTTTTTGTAGGAAACTTTGAAATATTTTTTTTTCGGAAATGGACCATATGTTCATAATAAATTTACAGAATTTGCCAGGTAGGGTCATAGATTGGTTTTTGTCAACATAATGCTGATTTATAGGCAATTGTATTTTAAAGAAAGATACAGTAAAACTCACATGTGAAAGTTTCAGCTGAATAGTCTTGACAAGATTGTCCAATCCAACCACTTTTAGTGAGGTGACAGCGGGGTACAACCGCATCTCTGGCCGCAGGCGGCATTCGGGAACAGACACCAGCCTTCAGAAATCTAAGAAACGATTCATGCATGAGTCAATCTCAGTTTTAAATGTTTTGGGGTAAAAAATTATAACTAAATTAAATCACAGATATGTTTTTTAACTCTATCTAGAGACGGACTGTATTTCTTGCCGATGGACCAACGGAATCTTCCCGCGTGTTGTTTTTCTGCCGTAGAGGGCGTTAACTGGATAACATCCAATTTCCAAGTTGATGTTACTGAGAGTGAAGCAGTTGAGGTTCTCCAGGTATTGTTAAACACTAACAAATGTTTTGGGGTTTTGTTCAATCCCAAATCATTTAAAATTTACCCAGTCAGTTTCCCTTGTGGTTTATTATTTGATAACTAAAAAATGTTTGAGGCATTGCATGGTGGGGTATCAATGTATATTTGGCTTGCGGTAACACCATGTGTATATCTACTTTGCTGTGTAGATTTTGTTCTTTGAGAACTTGTCTTGCTATGTTCTACTGCCGCAGAGTAGATTTTGGAATTCTGGAGACTATTATACTGCCGCAGAGCAGATAAAAACAATTATCAGAAATAAGGAAAATTAAAATTTATCAACAAAAAACATAGGAGTTTCTCAGAATAGCTGTTCTAAAAGATCTCTCATCCTAATAATTACTGTTCAACACACTTTTATTTCTATGCTGTCATTGTAAGTTTCCAAACAAAATCAGAATTCTATTTTTGAGATATGTGGTTATGAAAATGATAATGATTATCATTAATGATTAATGATAACCAGTAATGATTAATGTGGTTTATGATAATGTGGTCAGTAGTTGGACAACATTTAGGGTTGAGTCAAGCATGACTTTTGTACCCTAACCTATTGACAAAAAAGATAAAGACAAGAGACAAAACAAAAAGGTACTGGGATGTACCAAAAGCAACATGAGTTTATGAGTTTTAGGAGCACATCCAGCACGGAACTCAATTTTGTCCAAACAACAAACCTGTTTTAACAAATGAGTTTGCTTCAAGGAAAAAACACTATTTTTAGTTGGCAAAATGACTGAATGGTAGTCTGGATGCCCTTGTTTTAATTACCTAACTCGAAGCAAGCTTTATTTGCCAAATGAGGCTGAAAATGTCAACTGAAACAAATTATTTTTGGTGTCACATCGCACCCCCACCCCACCCCGGCGGTCACTAACCCCAGCTTATAACATTTACATTTTTTTCTTTCGGTTATGTTTTTGATCTATGGGTAGAACATGACGGAGGAAGGGTTCATATGTCACGCCTCAGGAAACACCAGTCATCCCTTCTGGAACGGTTCTTACTTCTATCAACTTCTCAAACAGGAGTTACCTCTAAAAGGTTTAAAAAAACTATTGTTTTTAAATTGACTGGTTTTATTTAACTTCATTTGCCTGTTCTCTAACTGTACTTACCTTTCCCCTAATAACATGGACACAACTCGTATTTCTTCTTTTTTGCTTGATGGATTAAGTACTGCACAACCAAACCATTATTGATTGCTATAAACCAATCCATTGTGTATGTCCTGACCCAGTGTTTTCCGCCATTACTGGGATTCAAATATGCCCAGTGTTAACTTTTTAAGCATCACAGGCATCTTTAACCAATGATGTTCAAACGACTATATGAAGCACCGGTGTGATGTGAGTTCCAGTTTGTCAAGTTGTGTTACAAATGTAAACACTAGTATAGGACATACGAGTCTGATCAAGAATCTACAGGTTTGGGTATTTTGCAACTGTATGGTGAATGATTTTGATGTGTTCAGGAAGGTTCTTGTTCAAAGTGCCTGGGAACTTTGGGACAAAGAGAAGGTCCAACTTTTGGTACAGTCTGATGTTAAAGTTTCCATGGAAGTAGAACTTGAAACTCTCTTATTGTGAACTTAAAAGCCTGACTGAATAATTTCATAAATAATGTTTAAAATCCGTCTCTCTCTCACCTAGAAAAGTCAAAGAAATCTCCAACGAGGCAAAGCGCTTCCTCCATCGCCCATCACAACAGCGCCCTCAGTGACAAGTTCCACAATGCATGGTTTGAGGTCGCTGTCTGCAATAACTCCGCACCGGTAAACCCCGCCCAGGAAAAGGTCCCAGAATTCCTGTTGCCTTGCTTGCCACGCCCGGTGTCCCCTGCCACTACGATCATGTCAAGCTTTGCTGAGATGTTGCCGGATGCTAGCACTGACTCCGAAGAGACTGAAGGAAGACGATCCTTCATGCACCAGGGTAAGAGGTTTAAACCAACTCTCTGATCATTTGGCTAAAAAACTTCCAATATTTACCAATCAGGGTAAGAAGTTTAAACCAACTCTCTGATCATTCGGCTAAAAAACTTCCAATATTTACCAATATGATGCCACATGATATAACCTGTTTGTAAGTGCGGTTTAATTCCACCAGTGAATTAGACAGAGTTCAAAGATTACAAAATAGTGCAGCTCGTTTGGAATGTTCCACACCCTTGAGGGAACATATTACCCTATCACTCAGGGAACTTCATATTGGCAATCAATTAGAAAATGGATTCATTTTAAACTTGCTCTTTTTAGTTTATAAATGCTTGAACAAAACTACTCCAAGATATCTTTCCAATTTACTGTCATATTACACTCCTCCACAATTCTTCAGTCCACACTTGACACCACTCACTTGAATGTTCCCCGTGCAAACAAAGCTCTGGGTCAAAAAGCATTCAGTGTAGCTGGACCAATGATTTGGAACAATCTTCCTCCTGTCATTAGGGAATCTGTTAGTTTATCTCTATTTTGTAAAGTTCTTAAGACTTGCCTCTATCCATGTTAATTTATAATATATGTGCTATGATCTTGATGGAAAAGCGCTTTTTAAATTTCAATTGTTGATGTTATGCTGTGTTTATAATGGCCAGAAGCCCATAGGAAATGCATTTAGCTAGGGAGGCTTTCAGAGGGGATTGGTGTATGAAATAAATAGTTGTTGGAATTGCTTTTCATTTAATGTTTTGCAAAAACTGAAGATCCTCTTAAAATTGTCAGTTTCTGTCATAAGAAATGCCCTTGACAATAAAATGAGTAAGATTTCTGAGTGTAATTTTTGTAAGATTATACAATTTTGTCAGCCATGTTTTGAGCCAGCTTTAGAGCCATTAGTAACCAAGTCTTGTGCATGCAGTAGATGCAAGTGCAAGTGACCTCTGAGATGAGATTGTTTTCACCAATTTGAAATTTTAAATGCATTTAAATGAAGTGAATTTGTGTGACTTTTATTGAATAATACATTTAATGAAAACATTATTTTTTTATTATCCTGTGTGATAACGAAATGAAATAATCAAACAAAATAATTTGTTTACAAAAAATATCAATTTTAAAATATGAATTTTGTTATACCTCCTTCCAGCCAATAAACCAGATTCACTCAAAAGCTTATTATTTGACGGTTACATCAACAAGACGGACCGCGTTGAATGGTGTCATATCAACTACGATGGTTGTTTCTGTGCTGACAAGGCCTGGGGATTTGATGTGGAGTGGTTGGTATCCACACCCAGCTTACTGGTAGAAGTGGTAAGTATAATGGACCCTAAAGCCCTTTTCACACGACAAAGGCAAACTAGGGTCCTTGGACTCGGGCACCAGTTGTCTTGACCATGGACATGGGTCAAACTCGAACACGACCTTTCACACGACGCAGAAACCAACGTCTGGTGTTACAGATCCTTCATATTTTGGGGTGTCAAAGGTCAACATTGTGTATTGTCCATCTCACTGGTGTCCGCGCAGCTAGCATGGAATCGCTATTGCATGTGTTGATTACCAATCATCTTGTGTGCATGCATGGTAGCTCTAGCTAAACCAAGGTCCTTGGTTTTTTGCATTCACACAGCATGCACAGACGATCGTGGTGAATTTTCACAACGTTGTGTGTTTTTGTTGCTGGTCTCGTTCTTGGTCAGAAAAAGACTACGGACCCATGCTTGTGTAGAGCAGAGGTACATTTCACACGATGTGGACTCGACAACGTTGTGTTCTTAGGACCATGGACCCCCTGCTTATTTCCCTCGTGTGAAAAGGCCTTTAGTATTCAGGTTCAGACCCTTCTTTGTGGCGTCACTCTTTTATTGCTCTCTATGCTGGAGTATTTACACACTCACGTCATGTAAACCTTCTAATAGAAATTTACAATTTCCTGATAAAGGTGCCCTTTACAACAGTGCCCTTGCCCTTTCAAGAACGAAGCATCAGGCCCTGCGCACATTGTATTGAAACTGCATGAACATGTACTACAAAACGCAACGCTAGATGTAGTCTAGGTTCAAGACCCTCCTGCTATTAATATCTTTCCATGATCCATCACCACAAGAGGGCGCGCTCTCACCATAGACCACTATCGTGGGAGTCCGCTATCTCCTGTGATAGCAGTTCTCGGGGGGATAGTTGTCGTGGTTGATAGCGCCCTCTATTGGCGACTTTATCGGTGAGGGAAATTAACAGCAGGAGTAGCGCTTTCTAGATGATAAACAATAGGAGCGTCTTGAACCAAGACTATGCTGGATGGCACTATGCATACAGATCCTACATGTGCTTAGTACACCAGCATGGCAGACCTGACATAGAAATGTGACGTCAGTAAGAAGGCTCTATTGCATAATTTTGATTTCAAACCGTCGATGATTATTAATGATATTTGAGCATCTTCAATTTGAAATGTATTTGCTGTTAAATTGTGTTATGTTGACTGATAATTGACCCCCATCCAGGGAAATCAAGTTGGCAGGTATTGCTTGATTTCAGTTCAAACCATTCATGAATATTGACATGTGAGCATGTTCACATTGCAGTCGTATTTACTAACTTACCATAAATCTGTAGTATTGTGTATTGGGGCAAATAGGGGAAATATGTTGGGGATTGTGCCTTTGATGATACAAGCATGGAATTTGGCAAACAGTCGGAGTATGTTTTGAGAAAGAGTTTTTGTTTTAGGGCCATCGCAGGTTTGAAATCAGGTAGAACAATAAGCAATTTTCAAAAAAATTCTAAATTGCTTGTTATTTTACTTATATTTTTAAATCTGCGATTGCCCTTTATCCAAATAGCTTTCTCACGACATACTCTGACTGTTTTTCTAAATTCCATGCTTGTATCATCAAAGGCACAATCCCATCGCCTCCCTGCAGTACTTTCAAATTGTATTATAGTTCTACTATTCATAAAGTAATTAATTTAATTTGGAACCAATGCCATAAAACTAGTAAGCAGAATAAACTTGCTTAGCAAAGAAATACAAGCTGTCTTTAGTGAAGAGTAGAGGATTGGAGTGAATCTACCCAATACTGTACAATCCCTTTAAACCCTGCTGTTATGACTGTGTTTCATTTCCTGTTTTTATCCCCTGTGAAAGACATCCCTCTGCAAGGGTGATTGATCAATTAGGAATGAATGAGACACATTTTCAAATCCTCCCCCCCCCCCAAGCAGAAATTAAACCTTTACTTTCAGCTTCCTCATTTTTCTCCCCACAAAGTTTAGGAAACGTTTGTTTTACCTGAAGACGCAGGAAACATTCCTCTAGAAAGTTCATTAAACCTGCACAAGGTTGGGTACTAGAGCTTAATTACAAAGGGCTGCTTCAGTAGAAAAATGTTGTTTCACAATCTTCTGCTTGGCAGGAAATTAGTAGGGTACCAGTGACAAAAAACCCACTTTGAAAGTGATTCTTAAATCTTATCAACCGTCTAGGTAAATTCATCGGAAAGTTTGCCGGCTTTGAAAAAAATTGCATTTGAATTTGATCTAAATTCTCGACATTTTAGTGAACATTCCTTTTGAAAGTTTGTTGAAAACTAGAGGATTGAAATGTATGTCTTTCCAAAAGCAATGTTGGGAAGTCTCTCTGTAAAGATAATAAAATAATCCCTTTAAAAGCAGGGTATACTTTTGATGATTGTCAAAGACCAGTACCCTCCTTGGTGTATCCCAACATATGCATAAAATAACAGCCCTGTGAAAATTTGGGCTTAATTGGTCATTGAAGTTGCAAACAAACAATTAAAGAAAAAAACACCCTTGTTGCATAGAACTATGTGTTTTCAGCAGTACTGGTTTTTAGACGCCTGAGAAAGGCTTCATGCCTGAAGCCTTTCTCAGATTTGAATTGTTTGGTGAAAAACTACCTCTTTCTTTAAAACTACATTACATTGTACTTCAAAGGGTGTTGTTTCGAACAATGTTTTATAATATCAACAGCTCTCAAATGCTCTTTACGAAGTAGGTTTTTAAGGTCATTATGTTTTGGAGTAACTATCAAAGGTAGTGTGGCTACCCTCCCTTTAACAATTAAACTTTAGCATTTAATTGTTCACAACTGAATGTGGAAGCGTTTTCTTTACAGCTGGGCCATTCACTGATAGATTGTCAAGCAGTACAGTTGTTGTTTAATTGGCTTCCTCCTCTCTATCATCATAGTTGCAGGGATGGGCTCGTAAAGCTGTTCAGTGTGGCTATCATCTTATCCCTGTTCCAATGGATGCTTTCAATCAGTGTCCATACTTCAACAATCCCTTATCCTGTCCTCGCTTCATCAAACTTGACCTCCAGTGTCTTGGGTCAATTGGAGGTCAAAGGTTATTTCAGGACTTCGACCCTTTGAGTTGTATGAGCAGAGTGCATCTACTTCAGGAGGCCATTTTGAAAAGGTAAATGGAGTTTTTATTCACCTAATTTAATAATAATCAAATAATAATCAGTTCTTATATAGTACTTTATCTACAAGCGTCTCAAAGCACTTATTGTGTTGTTAAGTAAAAGTATGTTGAGTTTGGAATTATGATACCTATTTATATAACACCTTGTAAAACGTTTACATGGTGATTGGGGCACATTTAAGAGTAAGGGACTGTAAATATCAAAGATTTTTTGAAAATGTTGGCCACGGCCAAAAAATGGATTTCCTTCATACTTTTATATTTAATGGACCTTGGCCCCAAACTAACAAATTTGGAAAAACAATTAAAAAAATAACTTCGTTGCCATGGTAACAGCCGATTTACCTTTTCGGGGTGGTTTTGCCTTTTTTTCGATTTTAGAATAGTGAAATTTGCCCTCTTTCAAGGCCGCGTTACCATTAGACAGCATAATAGAACATTAGTTTCTTTACATATTATGAATAGGTGGGACCGTAGAAGTTGCATTGAATGCATAAAAATAGTCACCAGGTATATGGGCGGGTTGTACCATCAGTTCGAAATAGGGGTGTTTTTGGACTTTGTTAAAAGATGAAAATATACCATCTTTTGACGGCTCATAACCCATATGATAGTGCTCCGATTTCAACATCGACCACATATAGTTGAGATGGGACATTGGTCTTGTAGAAAATTTAAAAAATTGCTTGGGGAAAATACTTGATTCTTTGCAGTGTTGCCAGGCATTTTCAATTTGTTTTCGAAATTCACATGGGCACATAGTGCTCCCCCCATCCGTATTCTTGAGAGATATTTATGAAACTTGCCACAAATGTTCATTTGACCAAGTTGTACTTGGTCAAATAAAAAAAGAGTTAAAAAAAATGCAATGAAAGGCAAATTTTGAGGTTGTTTTGCCCAATTTTGGTAAAAAACATGTTTTTACCCCATATTTTCAGTGTTTTTCCCAGATAACTGTGTAAGTTTGTAAACTTGTTTATTTTGACATAATTCAATAACATGACATTGCATTTTATTACTGGGGTCATTGTTGGGGTGCTGTAAATTTTGGTTAATCCCATTTTAACAAATTTGCATTTTTTGTTTCTCCACTTAAACAAATGATATAACTGCCAACTTTTGCGCCTAAGGTTACAAAGATAAGGCATGATTGACGATTATACAGTATTTCTCGGCCTGTACATTTGAAAGCAGTATGTTCAAAAAATACATTGATAACAAACTTGATATAGTTTGCAGCCCAATACGGGTTTACAGCCCAAATACAACCGAAGACGGCCAGTCATGGCCGCTGGTGGCAGCTGCCCACCAGGCTACCGTACTTGCTAACTTTACCCTTGCTTTAGGGTCAAACTTTTATATATTGGCATTTTATTTTTATTGTCATGTAAACCACTTGGTAACCGTGGCTTTACAGAAATTTTATTTTTATTAATTATTTTTTTTTTTTTGGGGGGGGGGGAGTAATCATCTGTTCAATAATTATTTTTTACTCAACAAAATTTGATTGATGTGTATCATATCATCAACTCATTGTGGAAAATGTCAACTTCAGCAGAGGGAATAAGGCCTACTTCTTTCTCTGGAGTGTTGCCAGACTCCTTTTTTTTCAATTTGATTATTACATTTTTAAAACTCAATGCTAACTCCATAGTTCAATGTGTTCAATGAGATTTAACCGAAAATTGTTGGTATAATTGGAGTTTTACAGTGAAATATGGATATATAATTAACTTGTTCAAGAGTGTGAAAACACATTATCCCTGCCATGGGGCACAATGTGACAATGTGCCCCCTACTATATTTTTGCCTGTTATTGGGTTCAGCTGTTACCATGGTAATTGTCGGTAAAACATTTCAATGTTTTTGAATGATTTTGTTTTTGTCTTTTCCAACAAAAGTTTTAATTGTCCTTGTTTTTTCCCAAAATAAATTGTAGTGATGGGTGACTTGATAGCATTTAATGCATTGTGGGAACTCACAATGGCCGTCATATTCGGGGACCATCTTGGATATTGTGTTTTCAGCCCGTAATTAGGGGGTTCAATGGAATATTTTTAACATGCACATTTACAACTTTTCTGGTGAAGAAATGCTACACAAGTATAGAATCATCAAACAGGCCCATCATTGTAACCTCAGTGGAAAAACAATAAAAATACAGATTTTTTTTTAAATAAACCAACGATTATAGCATCCCCAACAGTGAATCCAGTAGACCTACTTAATTAAAATATAATGTCATGTTGTTGATTATGTAAAAATAAACAAATTTGCAAAGTTGTATGGCATTTGGACAACAAATACTAAAATTATGGGGAAAAAATAAGATTTTTGACCAAAAATAGGCAAAAAAGTACAAAAAATTTACTTTAATGACACAAATTTTTAAAATTTGTTTTCTGCATCATGTACAACTTGGTAAAATGAACATGTGTGGCAAGTTTCATAAATATCGCTCAAGAACTTTGGATAATACGGAGGGGGAGGCACTATGTGGCAATGTTAATAAAACAAAACTAAAGGGAAAATGCCTGGCAATACTGCAAAGAATAATGTATTTTCCCGAAGCAAATTTTTTAATTTTCCACAAGAACAATGTCTCATCTGAACTATATTTGGTCGATATTGAAATCTGAGCACTACCATGTGGGATATGAGCTGTCAAAAGAGGGCTTATTTTCATACTTTAAAAAAGTCCAAAAACACCCCTATTTAAAACTAATGGTATAACCCACCCATATACCTGGTGATTATTTGTATGCATTCAACGTAGTCTCTAAGGTCCCACCTATCCATAACATTCAAGAAAAATAATGGTCTATATTCTGTTTAATGGTAACGCAGCCTTGAAAATAGGAAAATTTTGATATTCCAAAACCGAAAAAATGGTGAAACCACTCTGAAATAGTAAATCGGCTGTTGCCATGGCAACGAAGCTATTTAAAACAAATATTCCCCATAGTTGTTAGTTTGGGGCCAAGGTCCATCAAATATGAAAGTAAGAAGAAAATCTATTTTTGACCGTGGCCACCCTATGTTTGATATTTACAGTCCCTTACTCTTAACAGCCAGTGCCAGAAACACCAGGGCAAACCCCTTCTCTTAGCGATAAGTGTAACTGGGTTCTTTTACTTGCATTACACAACAAACAGGACCTACAGCTTTACGTCCCATCCAAAGGATGAAGTAATAATTGTTGAGTGTCTTGCTTAAGGACATGCGTGTCAAGACCAGGACTCAAACCCACACTCTGCCGATCAGAAACACCAGCGATTGAGTCTGTAGTGCTGGAGCGCTCAGCCACGTCACGCCAAAAACCCACAGTTATTTGTGGCGTTTTTTTTTTGTTACTTTGTTCATTCTGCTAGTTTTCAAGCATTAACAGAGAGGTTTAGCAAGGCTCGGATACACATACGGATACGGATACGTCAACACTTTGTGTGTTCACGTGACGCGTAACCGTGACTTCCGTGTTTTGCATGGACGTTAACAACGGATACGGGAGCTCATACACGTACGTTAAAAAACGGATACCGTTTTGCTGATTTTAGTTGCATTCTTGCCCTAGATTAAAAACCTTTTCCCCAGTATCGCTTTTAAAGGTCTCATTCATGATTTAGAAAAAATGTGTTAATCATTGTAAGCAAAATATGGGGGTAAAAATGCAGTATAAACAGGGTCTCTATTTTGCCGTGCTTGCTTGAAACTGTCTTTGCACGCGTTTAACGTGTGGGTCCAAAAAACGAACAGTTAAACACAATTATTATTCAAACAAATTATCCATCATAACAAGAACATACATAAAATGTTTTTGGATTTGTTTTGCTCGCAAAACCTATGCCAACGTGTGTCTATACTTTGGCCTAGGCCTGACACATTACTCTATGATTGCGAAACAAAATCTGACACGCATCCAACGTGAACAGATACGGTTATCGTATCTGTATCTGTATCTGTATCCTTACGCTTGCGAAACCTCTCTAACATGCACTGACCGAGACTTTTTGCTCTTATAAAATATTTGTGTGTTCTTTTTCTTCAAGTTGATTGTCCTCCAATTGTTCCACATTATTATGTATTCTCATGGTAAATATTTGTTTGCTTTTGAAAAATATTAATTGAATACGATTGTTAATTGAAATTGGAAAATGTTTGGAATGAATACAAGTTTGATATTAGTCTGCATTTGTATATTATAATTGGTTTGGTTTTGTTTCCTGAAAGGACAAGACATGAACAAGTCGTTTACGTGTTGCACCTTCACTGATTTATAATTCAACATATTCTTATAGTGTTATTTATCATTTTAATATTATTGTTACTATTAGTAAGTTACAAAACAAAAAGTAACAACAAGTGTACTAGATTTAAAACATGAACATTATGAATCAGAAATGAGGAAATGTTGTCAAATGTGATTGTACCATTCTCTATTGTTGTATTGTTTTTCACCAATAACTCAGTATTTCATCCTTTGCTGAGAAATGTCTCATATCTGATTGTTTCATGTTAGAAGTGAGTCATCAAAATTATCATCTGTGAACTTTGTCTCTTCCTGCTCAAGTCCGACTTGTAAAATATCATTTGTTTTACCTCTGTTAGGTTTGGATTCATCAAAGCCACTGATACTGGACGTCTTTCTCCAGTGAGTTACCAAAATCCAATGAAAGACCAACTACAGTACGTCCACATGACAGGCATGGTTCTTGTCCTCATTTACCCACCGACCAATCAACATTCAGCATTCGGGAACTCTCTCTCATCTTCCAATCACAGCCCAGCAAATGATGACATCACAAGAAACAATGAGTCACAAGAGTGGACATCAAACTCGGTGGCAGAAGTGGGATACAATTGGGTACCCAACTACCTGCTCACCAAACGATGGCGCACAAGCTCATGTGGAGATGAAAAGTTTCCGGAGCGGCTGCTCCTTGACTTTACTCGGTTCTGCGAGAATCATGAAGATCGTCTTCAAGAATTTTGGAAGAGGAGTAAAGAGGCTTGTCTTCAAAATGAAACAGAATGACCTTTGCAAGTGAATTGCCAGGCCGTTTATATTATGACCTACAGTACAATATACATTATTTGTACTCAAGAACATCAGTACATGTAATTGTTGCAAATCAAGGTGGAAAACAAGAGCAGGTAAAATAAATAAAAATATGAAGATGTGGATTCACATCTTATTTAGGAACCATATGAACAAGAGTATAAAGATATGAAGAAAAATGTAAGATTTGGTAATGGTACTGTTCAGTAAAGATAATTTATTAAATAGAAAAGAAGAAGGGGTTGTCATAGTGTATATGAACATAACTCATAAAAATATGATGCGGAGAATGCTGAGCTTGGCCGTCATCTGTGTCTGTCGTGCACGCCCTCTATGTCAGCTATGGAAAGAGTAACAACATTATGTGACATGCATGTATGGCAATAGCCCGAACATCTGACGTCACACTTCGAGACTCGTGAATAACGCCAGATAGCGGCCTTGAGCCAATGGAGGGATCCTGGTAGATGTACCTTTGACCTTGCATCCATTCACACAGAGATTCGTAGTCACACTTATGTGGTACAGGCATTACATTGTGTATAAACAACTTTACATACAAACATTATGTCCAGGCGCGCAGCAGCAGACGATCGAAAAGTTCATGCTGTATGGTGGAACTGACAAACATGTCACTTCTAGGCACACCAATCATAACACAGATTTGGAAAGCTTACGTCACTGCACGTTTATCCAATGAAATCCTTGTATCCAATGAAATCCTTGTATCCAATGAAATCATTGGGTCTGTAAAATGAATACCTGTCTTTATCCTTGCGGATAAAGACAGGGGACCAGTCTAGTATGGCAATAGCCTGAACATCTGACGTCACACTTCGAGGGTCGTGAATAACACCAGATACCGGCCTTGAACCTGGCAGGATCCTGCCAGTTGATCTCAGTCAATTCATATGTACATGTACACATAGTGAATAAAACAACATTACATGCATGTACAAACATTATGCACACGCTGCATGCAGACGATTGAAAGTGCAAGCTGACAAACTACATCACCTCGGACCAATTATAACACAGATATGGAAAGCTTACGTCACTGCACGTCTATCCAATGAAATCATTGGGCCTGTTAAAGACCAGTGCCTTGCGGATAAAGACAGGGGACCAGTCTCAGGGGACCAGTCTAGTATGGCAAAACCCATGGGAAATTTGCGATGCCACTTAAACGGCAGTGTGTTGAATTAGACTGGAAGCAGATATGCAAAGATAACTACACACACAGCATTGTCTGAGTTCTAGTTCTTTGACGTAAGTGTCGTCTCGTTGAGGCAGAAAATGAAGTTTTGCTCCGCAAAAAAAGCGTACACCAATCAGAAGCAGTCCACATGATAAGCATAAATGTTTTGTGCTTAGCTTAATTTTAGCAGCTCTGTGAAATGCCTCAGAGAACAGCAGGACAAAAAGTACAAGAAATTATGAGAATGGTAAATGAATGCCGAGGGCTTAGTCCTGCTGGATAAACAGTACCTTTAAACAAAAATTGTATAAACATTCTTAACAACATCTGGTGCATTATTCATTTGTTTATTTTTTTTATAAAATACCAAATAGTGTAAACTTTGAATATCACAACAAAAGTGCCAAAGGTTTTTGCAAGTTATTATGAAATGTTGCCTTAAAATGATTGTACACTTGCTGGACAATCTTTGCCCTTATTGAATTTATACACTATCACTTTTTTCTGGTATCTTCATATTAATAAATAGAATTTGAATATTAAGATACTGTAAATACGAATAAATTATTAATCCAATCTAGTTGAATGACTAATGGATAGGTTTTGAAGGGAGAAAGTTGAGCTTAAAAAGTAGGAAACATTTATAAATTGAATTTGAATATTTAATAATTTGAATTCGGAAATGTTTTTTGGAAATATTTGCTGGAAAATCTGTGCTTAAGATTGGACGATCACGTGGTCAGTTTAGACTAATGTGATGTATTTATAAATGCATTTCAAATTGCTTTCAGATTTCGATGAATGAGGAGCAAATGTATATCTGCCTTTTATGAAATGTGTCTTGAAAACTATTTATTGGAATCAAATTACTAATTCTCTGGTGATTAGTGCCGCACCATTTGTTTAAGTGGACATTAATAATTGTATAAGTTAATTGTATAATTTAATAGTTGTATATTTGGGCTTTTAACACACACAAAATGAAAACAGTTTAGTTCAAAAGTAATTTAGCGTAGAGCCAAAGATAATCATTGTTATAAAACTCATTTCTCCCATTATGACTTGTCCCTAAGAATGTGCAATTAATGTTAAATAATAATTTTCATACAATATGTATTTACTCATTATAATTTTGTTTATCCCTCCAACTTTGTTGCTTTGCGAGTTTTGACAACCAGAGCATGTAAGCCAAGATCCATTGGGTGTTTTTTTTATCAGAAGTTTCTAAACCAATTTTTAATATCCTATTTATAAATTTGATTTGTTTAAAAAGTATGTTAGAGGACCTAAAACTCTGTTAACTTTAACAAAATGGTTATAAATTGAATAACTTAATACTCAATCATAGAACTTTAAGTGACTTTATAAAACAAATTATAATAACTTTATTTCATTCCTTCATGCTTCAATGAAGTTATTTGATGCATTCTTCCATTTATGTCGGGTTTATGAATTATATGAATCTTTATTGCGCTTGTTAGCTTAAAGTCTTGTTTACCCAAATGTACTCAAAACTACCACAATGTGTGTACGTTATTCAAAAATGTGTTTGATCTTCCACGAGATCATTGTAATGGTTTGACACCCTTACAAATGCTGCGTTCATAGTTAATAAAATCATTACACTGTGTATGAGTCACGGGAGGCTAATCTCAAAACCTATCCTATGTGGAACCACATTACGGTACCAAACTCATACTTCGTATCCCGTAATCGAGAGTTGCGCAAAGCTTCCCAGCGGAAGGAGAACATTTTTGGCTATTGTTTGATGATAAGGAGTGGTTACCTGCAGGACATTTCGTTTTCAGCACGGCAGGGGCAGTGACTGGTTATCGGATGCGCTTACCAAGTGGATCCTTACCAACACATTTGCCCAGCAAAACAAAATAATACATGGACATTATCATGGAAATGGTGAAGTCTTCAACCACAATAGGACGCTCTAGGGTAGATCATGGAGGAAGAAAATATAATGATCTGTGGTTCTGAACGGAAACCTCTTGTTGTCACTGCCATACAGAGAGTTTTAGGGAGGTGTTTATAAACGTCAGCTGAATTGTCACTTCTATTTTTCTGTGAGGTTTCTTGCTTTCTGTATTTTGTAGTAACTGTTCATTCATTCCAAACTCTTCCTTTTCACTTGTGAACATTCTGCTGTTATTTCTCTCGGGTTTTTTGCCATGTGAAACTACTAATATGTTGCCAAAGCTTTAAATATTTGAATAAATAATTATAACTCAGCAATATTTGTACGAGTTAATGAATTTGTTCTATTTGATTATGAATTAACAGAAAGTGGCTAACACGATGAGAACGATTCATCTAGTAAGTAAGTCTGTTCTGATTGCAACCGGTGATAAAAACTTCCGCGTCAGAATTGACCTGGATTCCGGGTTTTAGGGAGCCCTGGCCCATTTTGGGGTCAAACTGACGCAGAGTCCGAGTTAAAATCCAATCTTGTAACCACTTGCCGGGTCAGCCTGACCCAGAAATGGGTCAGGGCTGAAGCCTTTTTCAGGCATCTGAAAGCACACAAATGTGTACAACAAGGGTGTTTTTTCTTTCATCATTTTCTTTTGCAACTTCGATGACCAATTGAGCCCAAATTTTCAAAGACTTGTTATTTTATGCATATGTTGGGATACACCAAGTGAGAATACTGGTCTTTGACCACTATTACTAAACGTGTCCAGTGCCTTTTATCACTGATCTGTATTACCCTAGCTGGAATTGTACAAACTGAAGACACACACCGACATGTTGCTATACACCAATAAGCCATGGATGAATTACCAAGTTAACCTGGGAAAATACTCTCTGTTCTTTGTGCGTTCCATTGCACTCTTTGCGTCTCTTCATGAATTACCTTAAGATTCCTCTGGAATGAGAGTAGCAAGATGTCTGCATGGTAGCCTCGTTATCTTGTTGCATACCATCTACATTCCTCGAGTGTCCTCTTTGTGTTTCTGAATTACCTTTAGGTTCCTCTTGAATGAGAGTAGCAAGATGTCTCCATGGTAGCCTCATTATAATGTTGCATCTACATTCCTCGAGTGTCCTCTTTGTGTTTCTGTATTACCTTTAGGTTCCTCTTGAATGAGAGTAGCAAGATGTCTCCATGGTAGCCTCATTATAATGTTGCATCTACATTCCTCGGGGGACCTCTTTGTGTTTCTGTATTACCTTTAGGTTCCTCTTGAATGAGAGTAGCAAGATGTCTGCATGGTAGCCTCGTTATCTTGTTGCATACCATCTACATTCCTCGAGTGTCCTTTTTGTGTTTCTGAATTACCTTTAGGTTCCTTTTGAATGAGAGTAGCAAGATGTCTGCACGGTAGCCTCAGTATCTTGTTGCATACAATTTTACATTCCTTAAGTGTCCCCCTTGTGTTCCTTGATAAATTACCTTTAGGTTCCTCTTGAATGAGAGTAGCAAGATGTCTGCATGGTAGCCTCAGTATCTTGCTGCATACCATTTACACTCCTTGAGTGTCCTCTTTGTGTTCCTTGATAAATTACCTTTAGGTTCCTCTTGAATGAGAGTAGCAAGATGTCTGCATGATAGCCTCAGTATCTTGCTGCATACCATTTACACTCCTTGAGTGTCCTTGTGTTCCTTGATGAATTACCTTTAGGTTCCTCTTGAATGAGAGTAGCAAGATGTCTGCATGGTAGCCTCAGTATCTTGCTGCATACCATTTACACTCCTTGAGTGTCCTTGTGTTCCTTGATGAATTACCTTTTGGTTCCTCTTGAATGAGAGTAGCAAGATGTATGCATGGTACACTCGTAGGCACCAATGCGATGGTTCTCAAACAGGAGATGTGATACCTTTACGTGGTGCGCATGATGTTTGTAATCTATTTGACCAACCGGGTCATAGGTCGGCACGGCACAAAGTCTACACCGATTTACAAGTAAATGATATAAAGGGACATGTTAACAATCTGCTTAGCTGTTTTTAGCTTGCAGTACGTAGACCTAAATTGCAAAATGGAAACATCCCTAAAAACATATTAACTGTCGCTTAGATCATCGACTGACAGAATTCCTTGTAATACATTCATTTTGATCTTAATTAAAGAGACATCTTACTGTTAATTTTAAACAGTTTATAAAAAGTTGACAAGTGTTTAATGTAATTTCCCCTCCACATGATGTCACATAAATGTGTAATCTATAAACCATAATTAATTTACGAGTTCGTTCTTTTTAACCGTTTCTGTAACTACGTCTGTGTACTAATTAATAGTCACTCTGTAACTTCACGGATTGTGAAGGGGGAAATTTATAGGTTTATTTATTTATTTATTTATTTCAACATCTTTATACAGGATAAAAAGATCAGCAAAAGCTTTTCTACATCACAGTCAGTCATTGTGGGACCCTTTTGGGTACCTCAGGAGAGTCAGATTTGTTCTCTTCTTTAAGGTTATCCGGCATTCAAATCCTGCCGTTGATGGAAAAGGTAAATGTCGATGGGTTCATTTAATTTTAGAAACCTCCTGTTCCAAGTCGGAAAAGGTTCGTCCTCAAAACTGAAACCTACAATCTTAAATCGCAGCAAACCTTCAAAGGGAAATCGTCATTAACATCACAGAGATTTGACTCGGCGCTTTGACGAATAGACCTCTGTACTGATGACGTCACGGTTTGTTGACCGCACTGCATTAAGTGCTGTAACTGGGTACATCATTTCCGACAGCCGTGCAAAGACACAATTCTTCTTCAAAGTGGTAAACAACTGTGACGTCATCAGTACTTAGGTCCGTTGGTTGACGAACGAGACAAATAATACACACGGTGGTTCTGCTGAGAACCAGTGATGACCGGTGGATTGGTTTACTCAATAGAAAACAGTACACGTTGAAACTAATGGTGGAAATACACCAACATGCAACACAAGCCGAACAGTTTTACTTTTACAAATAGGCCCCTATACAAATTTTAAAAAAAAATGTTAACTCGGCAAATGGGTAAGGACAAATGTCAAACTCATCCCCATAAAGATTACTTTGTCGAGAGCTGCAAATAAAACTCACGGCAGCCGTTTGATTTCGTGAAAATGTTAAACCGAATGTTTAGGAAAAATCACCAGGCCTCCTGTTTGTTTGTTTGTTTTTGGGGGGTGGGGGTATTTGTTTGTTTGTTTGTTAGTTAATAGTGTTGTTTTCACATTCTCCCAATTTGGCGAAATAATAAAGTGTTTTCGTTTGAGGTGAAAAAAGTAGGGTAGACCCCAATTTATTTATCGCTCAAACGAAGTCGAGTTGTCCCTTAATCGGTAATAACTAGGGAGAAACGCTTCGCTCTACAATTAAGTTTCAGTCGGTATAAGTGAATCTTAAAATGTTCTACAACAGGACTCACATTGTGATATTGACAAGGTTGTCCTCCTGTAAGCTCGCTATAATTGAAAATACCGCGGTCAAAGCTTCGCTTTGATATCTTATTTGTTTGCATTTGAAGGTAGTGAGGTGGTGGTGTTCCAAGTTGTTATTTGTTTATAAAACCTTTCTAAACAAATTAATGGAAACCTGCAGCAAGCGGAAGGTCGCCTAACCCTTAAACACTGATTAGTAAGCACAAAATAAAAGCTACAGTAACGGTTCCGCCATGACTCTTTGAAAAAACAGTGTGAAACAAAACAAAACGACAAGTGCTGATTCCCGGATACAATAGTTTTTTTTTCCTAAAACCCCTGATGCCCGAAGAAGAAAATAAACATGACAGTACTCTATCCAGGTCTCAGGGAAGCGGACATGATTATAAAGCAACTTCAAACCTAGATATTTATTTACCCTGCTCGAATCATACAACTTTCCACATGGCTCGTCGTAGTCAGTCGTGATTTTCGTCTGACTATAGATCGATTTATTGAAGAAAATGCGGTTGTACTACGTCGAAAAAGGCTCTGAGGAAGGTAAGGTATTATAACAGAAGGGATTGTAAAAACTTATATTGGGGTGTTATCCAAACTTCTTTGATAGCCTAATAATAGGCCTGCATTTCATATAAACTATAGGCTAGTTGTACATTTTTCAAAATATGTACATTGTACAACCACAGCGCGATTTCATGCAGAGTTGGCATCAAGTCTTAAGTCTTTGAGGTAAAGTCTCAAGTCTAGTCTACAGTCTTTAAGGTACTCGTCAAGTCTTAAGTCTTTGAGGTAAAGTCCCAAGTCAAGTCTTAAGTCCTTGAGGTAAAGTCCCAAGTCGAGTTATTTTCTTACGGTAGGTTTGAGAACTCTGGATTCATCAGATAGAGAGAACGTATGAAACGTATGGAATAGTTTACGTAAAAGAACTTTAAATTTCAATCATTGTTCGTAATTACATCTGATTTATTTTAAAGAAAACTAAAATATGGAATCAAATCAAATGTCATATCGGTCTGTAGTTTATTCAACACACATCTAGAAACAGATTCCAAGTCAGAGTTTTCCTCTGAGCTTTAAGTCATTAAGCTCAATTCTCAAGTCTTTTTATCACGGCTAGTCTCAAGTCCCAAAATGACGTGACTCGAGTTCAAGTCTCAAACTCGAGTTCCTTATACTCTTATGCATCCCTTTAACGTTGCCAGGCAAGTTTATAACTTTCTCGAAAATGACGGCATTTAATTTTGAAACACTTTCACAACATAGTGACAGTGGGTGGCATTATAGATTAGGAATCTTCTACACAATCAGCTGACTGCATGGCGTTTCTTAAAAGAAAAGATCTACTTTTTTCATGGTTAAAATGTAATAGAAATACCGTTTATCCAATTGTTTCGGTGTACGCCTGTTAACTGCTTGGCTTAATCAATCGGTGTGTCAATACAAATTAATGGTAGATGAAACCAAATTACAAAACTAAAATAATTAAGCAAACAAAATAACTTAAATTTACCTGGGCAACACCTGGACATTTTAACAACACACTTAGATATTAAAAATCGTTATAAAAAAAAATAAAAAAACAAAACCCTCTTACCCATGGAAATAACTTGTCAGCATGTGCTGGGCCCAATTTCATAGAGCTGCTAAGCACAACAATTTGCTAAGCATGAAATTTCTTCCTTGATAAAAACAGGATTACCAACTAAATTTCCATGTGTTGCATGTTGCTTGTTACTGGTATTCAGCTGTTGTTTGCTTATCCTGAAAATCACGTGGAAATTTGGTTGGTAATCCTGTTTTTATCAAGGAAGAAATTTCATGCTAAGCAAATTGTTGTGCTTAGCAGCTCTATGAAATTGGGCCCATGACAACGGGTACCGGTACCAGGGACGTTGCAACCAAACAGGGCCAAATTTCATAGAGCCGCTTAGCAGAAAACAATGCTTAAAATGTTGCTGCTAAGCAAAAGTAAGCAGACTACCAGTCACAGATTGTACACGTGACATGCTTTTGTGGCGGTAACCTCATTCTGGTAAGCATCATTTTGTTGTGCTTAGCTACTTGTTGTGCTTAAGCAGCTCAATGAAATTGGGCACAGGTCCCTTGCTGATGGGTTTTTAAGTATGTCTTGGCATGTTCTATTTGTTGGTTGTGTTTTATCTTAAAGACACTGGACACTATTGGTAATTGTCAAAGACCAGTCTTCTCACTTGGTGTATCTCAACATATGCATAAAATAACAAACCTGTGAAAATTTGAGCTCAATTGGTCGTCGAAGTTGCGAGATAATAATGCAAGAATAAAAACCCTTGTCACATGAAGTTGTGTGCTTTCAGATGCTTGATTTCGAGACCTCAAAATCTAATTCCGAGGTCTCGAAATCAAATTCGTGGAAAATTACTTCTTCCTCGAAAACTACGTTACTTCAGAGGGAGCCGTTTCTCACAATGTTTTATACTATCAACAGCTCCCCATTACTCGTTACCAAGTAGGCCTAAGGTTTTATGCCAATAATTATTTTGAGTAATTACCAATAGTGTCCACTGCCTTTAATAGACTGTGCAAGTCTCGCGCATATTTGAACTTCCGGGACCATTGTGGTCCCAACCATATATGGAGATTTACGTGGGCAACATTTTGTTTTGTCAATTATTTTAGTTTAACGTGGTTTATGACCATGAAAAATATATATGTTGTTGGGAATGTAATACTTATAGCCTAGTTTTAAAAAAAATATGAAAGTAAAATCAATACAACAATATAACGAAGAAAACCCGAGAATTAAACTTGATCAGCTTTACTGCAAAAAACTAAGAATTTTGTGCTCACCTCCGATCACAAAACTTATGTCAACGTGGATGCGCGTTGATAATCACCAGATGCTGTTATTGCAACGCGAAGCCTTTTCATAGCAGTCTATGGTTGTTGAGGCGTCAGCGTCCTCTATAAACTGCGTCGAGCGTTAATTTTACGCCCGTATGACCATTGCGAATCTGTGTTAGTGGTTTCTGAAAAGTTAAGACCAAATAAGCATCCTTGTCCCAGAGTTTTAATTTTGCTTCAAAAATAATTAACACATTTTTTTTTAAATTTTATACAAACGAAAACTGATTTGTATAAACATGTAATGAGTATTTTTGTTGTTCAGATTATGTCATTAGATATAATTTAAAACAAAGATTTGATTTGTAGAAAAGAAGTTCTTCGTATGACGTGTTTTCTCGTTCCGATACGCGCGAGACTAGCACAGTCTATACACACATACATTGTAAACGATGTACATTGTATACGGTATCATTAGATAATGTTACCTTTTGTCTACTCTTCACTGTTTTATCATTGCATACGTGGAGCCCGAAACGGTCCAACATTCTGTTTAATGTAATTGTTAAAATGAACTGAACCGAACTGAAATAACCTTTAGAAACAAAACTACATCTGTTTTGTGTAAAACTCACGCCCAACCCTTATGTTGCACCTTTCCTGTATGAAAGAAAATAGCCAACTACACAAACTACATAATGATCCAATCTCGCCTAAAATAGACACATAAATAACCTTGACATTGAGGGCGTTTTCGGAACTAAGGCTTTATAAGGTTCCTCGGTGGGTGTTTGCTAAACGTTGACTTGTAGACTCCAAATCAGCCATTTTGGCACTGTGTGCTTTCAATACGAACCTTCACCAGCTGTAGGCTTTACTTTATAACTTGCACAGTCAATTTACAACCTTTTAAAGGCATAGTACACGTTTAGTAATTGGAGCCTATTGTTTGTTTCAAACCTACAGTTGTAGATAAATACCATAAATTAACCTGTGTAAATTTCATTTCAAAAGGTGATAGCGTTTTTTGAGATATTGCCGAAAATCTGGAGCGGCTATGTCCACACAGGAAGAGTAATCTGCATTGGAATACACACTCTGAGAAGCGTTACGCGTAACGCTTCTGAGATTCAAATGTTTTGGGGGATAAAAAGTGATATCTTTTTCCATAACCGCAGTACTTCGAAATGAAGTTTCTCACAATGCATTATACTATCCAAAGCTGGTGTACTTCTTACCAAGTAAGTTTGTATTGCCATTAATTATCAGAGTCATACCAAATCGTGTCTGATGCCTTTAAGTGAGTTTGTTGCCGTAACAAACCCACAGGTGAGAATGTGTATAGTTGTAAGATCTATTCCCCAGAAGGATTTTAACCGTTAAATAAAGTCATGATAACTACGCTCAGCACAGGCTAGCTATTGTCCAGGACCTTGGGCTTGTCGGAAGGACAGTTCCGTGTGTTATCGGAAACTACCAAAAGGACACTGAATGTACATAAAATTCGACACGATGGTCCTTCTATGGGAGGTTAAAATGCCACGGCGTGGTTCAATGTATGTGTACAGGTTCTATAAAAAAGTATAGTGCGCGTGAACGTTTGCTAAAACTAATTGGCAGTCTCAAGTCTAAATTTGAGCGCAAACTGCATCTCAGCCGACGACCTTAACCTGCTCAAAGGGACTCCAAGGTCAAATTCAATTTTACGATCCAATCATTTTCCAATAGATAGAGTCCTTATGAAAATGGTTGACAAATTACGAGTCTATTTAACCTCATGTTAAAATTGTGCAAAATGCCACTGTGTTTGATACCCTTCAAGTGCATTTTTTGTCAAAATCCAAAACGTTCGATGACGTCACATTTCGAATATGGTATGTACATTTTTTACATAGAATTTCAAATTCATGTCTGAATTTTTGATGATATTTGATTTTGCTGTTCGATGACGTCATGTTTCAAATTTCGGTCAGAAAGGCTATCCAAAATGACGTTCCCACTTTCATGAGGACTCAATATAATTATTGGAAAATTAGTGCATCACAAAACCTAATTTGACTATGGAGACCCTCTTCAACATTTTGTCATCCATGTAAAAAAGATACTGGTAACATATCCAGCTTCCAATACTTTTTTTATTGTTCAGATTATTTTTCACTACGGTTTTATAATTAGTGATGAACTATTAATTACAGACAAACAATTGTAAAACAGGAAATCCAGCATCCGTGTTGGTGTTGAGGTGCGAACAGTCCAATACAACAACAATCATATCGTCCTGACATCAAAGTCAGCAGATTTCAGCTCACATCGCGGAGTAGACGGAGAATTGACAAATCCCTTTAACTTTCAGCCTGTAGTACACAGTAGCCACGCAAGTAGACTTCCCTTACTTAACTTCCTGAACTTATTAACTTGTTTGGTTGTCTTGGCAAGCGAGTTGGACGAGTGTAGGAGGCCCATAGAGTGGGCTTGCCGCTGTCAACAGGCAGCTAACTATTATTAGGTATAATATATCTTGCTTGAAAGACCTTAGTCGTCATTTTTGATATATCTTCACCTTATGGATCATACCAAAACGTCTGGAAGATGAGCGAAACTTTCCGAGGTAAGTTTGGGTGTTTCTTTTTGTGTTTTGATACGCTGTAGGGTTCCAAGTCGAGTTGTCTTACGGACGCCTTTTTATTGGATAGGGTCACAATTCGGAATATCATTGAGCAGTAGGTTACCAAAGACAGTTTGTTCTTTAAAAAAACCCGATACAATTAATACAAAATAAACAGTATATTTTGTTCTCGTTTTCATTATTAAGTAATCACTTCTGTAATGTTGTATATTTGAATAATTTGTGGAAAATGTAACCCCCGTTTTGACGGGAAGGCACTTACAACGCCATTGGGCCTATAGGCCGTAGTCGATGTATGGAAATTAAACAGAAACATTGCCTTGGCCTGTGGTGGGACTAACAGGAAGTGATACCCACTCAGTCACTCCAATGAAAGATGTTCCTGTGTCAGGCAGAAATACATTACATCAATTACTAATTAATTAATTAAACATCAGATGGTGTGATTTGCATCTTCACTGCATTGTTTCGGTATACAGGCGTACAATGGACTCAAATTATGCTTAGCGCAATTGAGCAGGAATCTAGTCATGTGAAATTGTTTTGGGCAGGTATCTATTTCCGGACTCAAATTCTGCTTAGCGCAATTAAGCCGGAATCCAGTCATGTAAAATTGTTTTGGGCTGGTATCTATTTCTGGTTACCAAAACTGTTTTGAGTTAAGCAAAAATTATGGCCCCTTTCTTCCGATTCCATTTTTGTCCATGTTATATATTTAAAAAATACCATAAATGCAAACTTTACATCCGACAAACCTTGCTTTCTTTTATTTGAACACTGTTAAACACACTTATTTTTATATGACCTTAATCATGATTGTATAAGACTAGAAGTTTAAATGAGTGTGCCCAGACAAGAACCGAGAAAAGCTTTCCAGTTGTCCCAGTCTGCCATGTATGTTATTTGTCATTGGATGTTTCTGTATAGGTATATAAGTCATCGGAAATAGGAAAACTTGATGACTGTTGGTGTATCGCTCACCCTCATGTGGGACGGCACTAGCCATGTGAGTCACCCAGGCGAGTTCGGAATAGGGTACAAGTCGACCGTCGGTTAAATATTATATGAATAAATTATGAATGCGTGCAATGGTGAGATTAATGATTCATGGGTTGAAAGATGGAATGTTCCATTTAACTGAGGTAAAGCCAAGTTGAATGGAACAATCTTTCAACGAATGAAAATATTCTCTACATTGCACGAATGTGAAACATATCATTTGTTTTATACGGTAACATCCAAGTAGCTCCTTGTCATTTGGAGGAAAAAACTTGTAACAAAATACTCAAGATTGAGTTCTAGTGTGAACTACGAGGGCGTTTTGTATTGACTAGGGCTTTCCAACAGTGCCAACTTGTCCCATTCTGATCCAAATCGAGGGAACTATGGCCATTGATATCACCCGTTGTTTTTGTTCCTTGCTAGCACTATATGCACAACATCCCGTTGAATAGGCTGTTTAGACCGTTCGGATATGCCCGCTTGGTGGGGTCTAGGCTGCAATAGTCGAATGGTTTTTATAATGAATGTCGCGTGAGCAGCAAGCCTTCAACCAAACATGAACAAAGATCTTCTTGGGTGTTATATACAATTTGTACACAACATTCAATGTTATTTTTAAAAAGATAAACAATGTCACTTGTGACACCACAAATAAACATCGCAAGAACCAAACAGCCTGGACGCGATCCGAACAGCCCGATGCAAGAAAACCAAAATCCGACTCTTTTATGGAAATCGCACCGTACGATTTTTGTCAACCGTTGACATGAAGAAAGAGGCACATTTCTTTAAAAAATCAGCTGTTATTTTATTTATTTTTCTATTTTTTTACAAATCTTATTTTATGTGGTATTTATGATACAAATTGTAAATTGAATTGGAGATACAATTTACTAACCAAAACATGATTTCCGGGAGCTACGCGGAAGTGGGTTGGTCACCACAAACTGTCCATGGCGTAGGTACATCTCTTAAAATATAATTTTCTTAAAAATATACAATCCTTTATTTTTTATTTCAACGCAATGAAACTAATAGTCTGTAGAATGTTGTTAACTTTTTTGGATTTTTCGTTATATCTAATCTTACTTTGTAAAATCCGCCATTTTGATACTAGCCCAACTGTTTTTTAGTTTGGTTCTGCATAATGTGCGTTGCGTTGTAATGCGGTCATCGCCGAAACTAGGGTAACATTTTAGGGGGCACAAGGGGGGTGCACCATTTTTTTCTAGGGGGCACCTCTAGCCAAGTTTCCGTTTGCCTTTTTCTTAAACAAGCCCCTTTTTAGCACTCTTGTTAGACCATTTACTATTTTTACGTGAGTGTAAAAACAAATATATTATCTGCGTGTAAATAGAAAAATAGTTTTAAAACTCACTCTGGTAATTGTCTCTTAAAAGTCTAGATGTCAAATGGAGCACCTGGGGGCACGGACATCAGTTTCCCCCCTCCCCCCCCCCCAGTTAAAATACGCTACTGCACGCAGTCGCTACTCATTGCGGTGTGGTTGCAATTAGGGGTAGACTTTAGCGATAATTATGACTAGGATATTGTGTGTTAAAATACCATTGTGATAGTAGATTCAGTGGTTGATATTGAGATACTTCAAGAATTAAATACTTCCGGAATACTTTATGTAAGAACCAGTAGGTCACGGTATGTATGCCTCGATGCAGAAATGGACAAGCTCTATTGTCCTTCAGTCATAAATGGAAAGTTATTCAATTAATAAACCACAAGGTAAACTGACTTTTGTAGATTTTTCACTATTTTTTGGTTGAACCATGGAGGAAGAAAATACACCTCCATGGTTGAACAATGGTGACTAGAGCGGGAGTTGAGCATGCAACCTCCGGATTAACGCAAATATTACTATCACCCATCATAAATCCATTCATTGGTCGTTATAAATTGTTTCTTCTGCCAATGATACAATTATAGTTACATTTGTCGTTTCAATAGCATGAGATAGGCACAGGCCGTGTACAAATTAGCGGCTACAGCTTAGGCTAGGGCTAGACTTACACGTCATCACGCATTGAAGTACGTCCTATAGAACACCCTTTAGTCGTATGCCATGGCGGTATTCCGCTAATCCGGATATAGAGCCACCCCATCGCAGGATGCTATATCATTACCATCTCTATAACAAGGAGCTTTCGGATAGACATTTTACAATTTTCTTGTTGAGGTCATTGCAAAAGTATAACCCGACCTTCATTTAATTTTGTGGTCACATTCAGAAAAAAAAAACTATGTTTTGTCGGAGATATTATGCCTGTTCATACGGGGATTATTTTAATTGCGTTAGTCAAAATTAGCGGCGATGATTTGGGGGACTTCAAATGCTATTTTCCCAACTTTTACAGTATTTATTACGGAAATGTTGAAACTAATACATGTTTTGGTTCATTACCAATCCTGCGTTTTGTCTTTAACCTGGTGTCCTTTAATGTCATGACATTTTTCACCGGTTACCCCCGGTAGAATATTAGAGTCACTTGTCATGACTAACCTGGCACCTGTAGGTTTACCGGCAACCTACAGGAAGTCAATTCATAACCAGGAGGTGGTCTACTATATGCCGGACTTGTCTTCGACAGCAAAGCCTTCCAAACACTGTCTCTGGCTATAATGGAACAGCGTTACGGACGTTGTGTTGATGTTTTCCGGATACAAAAAAAAAACCAAGTTGACCTTTTTTGTTGAACTCAAAGTTTTCTTGGTATAAAGTTCGTGCAGTTCACATGTTCACACAAAAGTGCTTTTTTGTCCGAGAAAATGCTGCATAAAATCAAATGTGGTTTATTTGACTTACATTTTGACAAAACTAAATAAATATATACGAATACTGTTTAATAACAGTCCACCCTGTTGTTGGTGTATTTCTTATTGTTTGCTTCTTCTAAAGGAAGAATCTCTCACTCTTTTTAGAAGTTAGTACCAGGGAGCTATTTTATAGCTGCCAGGGATTTTACATGTCTCTTCATTCATTGCACCGGATTTATGTTCGCTTCGATCATGCAGAGTATAGTCCAACTTCAATTTCAACAGCTCTTGCTAGACATAACAATGTGACCTCATGCCTAGAATAGCTGCAGTTGTATTTAGTACACAAAACCAGATTGTGTTTTCGAGATTTATCTTCTGTAGGAAGTGTGCCTAAGTTTAGATTTTGCATTGTTAGATTACACAGGAAATAAATACAACAGATGCTGGAAAAAGAATCCTGTTAATTAAACGTGACACATAACTTGACACTACAAAAGGAACTGGAAACAGCGCTGCGACCTTGTCCGAATTAATGGCAGTAGTGGCTATGGCTATTCCTATTCGTCAACGTTGCCGTTGCAGCCAAAGACCATAGCCGTAGCCGTAACTGAAGTCGCGTGACTCGGACGCGGCTTAAGAGTCTCCATGGACCCTTTATGTTCACATCTTCTGTTTGTGTCGTGTTCTCTGTGTGCAGCTGCAATAATATCTGCTTAATTGCTCCAAACTGAAAAGGGAACAGACCACTGATGACCAATGAAACCAGGTTTTGTTTGAGCGCGTTTTGGGCAACTCCGATCAGATACATGATAATGTTAGTTCCGCATTATCGCGACTAAATTTGCACTATTGTGACGCTATAACTGCAGCCGAGTATTGGAGCTCGTTTAGACCTGGATTGCAAAATAACAGGAATTTTTTTAAGACGATTGTCGTAACAATCCAGTATTACAATAACAACACATTTATAAGGAGTAAGTTCCGAACCAAACTTGAAAATAAAGTAAAGGCTACAAATAAGAAAATTTGGCATAACTTGTAAGAGAAGCGCATATTATACATAAAGAATTGTTTCGGTCAGTGAATTTTACGTCAAAATAGTGTCTCTGGTCAAAAGGCACCCTTCAATTCAATTCAATTCAATTCAATTCAATTCAATTCAATTCAACTCAATTCAATTTAATTCAATTCAATTCATTGATTGAATGAAACGGCAAAAAACTTTGCTGCTATGAACAAGAATAGCTTAAGCAGTGGCTACGGCTAGAACGATGTCAAGTCCTATCCTTCAACGTTGCCGCTGCTCCAGCCTTAGCCTGAACATCTGACGTCACACTTCGAGGCTCGTGAATAACGCCACATACCAGCCTGACCGGATGTTGCCATATGTACCTTTGACCTCGCATTCATTTCACACGCAGATTGGCAGTCAAATCACACGTAAATATGTACCTATAGTGAATAAAACAGCACCATGCATGTACAAACAGTATGCACACTGTGCATGTGCAGCAGACATCGAAAGTGCAAGCTGACAAACTACATCACCTGCGGACCAATCATAACGCAGATATGGAAAGCTTACGTCACTGCACGTTTATCCAATAAAATCATAGTATCCAATTAAATTACTGGGCCTGTAAGACCAGTGCATGTCTTTATCCTTGCGGATAAAGAGACAGGGGACCAGTCTACTACCCGGTCAGTTTCCTTTGTGGTTTACTATTTATTTGACAATGAGAATCTCATGACAAATGGTGAATGGAGGTGATCTTGACATCCACTAAGTTAACAGTACTTCTTGAAAACACCCTTTGTTTGTATCCCTGTAGAGTTAAGTAATACCATTGGTAATGCACTGTGGACTGACCAGTCCTCTATTGTGTAGACTGCAACACCTGAGTGACTCCACAGCAGGAGTACATGGACTATGTGCATAAACTATTCTGCATAGATTGGGCAGAGTACTACTACTAGCTCTACATGTGCAGAACTGCTCCTCAGAAGATAGTCAGCCATTACATGTACATTACCAATCTAACACTATAGCCTACACTTTGTACATACTTGTAGACACCTATCATTGTAAATATATACACACATTATTGAACATTGTTGGCTGTAGTACACAGCCAACCTCAAGAGAAGGTTCCACCCCGCCAAGTAGATTCAGCTGGACCTTACACCACACTGACAGCTCTTCAGTAACTTGGAGGTAATACTTATAACTTTATAGAAATATACTACTTCGGTGAGTCAGACGATGTATTCACGCAAGTCATGTACACCAGATCCCTTCATCGGGGATAGCAGTCTGGACGACTTTACGACCAGGGTCCAACTTTATCCAACTTGCTGAAACAGACAAGTTTTGTTAAGCAGAATACTGTTATATCGAGGTCAAGATGACAGCCATTGTAAGACTGTATCTGAATTGGCGGCTACAGTCACAGCTACGATTGCTAAAGGTGTTGCTGAGGACGTCCTATACTTCAACGCATGATGACGCAGTGATCCAGACGTAGCCAGAGCCGTAGCCGCCAATTCGGACACGCCCTTAAATTCAGACAAACTTCCTTGACACTGATATTTATTTCCGGTCTCAGGAATCTATTAAGGATGTTGCTTTGCTGAGATGTAGAAAAAAGTCATTCCAACAGCTTTATTCCACGTACTGCATCTCCGTTGAACTCCTTGCCTGGTGCATATTTCCCTCCATCCCACAATCTAGACTGTTTTAAGGGGAATATCAATTCCCACCTTCAGCTCCCCCTGGGTTGTTTTCATCTTAAATATTTTCTTATTGTAGCCCTGTACCAAGAGTTGTCTTTAGCCTTGTTTCGGGCAAACTTGCATATTTTCTTTTAAGGGTAAAAAGATGAATTCTTATAATCCCTCGTGAGAGGAATATGAATTGGTTATAGAGAATCTTACCTCCATTACCAGAATTAGAGAAGATGAGTAAAACGGTGATGAGCTTTCCCAATGAGGAGAGATTCCAAGACCCAAATGGCTTTCTTATTTCAGGTCATTCCTACTATTTTACTATCTAAGACAGCTGTCTTGGGACTAGCACACATTTTGTTTTCATAGGGGCGCATTGCCTTCAAATCTCTCAAAATGTTGCAGTTTGGAATTACACCTGTCCTTTTTAAGAGTTGTCCATGCACTAAAAAATCTACAGTGTGTTGTAATTAGTGAGTAGTGATTAAAAAAATATATATATATGCCTCTGGAAATACAACCAGCGGAACATACGGTCCGCCATTTTGTGCAGTCGAAAATTTTGTTCCACAAAAATATCGGACCGTGTTCTAATTCTGTCCTGAATTTACACAAAAACAACACAGTTTCGAGAGATACTTATGAGAATCATTATATTCTACTTTTAAAATATCTTTCCACCAATAATTCACTTCCTATACACACGCTTTAGCCCAAAACGCCCAATCCGAAAGCAATATGCCCTAAATTACCGTTTTCCCTTCTCATTTCAGCCAAACTCGAGCGTTCAATCAGTTTGCCGAGAGTCCCAGATGATCATGATGTTGCAGCAGCACCGGTACCAGTCAATCACGAGGAACCACATCCAGGCCATCGGTACTTCACACCGCAGCCTGGCCGCAAGAAGCCACAACCAACTCCAAGGCCTGCTATCCAACGCAGAAAATCCGAAGTCGCCTCCAGAAAGATCCACGAAGATGAGCAGGCTGCCACGTCAATGGAAACAGACGGCGAGGTGGAGTTGGAGCAAGAAAACCAAACCGTTCAGAACGGCCACGTACAGGAGGTGTTTTCCGATAGGAAGAGGCCCCGGCTACCGGCCCTCAAAGCCACCAACCCCGGGGAGCCTCTGAAGCCGGTGCGGAAAGCCCCAAGTAAACCACCGGGGCATCGACGTCGCAAGTCTGACTCACACGTACACGTTATTGAGCAGCTCAAGAAACAACATGAGAAACTATCTAACGATTCGTCCTCACCGAAGCGCGGTGAGTCCAGTCTTGATACTGAAGCCGTATTTACGTTTCTTGCTATACTACCACTAATAGTGCATCAATGCACCTTTTCTCCCCGCCAAAAGTACTAGTTTATATAAAATTATTACCAGTGTACAACATTGTCAATGTATAGCCTCATACTTCAAAATGCACAAATCTTCGGTTTTTCCTGTGGTTTGATTGTTTCCCGTCGTATGCACTTATATTTAACAGTTCGCGGACTTGTTCTCTGAGAAACCATTTTTGAAACATCTATTTACCTATACTTTGCAATTTTTCCTTTTTATCTGTATCAGGTTCCAAAGTATTCAGATCAGCAAGCAATGCCTGCGAACTCTCAACGAAGTCATCACCAGATCCAGAGAATGGCCAGGTTGCTGTCCCCCGCTTCTTCACCCCACAGCCCACACGACGTAAATTCAACGTGGCCACCGTTGCCCGGACCCCGTCATTTAACGATCCCCTTCCGCTTGGTCCCGTGGAACGCCTGGCTCTCAAAACCAAGAAATTGACATCGCATGGCAGCGTAGACTCCGACCATTCTCCATCTCCCAGTCCACGCACCCCAGCCAGCCCTCTAGCAGCCCCTGCATTTAAGTCCAAGAAACTGGGCCGTCGGAAAAGCAGTGACTCAGGACTCACCTCTGACTATTCGTCATCGCCGAGCCCGCAAACCCCTGTTAGTCCGCTCACAGCCCCTGGGTTCAAGTCCAAGAAACTAGGCCCTCAGAAAAGCAGTGATTCCGGAAACGGTTCCAACTATTCTTCGTCTCCAAGCCCCAACACCCCGGTTAGTCCTCTTGCAGCCCCAGCGTTTAGTGGAAGGATGAGGCAAAGTGTCAGACCAGCTCCTGCGGTTCCAGACTCACAATTTAAAGGAATCGACTTCAGTCAATGGAAGGGTTCTGATATGGAAAAGCAATGGACTAAACCGGAACGCGCAACTGCAGATTCCATAGGTAGGTTATTATTCACTATTGATTTTAGAAAAAATACCTTCTGTCAATAAAGTATTTGTCAAATGTTAAACGGCAGTTTTTGTTTGGATCTTCCTGTCTTGGTTGTATATCTTGAACCCGAAGTTTTCTTAAATCGATACAAATCTTCTCAATGATGTAAGAAATGTTAAGGTGGGAAATTTCACAGGCTTAGTTTGGCAGTAATCATACTGGTCAAAATAAAACGATGACGATCTCTAACATTCTTGTCTAATGAGTTGATAATTATCCGAGGAATAAGCAAGTATATGTGTGTTCTAGGCGTTGATGTTGAAACATCATTACAACTTGCAAACGTTTTGCGTTTATTAATTTCAATTAGTCAAATGTAAAAATATTGAATTAATTCATTGATACCTCAAGCAGATTTTAATTTATTTGCTTAGTTTTGAGAAATAGACCGACCAGCATGCCTGACAAAATCCGACGCGTCAGTCGAGGATCCGTCAATAAGTCAAAACAGCGACAGTCCGGAGTGAGGCAGCTATCAGCCAGGCAACAGGCTGCCGTTGGAACGCCGTCTTCCCCCACCATCACCCGCGCAAAGTCCGCTCGGGGTCGCCATCAGAGCGCTCCTGCGGGACGGGTGGCGTTAGCTCTTAAGCACGACCCGACGTTCCCAGTGAAGAGTCCCACCGGGGAGGAAGTCCCTCTAGCGATCAGCCTATCTAGCGGCGGACTAAGACGCAAGAGTAACTCATCAGGCAGTCTCCGTAAGGATGTCTTAAGATCGGTGAGCATGGAGAGATCAAGAAAGAAGTCACTCCAACTGTCTCCGATTGATGAGAAAGCTGGAATTAAGGAGTTACTCCGGGAGGAATTGACTCAACTTGGGAAGGCAGACGATAAGTTTAAGATGGAGGCGATTCAGAGCAAGTATGGAGTGGACGAACCAGACAACGGTCGGGTGTCACAAAATGGTGGAAGTAAATCATCTTTGCGAAGAGTAAGATTTTCCTGTTTATGCATAAACCCTGTAACGGCAGTTACCAGTTCTTAATTAATGACCAACTTACGTCATGCATGGGAAGTCTGGTCGATCCTAATTCTTGAGTAAATTTTTATTTTACATAATTATGCTTCTTTGAAATATTAACAAAGAAGGAAAGATTTAGCCTGGGCCTCAGATTGTTTAAACTATAGTTCGCTTATCACATCTGTTAAACGTTTGCTCACCAATTCTCTTCACACATTTGGGTCTAGACTCAAGGATGGGGCCCAAACTAATAAATTTATTTCATAAACTTACATTTTTGTCTTCACAGTTTGTATCGAACAACGGGAGCACGTATAGTGACTATCCGTCCACGTTCTCTACACCTATCCCGAGCCGGCACGACCGACCCAGATTACGGCGTGGTCGAAGTTCGCGAACGTCCATGGGATCCTTATCAAGGAGTATGATTGCCAGTAAAGAGGTTAGTTTTCCAGAAAGACCCTTGGCTCTTCTGTGCTCATGTTTTGTCGATTGATGTTTTTAACTTCCTTTATGGTGCGGTTGAATGTTGTTTTTCTTTAAAAGAGCAACCGTTCGTCTTAACTGGTAAAGTTTTCGGGAAATAGAACTTTAGGCTGTGAAAGCATTAATAGTTTGAGGCTGATAGGGAAAAAGTTTGGGGGATTGTGCCTTCGATGAAACAAGCATGGAATTTGGCACACAGTCAGAGATGTCATGAGAAAGATATTTTGGTTGATAGGGCCATCGCAGATTTGTCTTGTTAACAAATATATAGGTAGAATAAAACGTTGCTGTCAAAATGGCTGCCAATGGTTGTTATTCTACCTATATTTTTTTAAATGACAAATCTGTGATGGCCCTATAGCCAAACGTCTTTATGACACTCTCTGACTGTGTACTATTCTATGCTTTCATCATCAAAGGCGCAATCCCACCACTTATATCTGCCGTCAATCAAACAGCCTCACACATATTTTGTATTGTTACTTCCTCCACCGGAATAAAACGAACTTTGAACTGAAGACGATGCGAGCATACTGATTGAAATGTCGTTTTGTTAAACTGCCGTTCTTTCCAGAACCACCACAACTCTCAAGATTTCAAGATAACGGAAACCTGAATATACAATATTAATTTTGCTCGAAAATTACTGCAGTTCAGACGAGTATTGCCATGAAAGTTAACTTTTTACATTTTTTCTTCTCAATTCACAAAAATGTATACATTCAATTGTTATGTGACCATCTCATCTCACAAGTTTTTAGGTGACATCTTCCTGAGCCACCGTTATGAGCACCGGGAGCTGAAGCGTTTCATTGGCTTCCTGACCGGTCTCATACTTGGTGGAGCACTCTTCCTTGGACTTTTGTACGGCCTCGAGTACAGCCTAAATGCCTCAATAGTCATAGCCTCTGTTAGTACTCTACTTATGTGTCTCAGCTTGGCACTAACTGGTGAGGAAAGGTCTCGAAAATGTTTCTTTTGGTACCAACATTAAATGAGCTGTATTTTGTTATTTTGCTTTCATTTGGTTAAACTTGCCCTAGGACCCCCCCCCCCTCCTCAAACAAAAATACCCACACACATTTAACTATGGGAGTTACGGGATACTTCTATTGTTGTTCTATTATTCCCTTTTCTGAAGAAATTCTCCGTGGGGTAACACTAGAACATAGAAAACGATGTGGGTAGCATTGTTCCATTGTGTAAAGTACCCCGCAAATACAACAACCAACCAAACAAACAAACAAAAAACACCCCCAACAAACGTACAAACAAATACCCCAAAACCCCCAATAAACCCAACAAATAAAAAATGGGGAAAAAAAAACAAAAAAAACAAGCAAACAAAATCAACAACAACATTTAAAAAACAAATACAACTATTAAACGCACACCGTCAAAACGTTAAGAACAACGAACCGAATCTTTTCCGAGCCATCGCCTCTCCTTCAAGAGAAAAATCGATTGTCCGATGTATCTGTACAAGTTGTACATAGCTTATTTCGGTTCATGGATTCAATTGATATCCACATCGTATCTCCAATAAAGTGTCAATCATTGAAATCAAATTCAATATCGCGAAGAGAAATATCCTATCACAATACATTTAAACTTCAAAGAACAATTTTAGGTTCTTTGTTTTTCCGAGGTCTCAAAAAAAAGCTTCCCAGTTCCTTTTGCATCAATAATGCTTTCCTCGATTGTTTTGATAGATGTCTTTGCCAACTAATTCTTTTCACCTTTTTTTTTTATAGTTTTTGTTAATTCTTTATTTCTTTGTATTTTGATTTCAGCATGCCATTTGGTTTACTTTCTTGTCTCTTCCTTTCCGTTTCATGCTTGCCATTTTGGATGATGCATTTTTGCTTTTATTGTCTACGGTCAGAACAGGGTCTGAAGCAGGTATTGAGGTTATACATTCATGTTACCCCCCCCCCCCCACCACCACCACCACCCCCCTAAAAAAAATACTTTTAAGCAAGCCCTTTAACCCCCTTACGAAATATGAGTTAACGATTTTGAAAACAATTTAATTGTGAAACTTAACGATTTAATTGTAAAACTGAAATAATAAAAAACAGTTCGTTACGATACCTTGTTCGTACTATTTTAACAATTGTTGATTTACGCTTCGTTTTAATCTATTTTCACTTTATTTTCTGTTCAGTTTATATATTTTGTGTACAGTACCTTGTATGTTTAACTTTTAAGTTTGCTGAAACTAATTTCCGTGTGTGACATTATATAGTACTTCTGGTTGTGTAACTTTTTGTTTTAAATTATTCGTTGTTATTTCATTGTGCTTTCTTCAAATTGTTATAGGCCTATCCTTTGTTAAGTTACATACATTTCAGCTAATGCTGCTATTGTATTATTATTTTTAATAAACCATATGAATAAATGATTGAATGAACACAAAATGAAAACCGAACTTTTCAATTACCTTCCAGTGAGAGCTCGTTGTGTGGCATCTTTGATGATACCAACATTGTGTACATCGAGAGGTCGAGCTGCCTTTCTTGCTATTATTGTAGCTTTACTTCTCAGTGGGCCTATTGATAACATCTATAATAATGCAAATGTGGCATCTGAATCGATGAGCTGCAGTGCAGAGGTTTGTATTGTCTTATGTCCTTCTGTTAAAACCTTCCGAGCAGCCACGGGGAGCAGGCGCGAGGACCAGCTTCATACTACAAAATGTGTTGATCAATTTCGCTGACCTTTTTTGGAACTACCTTTAAAGGCATCGTACACGTTTGGTAATGACTCTGAAAATTTATGGCAATAAAAACTTACTTGGTAAGAAGTACAGCAGCTTTGGATAGTATAATGCATTTTGAGAGACTGTTTACTTCGAAGGACTGCGGTTATGGAAAAATATATCACTTTTTATCCCCAAAATATTTTGAATATTGAGAAGCGTTACGGTAACGCTTCTCAGAGTGTGTATTCCAATGCAGATTATTCTTCCTACGTGGACATAACCGCTCCAGATTTTCGGCAATATCTCAAAAACGCTACCACCTTTTGAAATGAAATTTTCACAGGTTAGTTTTATGGTATAATCTACAACTATATAGGATTGAAACAAATGATAGGCTCCAATTACCAAACGTGTACGATGCCTTTAAACACCCCTCTTTGATACTGTAGTGATTTCTTGGTGAGTGAACTCAGAGGTTGACAAATAGTGTGGGAAAGCCCCATTATAACGTGCACAACAAAATCCTATTGTGTGCACAAAAACTTAATCCTTTCGAAATGTACTATTTTTTGAAAATTAGCAGTGAACCAATGTGTAAATTTCCAGAATGCTTCAATCTTTAGTGTGTGGGTCCAGGGAACATCTATTCATTTGTTCAGACCATTAAAACAACAATTGTGCCCCCCAAACACAGTTATTCACCCGTGCCTCTCGTGCACTCCCCGGGGATCCAGCATGTAAAATTGTTCCCGTGGCTGCTCGGAGGGTTATTGTTTGTGTATCCCCTTTGCTGGGTTGTCTTAAGATTATGAGATCTCATCACCCATGAGAGAATTAGTTCCTTCAAGAGTAGAGTCTAACAATGTGAATGATGAATACTCCAAACCAGTTGATATCACACAATTTCTTGATTTCTGCAATTCAAAATCATAAACGTTTATGTTTGTATGACAGAGATTGGCTGTTGTCAGTTAGGTGTTTATATACCCTTATGGGAGCTTTTGGCCTTTGCCGTACTCCCTTGATGGGAAGATCATCCAAACAAACAAGCAAAGAATAACCAAACAAAGAATACGAGGATTGCTTGACCAGCTAAACTGTGGTGATAGTGAAAGTCGATCTGATTTATTAAAAGCGCCCATTAAATACATTTTACAATATGCAAACAAAGCTTATTCTGCTTTCAAAATGGTTGAGTTTATAAACTGTGTGGACTCGTTGATATCCTCTGATATAGCTTGCACAGAACCAGACTAAACTGATCAGACAGACTGCTGAAGAAGTGTTCGATGCGTACGTTGAAAATCTCGTTAAAAGTATCCACAAACTGCAAGAAGCCGCATCGAGAGTCCACGAAGTGTTTTTACCAATAGAGGATGCTTTCGGAGGACTCACGGACGCCCTAGGAGTAAGTAGCTGTTTAGTGTATTGCTTTTTTACATCTTATCTTTTTTGCATAATTACTTCATTAAAATCTGATCTAAGTGGTGTTTGAAGCTTTGCATGGTGTGGAAAAATAAGGAGTAACTACAAATAAATAGTAAACTTGCGGATACAACCATGTGTAAAATCTCTTTTGGAGGAGTGTTGGCTCTGAAAAGAGCCGGTGTGGTCTCAGTAGACTCTGCTCATTTTCGAAAGAGTTTTTACACACGGTTGTACCCGCAGGTTTACTATTTGTTTATATTTTCTCCTTATATACTTCTGATCTAGTTCAAAAGCTGTATTCTTCGAGATGTTTGATTTGTATCTTCATTCCTATAAATGCACCCAGACTGCAGGTGAGGCCCTGGTGAGAGCAGCCGATGCATGCGATGAAATCATCACGGGAGCTTACACGGAATGCACTGGTAGTGTTGGCCAAGCCTACAAGGATTGCAAGAAAGCACTGATGGGTGTCGAGTTAGGAGCTGCTAAGATCGGTAAGGATGGATAAGAGCCGCGGTTTGTGGGACAAATAGTCATTGAACTCCTGGTCACCTATTTTTATTTTACTTTTACCTAATCTGAGGAGTGGGATTGTAAAAAAGTCAGTTATATGGAATTTGTTTATGACTTTACGATGGGTAATGGTTTTGAAATCATTTTGAAATGCACCTATAAATGAACTTGTTTGTATTTTGATTCCAGATCAAATATGCGAGGTACTTCAATTTGGAGACTCTGTCTGTGGGCTCCTTAGTAACGCAAACGGTATTTGCGATGCTCCAACCTTTCTGGATGAAGTGATCAAGAAAGCCTTCCAGGCTACACAAAAAGCTCTGGATGATATCCAAGCGGCCTTCGAGGTTGATGTGGACTTCTCAACATACTGGGATTATCGAGCCAATCAAAGCCAGTCATTCGACTCCATCCAAGATTCAATTCAACAGGAACTGGAAGAATCTGTGACCTTCTTCAACTCTGCCTTCTCGGTGGTGGACAAGATCATAGCATTGTCTATGTTATTCCTTCTCTTCCGATCGTACCAGTATCACAGCAAGTACCGCACCAAGGATCGATTTGACAACTTCTATGTGACAAGCGATTTTAAGCTCCTTGATGCCAAGAGAAGGGAGAGTGGTAGAGAGCCGCTGTTGCCCTTGAAGAAGTCAGAGCGTCGTCGTCTGATTGATCTCACATCTTTCTTGCTCAGCAAACCCGAAAAGGGGCTGTTCCGGATAGGTCTTACAAACCTCCTGCTTCATGTAGTCATTGCATCGTTGCTGGTTTTAGCAGATTATGGCCTCTTCTGGTTGCTTGCTCTCATCAATCGCCATGGGAAAGTCAAGTTCAACTTGAGTGGTGGGGGAGGCGCTGATCTGACTGTTGGTGGCTCAGGCTTCTTGTCTAATCTAATCAAGTCTTTCTTCTCAGAAGGATTTGAAGCTGCGAATGCCTTCAATATTACTGTTGACACAGAGCACTGCCTTCCCAATCCTATACCTCCAAATAACATCATTTCAGTAGGAGTTGCCGTGCTGTACTTCATAGCCCTGATCATGATCCTATTCCAGGCCTATGCCCTCAGGATGCGAAGAGGAATTGCTTCTTACTTCTACCCTGAAAGAGAACAAGAGCGCATTTTTTATCTGTATAACAACACACTGCAAAAACGCCAGTCTCTGTTCAAGCTTCTGAAGGAGAGAATCAAGCAGTCCAAGCGAGAGATAGATACCGAGCAGAAAATCAGTTTTAGGGCGTACTTGTCTGCCAAGTACCCGTGCTGGAGGAAGATCTTCCGGTACTTTGGCGTGAAGAAGAGGGTCTGTTTGGGATGTGCTGATGTGGATAACGGCACTTTCATGTCTTGCGGTAACCCTGATTGTCATGGTAACTACTGCCGAGAGTGTCTACATGAGATTGGAAACACATGTACTCTCTGTAAGGAGATTGTCTTAGGCAGTGATATCTCCATTGGTATTGTTGAACACAGAGTTTGAGATACTGGGAATTCAAAATCAAACTTCCCAAATCAAAATTGATGGGATCGGAGTGATGTTTACCTTGATATTTTATTTTGTTTTAAAGAGTTGGGCATTTCAGAAAATAAAGTTAAGATATTTTAAGAAAATTTTCTATTTTATTGAAAATTTAACATCATCTGTTACCACTGCGAGCTAATTTATAAGTGTTTTAACCATTTCTAAACATACGTATTTTCTAAAAGTGTAAAATAATACGTGTTTATGTTACGCTTCATTGATTGAAATTATATAACAAAAACTGCCATGGCATCACGTCTTGTTTATAGGCCCTTTGGCTTATTAATATTATTAATATTATAATTCATGCAATATCTTTCAGTAATTAACCATTTCTGCCATTGTATCCCTCATGCAACATGTTCTTAATAAAAACAACTTTTCATTCATGGGTAAGAATTACATGGCACTGCAATGGTATACATGGCACCACCAGTGGCCTGCCTATCACGAGCCAACTTACAGCACATAATGGCGTCAGCCCCTTGCCGTCCCAGGGTCTGGTGGCGCTATGTCGATGACCCATTTTTCATCTGAACCAGTGAGGAAGCAAAAATTCCTTCCACATGACCATCAAATTCACGAGCGAACACTCAACCAAAGATAGGCATATACCCACTTTTTGGATGTCAAGGTTCTAAAGACGGATGATGGCTTAATCACAGATCTTTTTGTTAAACCCGCAGATAAACATCAAAACCTCCACTCAACCAGCTGTCACCCTGACACTGCTAAACCACTGCTAGGCCCTCAGACTCCGTCAAATCTGTTCTAATGATTCTGATTTTATCCACCACTCACAGGAACTTAAGAGACACCTTATTCCCAGGGGACATAGCTCCCTAGCAGTCCATCGAGCGTTCCAGAAAGTCAAGGCTCGATCTAGGGAGTCGGTACTTTCCAAAGAACCCAAACAACAACAGAGTTCCAAGGGGAAAGTTCATTTTGTTGTTACTTTCCACCCCTCACTTCCTCCAATTCGTTAATAACCAGTTCTACCATCATATTATTCACACATCAGATCGAATTCAAAGTGCTGTACTGGAAGAACTTATAGACGCCCACCCAGTCTGAGGGATCTCATCGTCCGGGCAGATATTAATGATAATTTACCCCCCCCCCCCCCATTAATGGTAATGTTAACTTTTCCTCATAGGGATCCGACTATTTTTGTCCTCACTGCCTCGATTTGGTTGCATTGATTTAAATGAGAGAAAAACAAGATGGCTGCTCCTTGGGAGGCTCGTGACATTTTGTAGGGGGCACTGGACACGTTTGGTAATTACTCAAAATATATATTAGCATAAAAACTTACTTGGTAACGAGCAACGGAGAGCTATTGCTAGTATAAAACATTGTGAGGAACGACTCCCTCTGAAGTAACGTAGTTTTTGAGAAAGAGGTCATTTCTCACTAAAATATTAAAAGACTTCTGGCCAGAAGCCTTTTTCAGGCATCTGAAAGCACACAAATTTGTACTACAAGGGTGTTTTTTCTTTCATCGTTTCCTTGCAACTTCGATGACCAATTGAGCCCAAATTTTCACAGGCGTGTTATTTTATGCATATGTTGGGATCACCAAATGAGAATACTGGTCTTTGACAATTACCAAACGTGTCCAGTGTTCTCACTTGGTGTATCCCAACATATGCATAAAATAACAAGCCTGTGAAAATTTGGGCTCAATTGGTCATCGAAGTTGCAAGAAAATGATGAAAGAAAAAACACCCTTG
The DNA here is from genome assembly GCA_021014325.1 of Plazaster borealis. Classification (NCBI taxonomy): domain Eukaryota; kingdom Metazoa; phylum Echinodermata; class Asteroidea; order Forcipulatida; family Labidiasteridae; genus Plazaster; species Plazaster borealis. Next base: position 1,118,093 of record CM037473.1, read on the forward strand.
TTGTACAAATTTGTGTGCTTTCAGATAGGAATAAAAACTTCCAAGTTTTTATTATTTTAGTGAGAAATTACCTTTTTTTCTCAAAAACTACGTTACTTCAGAGGGAGTCGTTTCCTACAATGTTTTATACTATCAACAGCTCTCCGTTGCTTGTTACCAAGTAAGTTTTTATGCTAATATTTGTTTTGAGTAATTACCAAACGTGTACGATACCTTTAATGGTCACAATTTAATACACAAAATATAGTTTGTGTAAAGTAAAACGAGACTGCACCTGCAGAAGACGTCAGAATAAGAACCGTTATTTGTACATACATTATTCTTTTAAAATAAACTAATATAGTTATATGTATTGACAACTGAAGCAAAATAAATAAATGAATATTGTCGAATGAATTGTAAATGTCCGTGATGCATTTCCTTACTTATAATGGCCAGGAAAACTGAAACAAAATTGCGTTTCTCCGCACATCTACCTTTGAAACTTATGTTATTTTAATTCTTATTATTCTCAATTTTAAAAGAAATGTTCACTTGATTTATTATCAAATTAAGATCTGGTATGTTTTCTTTTGGCATATGCAATCACCCCCCCCCCCTTCTCAAAGTCAAACGGTTCTTTCACATGATACAATTCTCAAGAAAATAGTAGAGGTACAAATATCACATCAAGTTGGGCTTTATTTATAATTTGATAATTCTGAAATAAAGTTGGAACATCAAATGCTTTCCTTCCGCAGAATGTCTTGAAATTTCTCAATACGAAAGAATTCAGAGACACTGGTATGCAAAATTAAAAGCCAGAAAGAGAGTTTCACCTTGTCGATCGCAATGAATTATGAAATTGTGATCCATTTATTAAATATTATCCTCATAACATACATCTTCAGTTTGTTTCTTTAAAATGGCGAGACACACTTTACAATAATAGCCGTCAGAAAAAGTTTCCTTTAGTTACCAATACTGTACACACCATTTTAAGAAACTACACAAAAGGGCATATTTTCCCTTGTGGATTAAGTTTCCTGTTATGCAGTCGTAGTTCCAGACAGAGGGAGGAACCAAGAAGCTGTTTTAAATGGGAGTTGTTTGGGTTCAAGCCAAACTTCCTCATCAAGGGATGACAACCGAAACTTACAGCCCACATGGACTTTATCAGGGTCAACCCATTTATATTATATATTATAATTGTAAAGTGTTAACTGTAACACCAGCCCCTAACTTATCTTGTCCATACCTGAATATACTTATATGTGTGTTGTCAACTGGTGGGATTATTTTCTCTTAATCTTTCCATCAGTTAACTCTTGACTATCTTTCCGGTCAAATTATATCATAAAAATAAAGTTACAGTCACAAGTTAAAAATGTATACTATTTTGAAAAAGGTACATGTACAGGTTTTGTACAAAGAACTCACACAAGCAGCAATTTACTCAGTGATGTGTGAAAGCAACCTGTTTTCATAACAGAGACCTTGTCATCTTGTTTATACATATAAATAACTAGGTCACTTCCTGCAGTGTATCACATACAGTACTGCTGTGTAACTTACAGAAAACAAAATGTGTAACTTAAAAAAGTTACACCACTGGTTTCGGAAGAGTACAAGAAATATATCACATTGTCATTTGAGTGCAGAAATGTTTTTGAGGAGACATCATCGTATGGTCAGAATACATTATTTTGTTTTTTATTGTCATGGACACATTGGGCACAATACCTGTAACCTAAGAGCCGCTACTTACAATTATTAGGTATATAACTCATTCCAAACATATGTTACCAAGGAGATATTTGTTAGGTCAACAGCTCTTCATGTACCAAGCATTCTTTGCTTACTTCCCTCCACCACGGAATTTGCTAATCATACTTCAGCAGAGAATTGTGATCATAAGCACAATCCATTGACTCCTTCCCCACCCCAACCCCCACCCCCCACCACCCCCCCCCACCACCACATTGTTTACATACTGAGCATTCACAGGCTGTATCCCAATTGCAACTACGGCTATGGCTACATCTGTTGCTAAGGGTGTTGCTAAGGACGTCCTATACTTCAATGCATGATGACACGGAAATCTAGCCATAGCTGTAGCCGCCAATAAGGACACAGCCACACTAATACAAAAAAATAGAAGATCTAGTAAGCTAAGGCTTTGAACCAGAAACTCCATGTATGACAACTCTTTCACAACGCCCATTTACGGAGTCCTACTTTCTGCTTGTTCTCACCCAAACACTCTCACTTTGCTGAGATGTAGAGCAAAGAGCCATTCCAACAGCTTTATTCCATGTACTGCATCTCTTTGGAACTCCTTGCCTGGTGTATGTTTCCCTCCATCCTACAATCTAGACTTTTTAAAGAGGAATATCAATTCCTACTGTCAGCTCCCCCAAGTTTTTTTCATCTTAAATGTTTTCTTCTTGTAGCCCCTCACCAAGAGTGGCTTTTAGCCTTGTTTGGGGCGAACCAACTTGCACTAAAAAAATAATAATAATCTGGGATTGTTAACTACAGTTCGCAACATTCTGATGTCATTCATGGAATGCCTAGCTTATAAACTAAGCCAATCTAGTACATTACAGCCACATACTAGTGTCTCCACCATGTTATTGTAAATACATGTATGTACATTTCTACTTGTCTTGAAGTGTTATTTCTTTTTGGAGCTTGACTTTCCTTTCAAATCTGGAGCTGGATGACTAAACACAGTCAGTGGTCTGGGTTCTCTTGAAGCTGCCATGGCAACGACTTCCTTTTCAATGGTACTCCCGATAGCTCGTTCAAGATTCTAAATGTGGAGAAGAAAACAGCGTTAAAACTGAGTGAAAATGACTACAGGATCAGACGATTTTTGCAAGTTATTACTTTGTATCGGCCATCTTTGTTCAGTGCCCTGGATGTCATGGTAATCATGAGTACCGAGTCCAACATTCTATCATATTGGGGCCAGACTATTCTCCCATTCAGGCTCAATCTGGTCGAAAATCCCTAGTGAAAATCCTTTGTGGCATATATAAAGAGAGAACCCACGCACAACTCACATTATATTATGGCTCTAGCCGGAAATCGAACCAGGGTCACAGTGGTGAGAGGCGAGTGCTTTACACACTAGCCTCCCATGCCTGAAGTCACATTGCAAACAGAGCCCAGATAGGAATATATTTACTTAATGCATACAATTGAAAACATAAATATTATTTAATTAAGACGTTGCTAGAATTTACAAGGAATACCTAGATTTTTTTCTATGAAAACTACCACGTCCGCAACAGCATTTATAAAATTATCATAATGGTAATGGTAAGTTTCCCTGATGAGTTAGAAATCTGTAATTGGGCATCATGAACAATCTAACATTAACATTAAGTATTAAAACTCAGCCAAGACAAAATTGCATTTAAATAGGTTTTTGAGAAAGGGTAAGTAAATTGCTACTTCCTTTAGGAAAAGTTAGATTATTAAAATGATTGGGACCTTATTAGAGAAGCAAAAGTTAATATTGTCATCTCCATGAAAAACTCAGAGCTTTTCCAGATGGGCAACAAGGCCAGACAGAGGATCCCAGAGCTGAAAGAGAGCCACTTGTTCTTTTGTTGTGTGGAATGGTCAAATTGAGACAAGAAAACAAGACAAGAATTTGTGGTGGGCATCGGGGTTGTTTGGGCAGAAAGAATTTCAGGTTTACCTTCCTCAGCTTGGCCAACTTGACGACATTGGTTTTCTTAGGTGCAATAAAGCGACCTAAAAATAAACATCAAATGCATCAACTTAATGAGTTGCACTGTAAAAATAATGAGCAAAATGCAAACCCTTCTCCTCCAGGGGTGGGAACCATAGAAGAGGAGGCCCCCCTCCCCCCATGGCCAAGTGACCGTGGGAAAGAATAACAATATCAGCCCAATATCAGTCTACACACTGCTAGTTGTAAAGATGTTACTGCATACAACCAAAGTAAAAGTGTAACCCCATTATTTTCTTTAATACCTTTCTTCTTGACACCACCACCGGTACCCTTCTTTTGATGAACATGCTTACTACTCTTTTTTCCTTGTGCCTGTGCATGTTTCTTTCGATTTCCTTGTGGCATGTTCTCCCTTCCTAAAGAAACAGAAAAATAGGAACAATGGCAATGAGTTATGGCATTTTTATACAATTGTGTATAACTCCTAGAAGTATGAGATTCAGGTTAGCATAGAAACCTCAACCCTTGTACAGTTCTAAGCATCAATTTGCATGCTCCCAGGCTTTTCATTAAAATATTAATCATTACCGATAAGGAGTGGAACATTGTAAGTTTGAATAATAAACAGATAAATATTCACAGATTTACACACAACTTGCATGGTGGAAAACTTCCAATGATACATTTTTTGCCTGAAAATAAAAAAATGCAGCAAATTTGGATAAATGAGTAACACAAATAAATTTGATATTGCAAGTCCGAAATCTAATAGTTGAAAACTAGTGATGACAGTGATGTTTTTTTGTACTACTTTCACTTTGACCTTTTTCACAGGTTTGGTGTTTCTTTTGAGTCACACAAAGTGGACACAAAGTGTGGATACTGGTGTTTGACAGTTACTGAGTGCTTCAAATTTATAATTGTTTTCATTTATAGTTGTTTGGTTTTAACGGGTTAATATCGTTATTGTGCATTTCGTTTTTAAGTTTGCGAGGCTGTATCACTGTAGTGTAGGCCGTACTTGGCCTCAATCTGAACAGAAAATAAAATGAAACACCCCACAAAGCCAATGATTTGGCAAAAATACAGAACAGGTTTCAGGTTTCAGGTTTCAGGTTTCAGGTTTATTTTCCATACCATTAGGCAGTACAACATAAGGGAAAAAATACTTATCGGAACTTATTAATAGTATGGGGAGGTCAGACAAGAAGCCTAAGCTTGTACAAGGTCTGGCCTCTTCATAAAGGATACATATAAATAATAGTTACAATCATGAGTTTCCAAATAAATAAGCAATAATTATTATATGCTATTGTTATTAAATAATTTAATTTAATAAAATCATAACCTGATAGGTCAATTAATTCAATTTTGAAGATAAATAAATAGCCATCTTTAACTAAAGGATTTAAGTAATTGTGTCACATGGCAATCCATTTAATAATTATCTAAAGCTCCTAGTTATCATTAACCACATTAAGAAGAAGTTTCTTAAAGTACTTCTTACATGCTCTAATTGAAGTCAGTGGGCAGGAAGATCGAATTTGGTTCCAAAGGAGAGGTCCCTGATATCTAACAGTTGAAAGATGGAGGGATGTTCTAACTTTACTTAGATGAAGTTTATCCGATGCCCTAGTGTTGTAAGAATGAATATCAGTGTTCCTTACAAACAAATCTCTAATATTCAAGGGTAAAGATACACTTTTTTCAAAGTTATACATTAAAGCACACAAATGGTACTTATAGAGATCAAATACAGATAATGTGTTGAATTTGATAAATAGTGGGGCAGAGTGATCTCTGGAGCCAGACCCGTTAATTAATCTTAAGGATTGTTTTTGAACAACAAACAACTTATCAAGGTATGTTTTGTGGGTATTTCCCCAGGCAAGTATACAATACTGAAGACATGACAATGATAATGTATTATAAATGGAAAGCAAAATGTGGGATGGAACAAAATGTTTAAGTTTTCTAATGATGCCAAGGTTGCGGGAAATTAATGTGAGAACTTTCTGACAATGATTTTTCCACGTAAACTTATCATCAACAATGACACCCAAAAATGTACATGAATTTACCTGTTCAATAACAATATTGTTGAGACGAATATTAACGTTTTTCTCTGTAGGTCTATTCGTAAAGACCATCACATGTGTTTTCTTCAGGTTCAAAGATAATCTGTTACACGTGAACCACTCACAAACATTAGTTAATTCAGTGTTCATAAGGGTAACGTCATCATTTAAATTTTTTCCACTGTAGAATATGTTTGTATCATCTGCAAATAAGATGAATTTCAGAAGTTGGGTAGAATTGCAGATATCATTAATATAAATTAGAAATAGTATGGGCCCTAAGATTGAGCCCTGAGGTACACCACAAGTGATTGATTTGTAACTGGATTTTTGTGTTTGCCAGACAACAAGTTGTTTCCTATCTCTCAGGTAATCTTTGAACCACTCGAGTGCAATACCTCTGACACCATATCTTTCTAGTTTACTCATTAATATATCATGATCTATTGTATCAAATGCCTTAGAAAGATCCAGAAAAATGCCAATGGTATGTCCAAGTTTGTCCAGACTAGAGGTTACTTTATCAACTAAATCAATCAAGGCATGTTGAGTCGAACATTTTGCCCTGAAGCCATATTGAGATTGTGACAGTATGTTATATTTATCAACAAATTTTTCAAGACGGTCTGCAACCAACCGTTCTAATAACTTAGAGAAGCATGGCAATACAGATATGGGACGATAACTAGTGAAAAGAGACCGATCACCATTTTTGCAAACGGGGGTAACTTTTGCAATTTTGAGTACATCGGGTACTTCTCCGGAAACGAAAGAGTGATTGAAAATATTCGTTAAGGGCTAAACAATAGAGGGAGCAATATTTTTGATCAGAATATTATCAAGTTCATCATGACCTGAGCTCTTCTTATTTGGAAGTTTACAGATACAATCTAAGAGTTCTTCCTGTGTAATTGGATTTAAAAATAGGGAGTCCGGAAAATCACCTTTGATGTACTTTATCCAGGCCAGGCCAGGTACAATTGTTATTTATTTATGTAACTCGGCCTGAATCGTACTTTTATTTGTTATGACAGGAAACACAGTGTGTGATCATCCTGTCCCATCCTAATTCCTATCAAAACATGGAAGCAGTGGTTACAGTTTACTGTACGATTTTAAAGATCAAACAGACTACGAATATGAAGCCAAACCATAAAGAGTTGTACCTATACTCACAGGAGGCTGTGTGTTATGCTAGTGGAGACGAGGTAGTGTAAAAACCTCTAAGTTAGTGCTAGGAGTAAGTTAGACTTCATTTCAAGTCTGAAATCGCGGTTATTTCTCTATGCATCAGCCATCAAAACGCCCGCAGATTGGCTATCACACTCCCTAACTCGCACTCTTAATAGGCTAATGTTGTAGGTCAATCCACAAGAGGGCGCTATTTCAGGCAATTGGCTATCAGGTAGACTAAAAAATCACGATCAGACTTGGAACCAAGTTTAGGAGTAAGTAAGTTGTACCCCCTGTGCATCTAGCCCTGAGCACCTGCACTGCATATTCAATAGGTTCAACATCCCACTTTTAGAAGTTTATGAAGAATCTCACCAGAACAGGAACCAGAACTAGAACCAAAACTAGAATCAGAACCATTGGCAGCAAGCGAAGACATACAAACAAAAGATTTATTAATAAGGGAATAAAAGAGTAGGCGACGAGTTCTTAAACGGCCGTTTAAAACCGGCAGGGTCGTGGCCGTGTGATAAAGGCCTGAGCCGGCCACGACCCTGCAAGGTTTTAAACGGCCGTTTAAGAACGAGTCACTACTCTTTTATTCCCATTCATAAATGCCCTTATGTTAAAAAGCAATATAATATCACAATTATAGACAATGTCACACTGTTTCTTTTGCGAATTTTTCGAAGTTTGCAAATTTCCAAAAACTTTTGTAAAAATGTTTTGTGCGCGTCGGTCGGTGTGCATACGCGCGTGTACACACATATTACGCGCTGTTACTAATAGCTATGACTTGCGTTCTGCGTAATTTAAATTGGTGTACATGAGCTTGCGCGCCCAACACGCGAAGCCAGCCGGTCTTAAACAGCGTCAGCTGTGTCTTTATCAACCGTTTAAACACCCCCACGTGACGCGCTCTCCACCAATAGGAGTAGCGAAACTGTCTGGGGTATTTATGAATATTTGTTGTATTATAGTTGTGCACAAAGTTGAAACTCGCGCAAGTTTAAAACTTGCTAAATTAAATGGCCTCACTAGCAGAAACTTTCTCAAAGGCTCAATGACAACACAACACACATAAACAAGTATACTACAGTAACAGAAGCAGTCAAACGTGGACAGAAGAGGGTGACAGAGGGGGAGGGAAGGAGCTGGTTTGATCACAAGTAAGAGGTTGGAAACACAAAAGAAACAATTCAGGGTGGGAAGAGGTAGAAAAAGTAATTAATTAGTGAACAAGACAGATAGTCTGATAGAATGTGCACATTACGTTCGTGCGTAGCCCCATTTGATGTGCCAATATTACTGGACTCTCACTCAGCTGATTTCATTTTATCAAGAAGCAGCAATTAAGAAGCGGAGGAAGTCCAGCATATTGCTATCGTATCGGCACTATTTATGGGGCTGATCATTGATGCGGATCCCAACACTTGAGATAGTCATTCACAATCACAACCCTCACTCACTCCCCCCACCAAACAAAACCCATATTTCCCCACCCCCACCCCCACCCCCACGGCTACTTCTAGAAACTATAAGGCTCCCCCGTGAGCCTTATAGGAGTCTAATATTTTGGCCCTCCTTAACGCTATACGTTTTGAAATCATCGTTGATAGGTGAAAGTTTTACGATCGTTCGCCATCAATAACTGAAGTTTCCTTTGTACTCTCCACCAAAAACTTTCCCCACACACTTAATATACATTCATAATGCTTGTACGGCCTTTTTTTTAAGTTACGTTAAAAAATTTCTTCAAAAAAGGCAATTTTCTACTCGGTACTCACGGTTGTTTTGCTCTTCATCGCGGCACTCACGCGGCATTCACGCATTGCGCAAAAATTAAGACTGCGCGGTGTGCGCAGAGCCTAAAGACAGCGCGGTGTGCGCCAGGCAGAAGGCTCCATGTACACCGCGCTGTCTTAATTTTTATATTAAGTGTGTGGGGAAAGTTTTTGGTGGAGAGTACAAAGGAAACTTCAGTTATTGATGGCGAACGATCGTAAAACTTTCACCTATCAACGATGATTTCAAAAACGTATAGCGTTAAGGAGGGCCAAAATATTAATCCCTTTATGGCTCACGGGGGGAGCCTTATAGTTTCTAGAAGTACCCCACGGCCACCCACATAACCCTACCCATAATCCCTCCATGGAGGAACTATATTCCTTCCTCCATGATCCCTCCTACACAATCTCAATCCTTCCCATACACATTTCAAAATACTTGGCTCAGCACAACAGCAAAAATCTAAATATAGCCTAGGCTCCATATGTAGTACTTTTGTAGGAATGTAGGTACATTCGAAATTCCATATACCAAGCAAGGGAAATCCCAAGCAAGAAACCCCCATCCATAGACCATGCATAGACAGTGTACAGTGAGCAGTGAGTGTGGTGAGCCGACTATAAAAACTTTAGAATCGATTGATCCCCTAAACATGGATTGATCTGATTTCTCTCACGAAGTCCATGATGATCTGATGGTTGGGTGATTCAAAACTTTAATGACTATCGTACCTTTGTTCGTGTTTATACGGGAATAAAACAATGAGTGTTTCGCTAACACAGATCTGCAACCGTACTTCTGACCTGCTAGTGCTACTTCTTCACTCAGTTTCTCAGCACATGTGTTGTTTGTCAACAGCAAGGTTTAAAATGTTTAATCAAATTGTAAAATACACTATCTGTTTGAGCTCAAAACAAATATACGTCATTTAATTTCATAAGCAAGTATAAAAATTAAAGATATTTTTTTATTCAATTTATTCAAAATCTTACAAAATGGTCCCTATAAATTTAATTGATTGCTTAACTTTTTACAGATTATAGAACGAGGGGGTTTAAAGGAATATCGGTTAATCATGGCGGCGCCCAGGGACGGCGATGAAATTGTTTACGCTGCTGTGTCTAATATTCCAATCAAACTCCACTCAAAACATCTTCGAAATTACTTTTCACAATTTCTTGAAGTTGGAGGATTTGATTGCTTTCATTTTAAGCATCGTCCTGAGCGTAAAGTAACAGAAAATCCCGATTTTATCGAATGGTGCAGAAATGAATTGGATGCGACCGTCATTGACATCGCAGCTAAAAAAAGGAAAACAGCGCCAGACAGAGAAAAACTGGACACAGAGACAGTGGGCAGAATTTTCGATGAGGACCAAGTGCAGGAAGAGGGTTTTCCAAGGCAACCATTGGAGTACAATCCAAATGAAAAAAAGAGTAATAAAGTTAAACAATTAATCCAGGACAAGACAACATGTTGCGTGATTCGATTGTATGAATCTAAACTGGAGGAGATGATGGCAATGTACAATAAAAAGAACTGGATGGACGAACAGGGGAATACAATCTCACAGCTGTGCGTCATTACCCGGATAAGAGTGGCAGTAACGTTAGATATGTTAGAAAATGGAGGTAACATTCTGGTTCATATTTAATTATTAAAATAAGAATTTGCACTGATTTGTACTTGTTGTAGATTGTTGACAAAACAAATGTTCATTTTTTTTGTAGCGGATATATTGCTGGTCAGCCGGTACCAGCCAACTTTTAGTAAACACTATGACTATTATTAACCCAGTTTACATAGTATAGCGCTGCGTAAGTACACGCGCGCACGAGTAGCCGACAGTCGGTTTTACTTTGTTTTGGGGGTAAAATTTCCGAAATGAAATGAGCTATGCACTGCAGCGCAGCACTTGTCAGAATTTAAATTAAAGGTAGACCCAGTAACTTTGAGGGATTTTTTGGTGGCAAAATGATGATGGTGTTGTAAGAGTGAGACAGTCAGTCATGCGTTAGTACGAATGAAGAAGTCAAAATCTGTTAAAAAGGAGTACAGTGCCCCAGTTACCGGGTCTAAATTAAAGGCAGTCAAAAATAAAGGAATCATTTTCTGTATCCAACTGCCACTTTTTCATTCATTATGTAATAAAATAGTATCTTATTTATTCATATGAAATACTGCCTTTAGTAACAATGAGTGAAAAAGTGGCAGTCGGATACGGGCAAATTTTCCTTTACTTTAAATTTGTAGCCCATTTTGTAGCATTCCTTTTAATTTTATGAAGCTGTACACCTCCAAGGTTCAAGCCTTGGCATTGTTCCTTTGAAAAAAGTTCTTCATCCCCCCAAAAAATTAGAATACTGTTTTTTCATTAATAAATTGGTTCCCACATTTAAATGTATAGTACTACTTTTTCTTTGTCTGATTTGTAGCTCCCAAGGATGTTTAGAAATTCATAAATGATGGTCTGATTCCCATCTCAAGATTACAAAGTCATAATTAAGATATTCTGATATTGGCACAAAACCAGACTAAACAGTCACTGCGCATGTTCAGTGCATTAGCTTTATACCGTTTAGATAGCCAGTGCCGGCAAAATATCCGATGTCTTATTATTTTTCAAAGTTCTAACTATTTAAGCATGTTACTATTTTTACAGGAACAGAAGAATCTCCAAAGTTAACAAATGAAAAGAGAAAAGGAAAACTGGAAGCTCAAACCATCAGCGATGCAATCCCGATGTCAAGCCTCCTGAAACTAGAAGAGCTAAACCCTCCAGATATAATGCCAAGTGGTAATGTAGGCACTCCTACCTCAGTCTTCAACCAACTGATCAGAGAATGTCGTCTCCCGCCTAAAGTCGTCACAAGACTTGGTATAGTCTTCCCCAAAAGTCGAACAAATAAGAGATATGGGAATGTTCCTCTTCAGTACTTTGGCAAGGTTTACCATGGAATGGAAAAAGACAAACATGTGTTGACGGCAAGTGGACATGCAATATACAACACTGATAATGACAATGCTAGTTGCGCTTCAGGAACTCGGAAACAGATGAGAATGACAGAACATTGGCAAAACAAAAAAGGGAAAAGTGGCTCGAAAAGAGACTGTGATGAATCATGGCCCGAAGCAGAGAAAGAGGTTTGAGGATATATTTTTCTAGCCCCTTTAAAACTTTCCTCTATTCTATGAATAAATGCGTATAAAACCAAATTCCAGCATCATCAAATAATTACTTCAAAGCTTGCCAAATATAAAGTTGAATAAGGAGTTGACCATTTTATTGTTGAAAGCTGTCATTTTTTGTAAACCGAGCCCCTTAAACTAAATGACTTGTAATGTAATAATTTAAACCTCCCAGTTGCTTTCATAAATCCCCAATCACCCTTTAATAGGCCTAATGTAACTGTTAAAGGTAACTATAAATAGCAAACTTGCGGGTACAACCATGTAATGTTTCACTTACACTTCCCAGTTGTCAGCTCAAAATCATAATCACCCTCTGAGAAAGAATAAGCCAGATTTTAACCACTTTACTTGGCTGTTGACAAATCTTTAACATGCCAAGTATTATTGTTTTACCATAACATTGATTTATAGGCAAAGTTATAAAAAAAGTTACAAAAAAGTAACATGTGAAAGTTTCAGCTGATTACAGTGTCTACCTGCTGAGAAAACAAGCTAAAAACTGTCACGGTATTTTCATCAAGAACAGCAAATCCATCTACATTTAGAAAGGTGACAGAGAGGGTAACAACCACATCTCTGGCTGCAGCATTCTGCGAACAGACACCAACCCTCAGAAATTTGAGAAACGATTCATGCATAAATGGTTTCTCAGATTCAAATGTTTTTGGGTGAAAAATGTTTCCAAACCATATTACTTTGAAGGAAATCCTTTTTCAAAATAGTTTATACCATCAACAGCTGCAGTGCTTCTCACTAAGTAAGTTTTTATGGTCATTAATTTTTGAAGTACTTACCATGACCCTACCTTTAAAGGCACTGAACTCGTTTGGAAATTGTCAAAGACCAGTGTTCTCACTTGGTGTATCCCAACATATGCATAAAATAACAAGCCTGTGAAAATTTGGGCTCAATTGGTCATCGAGGTTGCAAGAAAATGATGAGAGAAAAAACACCCTTGTTGTACAAATATATGTGTGCTTTCAGATAGGAATAAAAACTTCTTGCAAGAAGTTTTTATTATTTTAGTGAGAAATTACCTCTTTCTCAAAAACTACGTTACTTCAGAGGGAGTCGTTTCCTACAATGTTTTATACTATCAACAGCTCTCCGTTGCTTGTTACCAAGTAAGTTTTTATGCTAATATTTGTTTTGAGTCATTACCAAACGTGTACGATACCTTTAAGAATATATAAGTTCTAACTATTATGTGATTACATTGTACTTACCTACAATTAGGATGATGATTCTGGTGAGGAATGGGACAGACATGAAGCTCTACATAATGACGTCACTAATCAGGAGCGGACAACAGAGAGACTGTATGAAAATGACATGGAGGTTACATGGGATAAAGGAAGTAGTGGTCTGGTGTTCTATACTGATGCTGCATATTGGGATAAGGCAGAAGGAGGTAGGTCTACGCATCTTTCAAGTCGCCGTATTTTTGACCGCACGAGGGCGTATGTGGACCAATTTCACGTGATGAAAAACAAGTAAACAAACAGGGTTTTTTATGTCATTGTTATTATTATGTTTATGTATGTCGTCATTGATGCAAGAAAACTACGTACAGGCAATTCAAATAAGATGAAACTGTAATTGTGATGCAAGACATTCCCTGCTGAAAGCGCCCTCATGCGGTCAAAAGTATTGTCAATTCAGTAGACCTTGGTTTGAATCCCTCTTTGGATGGAAGTCTGATAAGTGGATTAGATTATCAGGCCGTGTCCAAATTGGCGGCTATGGCTACGGCTGGATGACCGCGTTATCATGCGTTGAAGTATAGGACGTCCTTAGCAACACCCTCAGCAACAATCTTAGCCATAGCCACCAATCGGATATGGCCTCAGTCCTTCCTGATTAGATACATGTAGGTTTACCCCATCCCACTATCCTGGACTTGCTTCTCGTTTCAGACCTAATCACATCTTCATCTTCTCATGGCAAGTTTCATCAAGTCTACTACAGTGCTTCTCTTGACTAATTTGACTTTTGTCGTCCACTCAGGCAGGGGACCTCCTGATAGCTTCTGTATGGTGATGGTGTGCCAGATTGGTCTATTTGTGGCCAGTCTTGATGCATCTGTCAGTCTGGTTATAAATCTAGTTTTGCAGTCTTGCAAAATGCAATCCATTCATCTTTGGGTCGGCGGCCTCCGGGTTTCTCTCCTCTGACCTTGCCTTCAACTGCCATTTTGGGGGTATCATTGTGGTTTGCATTCTGTTCACATGTTCAAAATATTTGAGCCTTTTTATGGTTACTCTGTCTATTATGTGTGTTTTGAATCTTGTCCAGTCTATTAACTCCCTGTAAATGACAGAGGCATGTCATCTCAAATACATGAAGCCTGTTTTCGTCGTCCTTCTTGACTGTCCAGGATTCAGCACTATATATAACAGTGTTTATCTAATTATATAATTTTTGGATTTCTACCTTTTATTACCGGAAAGACAAAACCAATGTGAGATGTTTTTTTCCTTTCAGATTTTGATGAGAAAACGACAGATGATTGGAACGTAGATATGAGTGCGTACTATGATCCAAGTAAGTCTCTCAAGGCACCCTGCTATAAAATACTACAAAATGCAACACAGTTGAAATGAAAACCTTGTTCATATGCAGTAAAATGCAACTAGTGATTATGTTGCGTTGTGCAGTGAAGTGGGTTAAATCAGGGTAGCTATAGGATGCTTGCCCCTTTGCAACATAATGCAACAAAAATAGGGTCATACTTTGGTAATGACCCCCAAGTGTGTAATTTCTATCTGAAAGCCTCCTTATTATAAAGATGGAAATGGTAGTAAGCATCCTGCAAAATTATTTAGTTTGATTAGAAATCAATAAAAGTATGTAAACAAATTTGAATCTCCAAAATTCACCTCAAGGCGAGTTTGGGAGATTCAGATTTCCATGGTGTTCGTTTGTGAATGCTGCGGCCAGAGATGCATTTTGTACCCGCGTCACCTCACTAAATGTGGATGGATTCGACAATCTTAATGAAAATACCGTGACAGTTTTTTGCTGTTTACTCAACAAGTAGACACTATATTCAGCTTAAACTTTCACAGGTGACTTTTATTGTATCTTTCTTGATAATTTTTGCTATAAATCAGCATTACGTTGACAAAAACCAATACGCAAAATTATAAAGAAAGATACAATAAAAGTCACCTGTGGAAGTTTCAGTAAAAGAACTGTCACAATAATTTCATCAAGAAAGTCAAATCAATCCACATTTTGCAAGATAAAAAAGCACTGTGCTTGTTTGCAGCGGGTACCAACCTCATCTCTGGCCATATTGAGGGCAGCATTGAAACGGACACCATGAAAGTTATTAAAATCTGAAATTTCACCTTTTGTAAGCTTGTTTCTAGTACCAGTCATAGTAAGGAGTATTTCCGTCTGAAATACACAGAAAAAATCAAACACTTTCGATCTCTGGCTGTGCTCCGTGGTCATAATGGGTTGATGTGGCTGGCTGCCAAAGGTGCCCTTGCATGCCTGCTTCTCGAACACGTTGTAGCCGCGTCCTTCGCAATTTAGCTCTTAGCTGCCAGTAAGGATGATTAGCCTCCCAAATTATTATTATAAATTTCCTTCCTTAAACTCAGTTTTATTGGATTTTGCTGAATTAAACAAAGCACTTAATTTGTTGAATTTTTCACACATAGTTGTTTGAATGAATATTTTCAAAAACCAATGATTTATCTTAATGTTATGTTGAACATTTGACTTTTTCATTTTCAACTTCTCATGTAAGATGGAGGCGATATGGATGCTAAAGCTTTCCTTGATATGAGACGACAGAGAGCAATGAAGCTAGGTCTGGAGTCTACTAGCGTCTTTAAGTCCAAGACACAGAGAAGAAAAGAGAAGAGGGAAAGGAGACTGTTAGAAAACAAGAACAGGAGAGGGCAGAGAACACAAGAAGCGGATCAAACAGACAAGCCAATCGGAAGCTTTGAAAGACATACCAGAGTAAGTTTAGGAAATGAACAGTTTGAGACTTTCCACAGTGGAGAATCATTTGGGGTTCTAGAGTAAACCATGTGTCAGTGTTGTGTGATTAGTGATTCAAACTCAAAACAAACGACACAAGACATGAACTCAGACTTGACACTGAAGACTCAGACTCAAACCAATTGACTCAAGACTTAAACTGAGACTTGACACTGAAGACTCAGACTCAAACCAATTGACTCGAGACTTAAACTGAGACTTGACACTGAAGACTCAGACTCAAACCAATTGACTCGAGACTTAAACTGAGGCTTGACACTGAAGAATCAGACTCAAACCAAATGACTCGAGACTTGAACTCAGACTCGACACTGAAGACTCAAACCAAATGACTCGAGACTTAAACTCAGACTCTTGGGATTATGGATGCAACGATTACAAGACTGCCATGTAACAGTAATTGCAAGTTTGCCATGTAATAGTAGATATTATCATTGACCAATGTGTTGATTGTGGTTCCCAAAAGACTCCATCTGTGTAATTGGCCTTTGGACTTGCCTGCTTCAGTCTGCCTTCAAAGCTCTTCATGGACTATCTTCAAACTAGATATCTGATCTTCTGCATAAATATAAATTCCCGTCCATCCTGTTTGATTTGTTGGCCAATCCTTACTGACGCAAACTACTGTTTCTACAAAATGTTATGGTCAAAAAGCCTTCAAGTTCATTGCACCTTCATTATGGAATGACTTACCAGTTCATCGTCGAACTGACTCTCTTCTGATTTTCAAGGGACTTTTTTAAAGACTCACTTGCATGAATCTACATTTTGTAACAAATTGTTCATACTTTTCATTATTTAATGTTTTATGTTAGGCATAGAGGCTTCTGCATGTGCTATATAAATGTATCATATTATTAATATCTCGTATTAATATTACATTTTTGTAACAAATTGCTTAATATATTTCATTGTTTTATGGTTTGTGTTGCGCATAGAGGCTCCTGCATTATACGCTACATGTATATAAATGTCTCGTATTATTATTACTATTATTTAGCCATTTTTACATCTCATTTATCCTTTCAACTTCCAGGAATATTTGAACCACATCACCACATTGATTTTATTTGGTTGTTACTTGATTACTCGTCTTTGCTCTGTTTGTCTTACTGTTAGAATCAACCACTTCTTCAATTCTAACTTCTTTGACTCATATCCGTTTGCATTTTTAATGTGCTGTATCTAACCCATATTCTTTGCAGTCATCCTCATTACTTTATTTTAATATCCTTGATATATTTCACTTTGATATATTTCACTTTATTATCTTAATTTTGTTTACATGTTTGTACGTTGTCAAATGATAAATTGATTAATCGATATTATCAATATTATTTTAATATGACACCTTTAAGATAATTGTGTCTATTTTAGTCTTTCTGGTCCCCAATTATGTACCTGTTTCTTCCCTTAAGTGAAGTAGTATACGATATGTTTGAAAACCCAGCAGCTAGACTTCTGTTCACATCGTAACCTTACCAAATCCATGTTTGTTTTGACTCCTTCAGGGTATTGGCAGGAAACTCATGGAAGCCCAAGGTTGGGTTGAGGGAGAGGGCCTAGGTAAAACCATCAAAGGAATGAGTCAAGCGCTGGACAACATCGGACAAAAAATGCACGACAAACGAGGAATTGGGTATGTTTGGTTTGATATTGGTAGCTTTCGGAATACAACCCAAATGATTTTATACAGGTGTGAGGTCTGTCTCTTCTTTGGGGCTCGAAATACCACTTTGACCACTGGCATGAGCAGTTAGTTTAGCAATGGGCCATCAAGCCTTCAATCAACCAAACAAGACCAGAGTCTAGTGTTTTTCCAAATACATACTTTTTAACTCCAAACCTCCTTTAGATCTTCTAAAAATATTTCTGGTCCAGTGACAGTTAGCTACAAGACCAGTGGTCTAGTGGAGATTTCTTGTAATTCAATTAACCTCTGGTTATGATTCAAGTTTTGTTGGATTAGAAGTTAGTCCAGGTGTTGTTTTTGTTATTTTTACCACACAGAAATATTTCTAACACAGCTTCAACTTTGAAGATGATTATTTATAGGGTCAAAGTTTGGATGCATGGCTTTTGGGTGTGTGTAGTGTAGATTGGTAAATACATTGGATTTAAGAATTTCTTTTCTTTTCATTTCTAGATACTACGGGAAGAAATTGAATCCAAAGCAACAATTCAAGACTGGTCAGTCATATAAGCCAAGTGGCAATAGAGAGTTCATCATTTCCACCGTTTACGATGACCCTAAGGTCAATGACCCTGCTGAACCCCTACTCAGGTCACGAGGACCGTACCACTTGAAATATAGGGATGAGGTGCAGTTCACTAAGGGATCAGAAGTGGACGATTCAAATTGATATTAAGGTGCACCTGTGTTATTCCTGTAACTATGTGGGAGGGTCGCTGATGACAAAATGACAGTCTGCTCAACAATCTGAGTATCACAGGCATCAGAGCTTGATTCCAAGTTTTCTCAAAATAATTTCAAAGCACATCTCATATTGCCATTTAAAGGGTCTGTATACGTTCGGTAATGACTCTAAAAATTGATGGCAATAAAAAACTAACTTGGTAAGAAGTACAGCAGCTTTTGATAGTATAATGCAATTTGAGAAATTTTTCACTTAGAAGTACTGCGGTTATGGAAAATTTTATATCACTTTTTATCCCCCAAAATTTGAGTCTGAGAAGCGGTACTGACAGTAACGTTTCTCAGATTGTGTATTCCAATTGTAGATTATGGACATAACTGCTCCAGATTTTTGGCAGTATCTCGAAAATGCTACCAAATGAAATTTGGTGAAATTTTCACAGGTTGGTTTTATGGTATATATCTACAACTCCAATTACCAAACGTATACAATCCCTTTAAAACAAAGAAAGGAGAAAAAGAGATTGACAGATACAATTTAGTTACTAAGAAATGAATATAATATAACAATGAAAGTTATACCGAGACTGACAAAAACAATTATTACAAGATCTATGCATCCAAGTCATTTTGACATGTTTATTGATTTGAATTTGTTTCTTGGATTAAAGGCATCGTACACGTTTGGTAATTGTCAAAGACCAGTGTTCTCATTTGGTGTATCCCAACATATGCATAAAACAACAAGCCTGTGAAAATTTGGGCTTAATTGGTCATCGAAGTTGCAAGAAAATGATGAAAGAAAAAACACCCTTGTTGTACAAATTTGTGTGCTTTCAGATAGGAATAAAAGGCTTCTAGCTAGAAGTCTTTTATTATTTTAGTGAGAAATTACCTGTTCTCAAAAACTACGTTACTTCAGAGGGAGTGGTTTCTCACAATGTTTTATACTAGCAACAGCTCTCTGTTGCTCGTTACCGAGTCAGTTTTTATGCTAATATATATTTTGAGTAAATACCAAACATGTACGATACCTTTAAATATCTGTAAATACTTTACAATTTACTAAATTTGCAAACAGTTGTTTCAACATTTGATATTTTTAAATATCAAATATTGTTAAAACAACTTACAGAGGTATTTCGGAGCAAAAGTTAATTGTTTTCTTTATACATGTATTAAATATACAAAGTGTACCATAAGAATTTATTTATTTATTGTAAAATTAAGAAGTCAAAGACATTTATCACTTTGTTTCCAAATTTATGTTTCTGACCAAAACCTGCAGCCAGCAACAGCAAATTAAGTCTGGTCCCCTTTTTTGCATTGATTTTTAGCATTTGTATTACAGTTACACACAGAGATAACAGGTTAACCCTGGAACCTGTCTTTCCATTACAATGTATGGTATTGATTGGAAAATTTATAATAATTAGATAAAGTGCAAAAGCGTATTGTTAATCTTGTTGAAGAAGAGTTGGGATCCACGTTAAAACCTCTTCCCCACAGTAGGTCTGTAGCCAGCCTCTGTCTTTTCTACAGATGTTTTCATGGTAAATGTGCCACCAGTGTGTCCGATCTGGTTCCTCCTATCAGGATGTTTGAGCGTGGAACCAGGTTTTCTGCTTGTTCTCACCCATACACTCTTGCTTTGCTGAGATGTAGAACAAGGAGCCATTCCAATAGCTGGCGATGGAACTCCTTGCCTGGTACATGTTTCCCTCCATCCTACAATCTAGACTGTTTTAAGAGGAATATCAATTCCTACATGTATTTAAATATATATTTTTCTTCTAGTTGCCCCTTACCAAGATTGGCTTTTGGCCTTGTTTGGGGCAAACTTGTATTAACAAAAATAAAAAAATAAAAAAATAAATAAACCGTTTTCTGCTTTCATTCTAAAAAATGCGTTCCGTTTTCTGTCGTTTGTTATCATTTTTGTCTTCCTTTTTTTGTATGCAACAATAAACTCTTTTTCTCTCTTTTCTCTTTGTTCACCCTAATACTGAATAATTTTAAGGTGATCCCTGTGCTGCCCCCTCCCAGTTTGTATCTTTAACTTGGGTGTGACTCCTGGTTATGGCAGTGTCAGGTAGGCTTCTGACTGGCAAACCCCTGAAAAGCGACAGCATGTTAATCCAGAGGTCGCAGGTTCTAGTAAATTTGTCTTTGTACACCCCGAAAATACAATGAACTTTTCTCAGAGTTTTGGGAAAAACGTGCAAAGCAAATGCTAAAAGTCTGGTCTATATCCTTTCAGATAAAGATCTTCAGATCCGATATTTATCTCTCATTTCTATTGCTGTTATTTGGCCAGCTGTAGGGAGATCCCAGACTAGAAGTGATATGGGTCTGAGATTACAACCCCGCAGCCTGGGTTTTAAGAAGATACTGTGCATTTTTAAGAGACTCTTAATCCAACTGTACACCAATAGATGCATTTTTCTAAGTACATTTTCTTAAAGGGGAGGTATGGCAATAAAAACCTTCTTGGTTAGAAGTACAACAGCTTTTGATAGTATAAAGCATTTTGAGAATCATTGCACTTTGAAGTAATGTGGTTATGGAAAAAGATAACAGTTTTTATCCCCTGCAATTTGAATCTGTTCTCAGATTGTGTATTCCAATTACGGATTATTCTTCCTGCGTGGACATAACCGCTCCGGATTTTCGGCGATATCTGAAAAAACGCTACCACCTTTTGCAATGAAATTCCATCCATTAAAAAACTTGTTGAATTCCTGACTAATCTGTTTTGACTTAGTGATGAAAAAGAGGATAATAAAAGCAGTCTTAGTTTCATTGTTCAATCCTTCAGGTTTTGTAAGTTCCAAGATCAATCCATACTTTTGTTTTTATTCAGTTCTTATTCCTTTTTAGCCATCGATTTAAGACTGCAATGTAGGTTCAAAGCATCAGGCCATTATTTATGCCTACCACTTTCAGGTCGTTTTGGTAGACAGTCTGACAGTTTGCAAGAGCTATTTCTTTTTCAGTTCTTCAAAGTGCAAGTATTCAGTTAGCATTTTGGCTGTAGACATTGCATTGACTGTTGATGACTTGAAGATAATGTTCTAGAAGACTGGAAAGTTTAGCCAACCTCAGCACTATTTTGATTAGGTATGGTTGTGCCTGGGTTCTCTCCTGTTGTTCGCAGTTCCACTTGAAGGAGTTGGAAGAACTCTAAATCCAGGCATTTAGTTCTTACCCCTGATCCATAGCCTTCGAGGACTTCACTTTTGTGTAAATTTATGCTACAATGATCTGTGTACAACCAAGAGGAATAGTCCTGCTAGGGCAGTAGGGCATACTGTCCATAAACCCATGTGCAGGTTAGTCGTTAAGAGTAGCGTGGATGTTCGAGTCCTAGTCTTGACACTTGTGTCCTAAAGCAAGGCACTTGACCATTATTTCTTCGTCCTTCGAGTTGGACATAAAGCCGTAGGTCCCGTACACTTATCGTTAAGAGAAGGAGCTTGCCTGGTGCTTCTGTAATAGTCTGGCAGCAATTTGCGCCACCTCATCTTGTACACCTTTCAAGATGTTGTATTAAATGGTTGCTGCGTCTCATAAACTCATTCTAATACCAAGCTCAGCCAAATTTGACATTTCTGCGCCAGGGGTGTCATTTATGACAGACAAGGTGCATTACAAGTGTACACTATATTATTTACAATTCTGGTCTACCCTTCCTACATTGATGAGAGAGGTACAAAGTCAATTCATTCTGCTTCAAGATTTTTATCCAGTTTTGATCCCAATTGTTGGAAGTCCTTTTGTACACTCCTTATCATTGCTCCAGCCTCCCGCCTTGACATTGCTTTGATGTTCTGGGTGCCCTGTTTTCCTTGCCTCTTAGCATCTTGCTCTAGTAACTTCTCCATCTTGGAAGCCATGATGCGACAGCTTTCTTGTCTCTCATGTATCCTCTGGAGACGAGCTGCCTCAAGATCCTGTGGGTTCAATTATTACACGGATTTCATTTGTAAAACTTGCATAGAACTACAAATTGAGATCCATAAAATATGTGTTGTTTCAAGTGTAAGCATTTCTTTATAAGTGTGAGAGCCAAGCAATTTCCATTGCAATATCCTAATTTAATTCATTAATTGTGTTCATTAAATGTACGTAGCTGAATAGTTTTGCTTGGTGCATAACCTATACATTTCAATTTAGGGCCGTGGCAAGTGGGGGAAAAGACAATTTATTTGTTTGTTTATTAAAAAAAATTGGGGGGTAGCTATTTGTATCTAATCTAACCATCCATTTATGCATTTTGAGTGAGTGTTATGAGACCGACGTTAAAAGAGAGCCACTATTACAGCTCAACAAGGTGGGCTACTCCATGATCATGTACTCACTGAATCGAAATACTGGGTCTAATGTTCCTGTACCAATTACAGATTTTACCTTCTTGTTCTGCTCAGCTTTAACCATTCTTTGTTTCCACTTGAGAGCTTTCTCCTCATCGTTCTCCTTATTACGAGAAGCTTCTCGCTGAAGGAGTCTTGCAGGGCACTTAACCCGAGGTTTACTTGCCGTTATGTCCACAGGCGACCCTTCATCTGTCATGTCTGTACTAAATAAATCCACGTCGAAACAAACTGAAGCCCGGTTACTTTCTGAAGCCATTTTCACGATTTTTACAAAATATATGTAAATGGTTTACCTGTAACGATGCATGACAACTCAATTTTCCATTCAATTGATTTGAATTCTTTGTTTTATCTCCTTTCCTCGAAAAATCTAAAACGATTACAGGCTTGCTCTCGTGCTTTTGTTGCTAACTCACCTGTCAAAGTTGTTGACAGTTTCCATATAATTTCAAAATAGCAGGAAGTGAAGTGAGCCCTCAAGAGTTTTCTTTTTCAATGTCCCACAAAAAGCAAAACCATTATAGGTCCCTTCACTAATTGGGTCACCTTATGCAATGCGCAGGGAAGATCTCAAAAGAAGCCCAAAGGCCGCCCTGTGTACTGAAGAAAACCTTTGAAATGTTTAGAAGCCTCACAACCTCTAAAACACAAACGTTCTGATACAACATGTAATCTATATCTGCTCAATTTTAATTATGTTGTCCATTGAGGCCGAACACTTACCACGCCGGGGCCATGCGCTTTTCTCAATCTCATATCCAAACATAAACGCGAGTTCAACTTTCTCAAACAGGCTTGGCTTCTTCTTCGAAATAGGGCAAAATTGTAATAGTTTTCAGGGCTTAGGTTAACCAAAATAAGTCAGAACCCAATAACAAATCAAACATTACAAATTAAAAGAATCTTAGGAAAGAGGCCCGGGGCATTTGATTCAGTTTTACTCAGGCTAGGTGCGGTTTGAAGATGGGTTCCAATAGCGGCATTTTAGGCTACTGTTCCGTCTCCTCTTGGTGCTACCCTGATTCCACCACCCGGAGCCTACATAACCAAGGTGCTGTGCTTGCCTGATCCACCCCTTTCCAAGAACCTTTAATGTAGTTCCCAAAACTAGGGGGAAGATACGTGTTAGGCATACCGTACTCGAGTTCTATCATAGGCCTATACCTTGTTGTACTCTGATAGCAAAATACTCGTAGGCCGCTACTAAAGTAATACTATAGCTACTCAGCCACCCATAGAACTCGACATTAGACCTACTTGATAGTATTACTCAACATAGACCTATCAACTGAAAAGTACTTTCGACGACAACACTGTGTGGGAAGACATGAAGACCCAAGCAAGACGAATGCCGAAGTTTATGAGAAACTTTGGATAAGTTGTTCTTGACGTACCCAGGCATGCGATCGCTCAGGATTTTTCCTGATTTCAGTTTTTTTATAACCTCTCTTGAGCTTTCAAATTTTCATGAAGTAGAGCAGTCACCAAAATGAAGGAAGATTTAACCCATTGTTTCCAAAACCTTTATTATAGTCAGGTGATCCACAGTATGCATGCATCTCATGCATCTGAGGATCTTGGTCTATAGATATGCGTGCCTAACCCAGGCCTGCAATTTGCAGGAATTCGTTAGTTCACAGTTCGTCAAATCATCCCTGTATACCAGAATCGCATGGAAAAACAACCCGCTAAAACTGAAATAAAGGTCATGGATAACCATCAGTTATTATACAAATAGTACAGTTAAAAATAACTTCATTTATTTGTTCATAATAATTTATTGATTGAATTATTCTGTTTCCTTTAAAGGTATCGTACACATTTGGTATTTACTCAAAATATATATTAGCATAAAACTGACTTGGTAATGAGCCGACAGAGAGCTGTTGATAGTATAAAACATTGTGAGAAACGACTCCCTCTGAAGTAACGTAGTTTTTGAGAAAGAGGTAATTTCTCACTAAAATAATAAAATACCTAGCTAGAAGCCTTTTATTCCTATCTGAAAGCACACAAATTTGTACAACAAAGGTGTTTTTCTTTCATCATTTTCTTGCAACTTCGATGACCAATTGAGCCCAAATTTTCACAGGCTTGTTGTTTTATGCATATGTTGGGATACACCAAATGAGAACACTGGTCTTTGACAATTACCAAACGTGTACGATGCCTTTAAAGATGATTATTTCAAATCAGCATTTAACTTATTTACAACTCACTATTATAGGTAAATGTCCTGTAACATTCGTCTACTACGTGACGGTCAGGTTACTACATTGGCCTAAACTTCGGGAATCTTTCCACATTTTCCTTGTTACCTCAGTAAAGCAATTTACAGAGCTGAAAAAAAATTGAATCAGGTAGTTCATCATTTTGGTTAACACCTCACATGTCTTGATTTTAGGATTGAAAAAGTCCACTATATACCATAATTTCTGGTGAAATGCCTGCGATTAAAGGGCTGTATACGTTTGGTTAAATGACTCTAAAATTAATGGCAATCAAAACTTACTTGGTAAGATTAAGTACAGCAGCTTTGGATATAGTATAATGCGTTTTGAGAAACTTTTCACTTTATAGAAGTACAGCGGTTATGGAAAAAGATATCACCTTTTATCCCAACAAATTTGAATCTGAGAAGCGTTACTGACAGTAACGTTTCTCAGATTGTGTATTCTAATTGCAGATTATTCTTCCTGCGTGGACATAACCGCTCCAGATTATCTCAAAAACGCTACCACCTTTTGAAATGAAATTTTCACAGGTAAGTTTTATGGTCTACAACTATAATAGGATTGAAAAAACAGTGGGTTCCAATTACCAAACGTATACAACCCCTTTAAACGTTAACTAATTTGTTTATGTTTCCGGCATTCAGCAGATTGGCTCAATGGTTTCTTTCCCACCGCTTTGACCCGTTTGAATCGATCGGACTGTACTGGAGCCCCTTCCACTCAGGTTTTCAGTCTCTATACCTGATTGCGTTTGGGCCTTGGGGTTTTCCCTCCTACCAATCTTAAATTGCCTTTATTCATCATTCTCTGGGGTCTGTGGGTCATAGTGCTGGGTCATGTTTTTTTTTTTTCATTCTCTGAGGTCTGTGGGTCATAGTGCTAGTTGTTTTTGAGGGTCTCTTGGTTTCATTTCGGATTTAATAACTAAAATAATAATCAAAGCTATTGTTAATCTAATTATGACTAACTTTTGTATAAGTTTGTAATTCTTTATATTATTTAGTCTTCGGACATTAAAAACATCTTGGCCAGGAGTCATCCAGGGAAGTACACAAGTTTTAAATATTAAAATATGAGTCTTCCACATGCTCCTGATCATAAAATCATTCTAGAAAATATTATACATCAGAATTTAAAGTGAATTATACCGTGCGTGACACTACTGTGTGGAAGAACCTCCAAACAAAATTAATATTGAGTTTGTGTATTTGTTTGTGTGCATGATGCCATGCGTCAAATGCCAGTGTGGCCATAATCATGTATGGTTCGCCCTTTCATTTGCTCTGCCTTTTGTATATCAGATATGGGGAACAATGGGGCATATATTGAGTGGAGGGCTAATTAAGTTAATTAGACGAGTGGATGATCTCCAAACGGGTATGGCTTTGTGAATATTTGCTAAAAGTGGCCACATGGATGTACTTTTCACAGAAAACATATAAGGCGAATACGTTTCATAGAGGTCGTTTTGAGAATGCAAATTTTGACACACACTCATTTTCCTTAGAGGCCTTCCTCGATTTTGATCTCGTCCTCCACAATTACATTGTTCCCAAATCTTCCCCAAATCCACACTCTGAGTTTATAGATGCACCATGCTGCACCATGGATGATAAAAATACCCACAATCACACCGATAACCGAACCCGCAGCCAGGCCAGGGTAATTGCTGTAATCCAGAATAAAATATATGATTTCACCACCAGCAGCCCAGTTTATCAAGGTAATGGCCAGGTAGAATATTCCGAAGAGAATTGGGTAGATGAAGTGCAGGCACCGTACCGTAATGGCGGTTAGCAACAAGTCGAGTAGTGATATTACGGCGGGTAGTAGATGCAAGTTGATGTCATTGAAGAGTGGGAATTGAACAGATGGAGAGTACAAAACCGACCAGTAGATAATGGCCACTATGACATTGATGCTGAAAGTTATGTTGAATAGAATCCACTGAATCTTGTGCCGTATTCTCATAGCTGTGTTTAGAAACAAAACATCGATAATTGTTGAAGGTTATAAACTTGTGGACAAGCCGTTATGTGTGTTGGCTCCCAAGTTACCACTGCTCTTGCGAGACTTCTGGCTCCAAACTCAACGGGGCCGTATAGCCGCGTGAACTGAAGTGTGAGCTGCGACAAACATTCAACGACTTGTATACAAGGCTAGGTGTAGGGTAGGCCTATATTATTTTGTGATTATAAAGCAACAAATATTACTTTACACTGTTTTTGTACGGAACTCGCTTTGTGAACCCTTAAAACGCACAAATCGGATCTTGAGTTTATTCTTATTACAAATGGGCGTCACAAGCATGTATCCGTTCGCCATATTGTGTCTACCGAACTTGTCAACGATTGCCACGGTTGGCAAAAAAGTGTTTTATGAAAACTACAAATACAACCGTTAAAACAGCGCATCTGAAATGCGAAATCAATGCACCTCCAGCCCAAAGCCTATGTTTGTTGGTCCCGGTTTTCCTCATCTGTGTTGATCTCCAACCACCCCACTCCTCTCGGCGGGAACTTTTGGTAACCCCCCCCCCCCCCGTTTCATTTTAAATGGCTCGGTTGAATTTCAGGACAAAATGGGTCATTACCTGGATTGCTTCTTTTCCGTGAAAGAAAACCATCACAGAACGCCACCACAGCAGCCATTGTGAGGTATAGGATGAAGACAATAAATGCCAAGGTAGTTAGATAGAGGAAACCTCTCCAGTCGAACGACTCTCCTAGTTGAATCGAGTCGCCTACGAAGAAGCCAAGAAAGTACAGCGCCAAGACCATTCGGTAGATGACGAATACAAACCATGGGATCTTACTCCACTGTGAAAATTGGATAAACAAATTCAGTTTATAAAACAGCACGTTATTCATAAAACATATTTTTCTCTTGACAGTCCATCAGTGAGCTATACTATTTTGATGACTAGACCTGGCATCATCAATCTCTAGAGAACCTTTTCTGTTAAATGTTGTGTCCATTCTCTAAGGCCTTACAGACACTTTCCTCATAGAAGGTATCCCCTTCTGTGCGCACCTTTACTTGGTCAGAATTGACCCGGATTCCGGATCTCAGTGGACCTGACCCATCCTGAGTCAGGCTGAACCCGGAAGCGAATTTATTTTCCTGAATCTTTCGGGCAGTACAGTGTTCATTAATTGTACGTGGGCCATTGACCAATCAAAAAGCGGTATTATGTGACGTCCTCTTCTCACTCTGATTGGCTTAAACTCCACGGACACTGCCTGAAAGGTTCAGCAAAACAAATTTGCGACCCGGAAAGGGGTTAAAAATGGTATTCTAACTCGGATTCTACGTCAGTTGGACCCATTTCTGGGTCATTTTGACACAGATTCCGGGTCACACTGACCCAGATATGGTTCGGGCCCCAATGGACCCGTATCCAGGTCAGCATCCCTTCACCGTTTCGGTTCCAAAGACCAGTACTATCCTGCCAGCTTTTTTCTTCCTAGAGTGCTGCACTTTGGAACTCCCTGCCTGTTTCTTGTTTTCACCATCTCACAATCCACAATCTATTCCAGATATCTTCTCTCCCGTAAACTGTATAATATTTTCCTTGATCCCTCATCTTGAGTGTCATGGCCTCAGGCCTTGTTTTGAGCAATATTCTTTGTGAAGGCACTGGATGAAACCCGAGATTATGAAACTGTTACTGGCTAAAAGTGTATCGATAAGGACTAAGCAATGGAAATGTTTGTCAATGTCTGGTTTCAAAATATTCAGGTTTTGCGTAACGTATGTTTTGTAGCCGATTGGACAGGGTGTGGCTGATATTGCACATACATTAAAGCTACATGCGGTACCCGTACTGTGGTACCCTAAGCTCACGGGACATAGTTCCCCAGTTGAAGATAAAAGCCATTTAGGCCGATTGTATATATTTGTTCTCTCTCAAGGAAATCTGACGTCGTGAAATGAATTTAAATGCAGGGCTCTTCTTATTCCAGATCGGTTCAATGAATAAAACTACTGTTAAAGTGTAGTGATACCATCAGCGATATAAATGTCACCTTATAACTTTTGTGTGGGCCTATGGTGTAGACGCAGTCTTCAAAAACGTATGTTTGCAGTGACACATAATAATAATGTCACGAGCAAACATTAGTTCTTGTAATATCTGAGTGATCTGACCTTTTTACGTGTGCAGTCATCGTATACCTACCTGCGGACGATAAAACACACTTGAATCTTCCAACTGGAATCCTATATCTGACAGCTTTGGCTGGCTGCAACATTCCGCACACCTCACCATTATACTGGATCAGGTTGTATTCAAACGCGGTCTTGTAATGGGTCTTTTGCCACTTGATGCTATCTTCTGCCAGAAGATATAATATACCAACGGTGAATTGGCCCCAATTGCAATTAGACTCGACCCTTCGTAACACACATGAGAACTTATTCAACTTGTGGGTCCGGGGTTCAATTGCTTTGGTTGCTGACAAAGTTTGACTAATTGGTAAAGTCGGCACATGAGGTACCACTAAAACCTTTATCACAGCCTATAAATATGTATATGGTACATAATAAAACTATCAATGGGGTGCCTTTTATGCAATCATTTCGCAAAGTCACTCGTTGAGTTGTATTGTTTGTTTGAAGGACAACCACGACGATCTTTGTAAAGAAACTGACAACTTGCAAGTCGTGTTGCAACGTTCACGTTTGATGATGTTGGTACAATCACGCATGGCTGACCCGGACGAGTTTCACCTTTAAATGTTAAGACGTACGTATTCCTGATACAGGAACACAACTAGTACACCAATGCTATCTGTGTATCACTGTTGACTGTTTGATAACATGTGACTTTATAATATGAATAATTGCGGCTGTGCTTTGTGGACAGTCACACATGTCAATAAAACCAGTGCATGTTCTAATGGCCTGCTTATTTACGATGTGCCTTTGTGATCCAGCTGAACTGCGCTTGCACTTTCACAACAAACAGATTGTGTACACAATGCAGTTCCGGAGGCAGGATTTTTTTTCCTACGAACTTTTTGTCCCCATTCCGGAAATTAACATGGGCTGGGGGAGGATGATTCAAAAGAGGGCGCTTTCAAAAGAAGTTTGAACACAGTTCGCCGTATGGGGGGACAAAAAGTTCGTAGGAAAACAAATCTCGCGTCCCGGAGGTGTAGTTTTTTTGTACACCGCAGCGAGGGGTTTTGTGATGTAATACTGTCAATTCCGTCTTGAGATAGGAGACTACGTCTAACCATAAACCCTAACCCTAACCCTAGCCCTCACCCTATAACCCTAATCCTCACCCTAACCCTAAACCTAACCCCCGGAGGGGAAAACGTTTGGGCCTTTGACGCTGGAAACAGCAGCTATTAGCTAAATAAACGGGTAAACCATGTAATTTATCACTTTTGAAGAATGAGGGAGCATTAAAATATACCAAAGTCATCAAAAGTTGATTAAAGATCACTGTCAATGCAATCTCCATAAGATGTAAGATTTCATGTTTTCATCCATTAGGCTGTGTACAAATCGTGCCTGCGGGAAGTCCGTGGCCTTGTGGCTCTTATGGAAACACGTGATGTCACAGGTTACACTGTCTATATTTTATAGACATTTTATGCCATAAATTCCTTATCTTTAATATATACCCAGGCGTTCCTCCTTTTTATTGCCGAGATACACTCTACAACATCCGGGTCAGAATTGACCGGATTCGCGGATCCCAGGTCAGGACATGACCTTAAGGCTGACCCAGAAAGTGTAAATACAACTACTGATACATACAAATAAAATGAAATTTGGACTTGGATTCTGTGTCGGTTTGACTCATTTCTGGGTCATACATGGGGTGCGTTTTGGCGGCTGCAACCAATAACTGTTTCGGTTGTTGGTCGTTGGTTCTGCTGTTCAGACTGAACGATAACCGAGTTGTGAGCTCGGTTACCGTTTTGGTTATGACGTCAGAAACAGTTATTGGTTACAGCCGCCAAAACGCACCCATGATTCCGGGTCATACTGACCCAGAAATGGGTCAGGCCCCATGGGACCCAGAATCCGGACAAGTTTGACCCGGGAGTTTTAAGAGTGTAATATTTTGTTTGACAAACCCATTGCATGGTGCATATCAACTGCACAGATCAGTGGGTTGACACGAATAGCAGTTTCGTCTATACATTGTTTTCCTGCTTGCGGTACAAAGGGCAGACAATGAAAATTTCTGGATTTACGTTTTCTAAGACAACATTGAGACAATAGTCATGTCATTGTGTAAACAGGTTGTATTTACTTTCACGAATTCATCTGAGAAAATACGACGGAGGTCGAATATTTTGTTTATTCAACATGTAGTTTGTACTTAAGGCAAAGATAGGCCTATTTATGGACAAGTCTTGTGTGCTGTAAACTTCATATTACACGTAAACTGAGGTAAAACAGGACTAAGAACATCAATCTATCTCCCTTGTTGGACGTCTTCAGGGGCATCATAAAAAAGGACCAGATCTGGTGTATGTGGTTGTCGTTTAATATAATTTATTTAAAGGTGGGGTCATTATTTGTTTTTGTCAACGTAATGCTGATTTATAAATAGGCCATCAATAAAAATACAATAAAAGTCACTTGTGAAAATCAGCTGAATACAGTGTCTACTTGTTGAGGAAACATCAGTTTACTGTCCAGGTATTTTTCATCAAGAAAGTTAAATCCACCCAGTTTAGCGAGGTGACAGCTGGTACCCAGCAACATCTCTAGCCGCAGCATTGACAAGCGGGCACCACGGACATTTGAATCTCCAAAAGTCGCCTTTTTAGGTGATCTTTGGAGATTCAAATGTTTCCACTTACTTTTATTGATTTCTAATCAAGGAGGCATTTCAAACGACATAATTTCAAAGGATATTTACTTTCATTACCATTTTGTAACAAGTAGGCTTTCGGATAAAAATTACACTACATTTTTTAAGGTTATTACCAAATTATGAACCTATCGATCCTTTATGTACGCGGACAACACTTGATGTAACCCAACATATTACGTGAAATAACAAACATGTGAAAGTTTGAGCTCAATCAGTCATTGGAGTCAGGGAAAAATAGTGATAAATAAAATATATAATGTATGATGTTTTTACTGTTTTCACACACGGGGGTTGGGACCCGCGAGATCAAAACCCCCTTTTCAAAAACTCTTACATTTCAGACCAAAATATTTCCGGGAAAGTTTTTCACCATAACCATTATTTGCAAATCCGTAAGCATTTTCGTGTTTTTAATTTTACCAATGTTGTGTACACCATTTAAATCCGAAAATGTTTCTTGTGGTGTTAAAACTCGATGATCGACCAGTTTTCACATCAACCGAATCCAATCTTTTTTTATGATATACTTGAGTTGATGCGATTCAGATCGAGAAGGCCTTGAGTTTACAATGCCTAGACCTTGCTCTGGCTCATGACTCATAACCCTTCTTCCATCTTGCCTGGGTCTTCTGCCTGTACGTTCCTCCCATCACCACTACATCTTAACCAAATCCACAAACGTAGTTTGTACAAGGACCAGACAAGCAGCTGAACGATAACCACCGCTACAAGCACCCCAACAATTACCCCAGCAGCAAGCCCTGGACTTTCTGTATAATTAATGAACGAGTAGATGTAGTCCCCCAGTCTGGTCATCCCACCTGCTGCCCAGTAGATCAGAGTCATTATCAGGTACGCGATACCAAATCCCATCGGGTAGATGAAGTGCAGGAACCGTACTGGAATGGCAGTCGAGAACAAATCCAGCAGGGAAACTATGGTGGTGAATGTGTGCACGTGAAAGTCATAGAAGAATGGGAAATTGGGATCGTATAGAAAGCTCCAGTAGATTAGAGAGACGATGATGTTAAGGTTAACTGTGATGTTGAACAGAAACCACTGGATCTTGTGGTGAATTCCAACTTCTGGGTGAAGCAAAAGAAAGAATGTCAAAAGGTAATTAGCTGCTGCGAATTGCTGACCAAAATGACGCGGTAAATGAAACATTATTGTTAATGTCCTAATTTTTTGCAAAATAATTAATTGTTCATTCTTTTAATTTATACCATACCTCTTCCATATGTGAAAATTATTGTCATTATTCAAACAAGATACAAAACAAGAAAACTTACAATACAAGACACACTAACTGATGACAAGAACTAAAAAAAAATGAATTAAATCACTGTTGCCCTCAGGCATTTAGCTCCCGATAAATACAAGGTAATACAATCCAATAAAATATGTTAAAATGAAATTCAAGGCAAACAAAAAGATAAACGTAAAGTAACGTGTATTAGACTATTTAAAGAATCATAATTGCACATGCATTTCCCTTGATTAATCTGTCCTGGTATTACCGATGATACAACTATCAACCAATCATAGGGCTCATAATGGCAATACAATTCACTCAATACATAGATCTTTATGATTCTTTAAATAGTCTATTAATTTTGTAATAATCTACAAATGACTTGGGGCGAGGCTCGGTGAGAAAATTGAGTTAAATCGTCTCAGTACAATTTGGCACACACTAAGCCCAATTTCTCAGCTCATCAATTCCGTGCATACAATGGACGATTCCCAACCCATTGGTGCTAGCGGTGTAAGCGAAGAATGGTTAAACGAATACAAAGCGCCGCTTTTTTCTTGTTTTTTTTCTGCTCGCTTCTTTGCTTTTTTTTTAGGGGGGCTTTTATGGTTGAAGCAGATCCTTGCAATAAGCCATATATGCGAGTTAGATTTGAATAATGTCTGGTACAATGACTTGCTTAGTCACAAATTACCGCTTAAATTTGAATTCCTCAGACTAATGAGACGGTTGCTATGTCACATGATTCGGGGAAAGCTTTTGCGTAGTTACGTAAATAGTCGGCGAACACCCATACACAATTTTGAATGAATAAGTATGGCACAATGGTACCAGGGTTTGCTCATCTGGAGGTTGCTATGCAAAAGCTTGCCCCAAACCATTTGACATAGCAACTGTCTCTATATAGTCTGAGAAATTTCAAATTTAAGCGGAATTTGTTAATAAGCAAGTCATTGTACCAGACTTTATTCAAATCTAACTCACAAATGGCTTATTGGACCCAGAGTTGGCCATCCCTCCTAATAATAATTTGATGCTCGATGTGGGCATTGTGATACCCCCACCCTATTGTGTCTTCTTTGTGTCCCTTGGAATCCCAAGGATTTTAGGGGGTAGGCCTACTTCTGTGAAATATGGGAACATTGGGATGTCATCTGCCCCCATGGCATATCAGTAATGGTATACATAATAGCTAATAATATCAATTGGTGCTCGATATGGGGCATGGTGTACCCCCCCCCCCATTGTGTCTTCATTGTGTGCTTGGAATCTCAGGAATTCTTTTGAGGATTTTAGGGGGGAGTTCTATGCGAGAGGAAAATAGTGTGTTATAGTATGGGAACATTGGGGGGACTCTCTGCCCCATATCGGGCAGGCTATAATAATATAATAGTCTTGACATAAGCATGGTACCTGCAGTGTAGCTGCTTTTTAAATGAAGTCAATGAAATACGGAAACAGGATACTAGACCATTAACATCCATCTACAAGTTCCTACTTTGTTGATACCCGACAAAATATCTTAATCCTACCTTCAATATTTCGGGTCTGTAAAATCCAGGCATCTGCTACCGCCGTTACAGCAGCCATTACAAGGTAGAAGAAGAACACGAAGAAGCCGAGGTTGGTAAGATAAACGAACAATTGCCCACCAAAAGATTCTGTTTGATTTATCAGGTAGGCTACAGTGATACCGAAGATGTACAGAGCGATGAACACGCGGTAGATGATGAAAAGCGCCTTGGGGGTCTTCCCACACTGTCAAATGTAAACAAAAAGTAAACATAAACAAAAAGGGCGTTGGCATCAAAAGTATTATACAGGATTGGTAAGGATAAAAACATTATTGTTTAATTATAGTCTGAAAGCTTACTGATTATGAAGTTCATACTAAAACCATTTTTTCCCTTTGAAATGAGGTCATTTCAAGAAAACTGTATCTGAAAACCTATTTTTAAAAAACCCCAGCTGATTTCGGTTGTGACAACCAAAATTAAGGACAATGTGTTTACATGCTGAAAATTGTGCATCATGGTTTTTCACTAGTTTCTGACTCACACACGGATTAAGCCCATTAAGTTTCACAGGTTTGTTATTTCATGTAGAATGGTTGATAACACAAAACATCTTTAATTATTGGTTATTTAAAATGCCACCATGGCAACCAAAAAGCCGAATTGGAAGCAAACTACTGAAACATTTCAAAAGAGGTTGCCGCTAATTTATTGAACAACAGAAAGCTTTGATTTTTTGTAATCTTAAAATTAGACCACCCATCTACTATTATATCAGAAAATAAAGGAATCTTTTAAAGGTATTGTTGGCTAAAATACGCTCAGGATATCCGAAATACTATTTCAAGAGCGATGTATTGTATTACGGAGCAGGCCTATGCTGGTCGAACTGGTCATACGAACTGGACAACAGTCCCAACTTTTAGAGCTGGATCATGGTTTGTCACTCCATATTATGGATGTACCTTTTTGGCCGTTTTCTGGAGTGACTTTTATTGTTTCAAAATGCATGGAAAAGAGAGGCTGGCGGGGAAATTTGCCCGACTTTGCGAATTATAATCACGACCAAATTGTGAGAATGAAACGTTGGCAATGTTTTGCCCCGCTTTCCTTGGCAGTCCACACAGTGACTGCTCTATATTTTGACACCCCTATTTTCCGAAACCCCCTCGTGATTTACATGCTATAGGCATCTTCCTCCATGCTATAGGGTTTAGGGTTTAGGGCTAGGGTTAGGAATCACTAGGGGTGTCGGAACATAGGGGTATGTGAACATTGTGTAACCATCCACTAGATAGAAACACTGGCGTAGGGCTGTTCAACCATGGAGGAATAAGACCAGAATCCGGGTAAATTTTGATTCTGGTCATACCTCCATGGTTCAACCTCAGTGAAACGGTGAATCAGTTTTAGTTGGGAGGTTTGAATCTTTGCTTCTTGCCTTTACGTACTCCTGCCTGGTTTAAACACGTCACTTGCAGCTAAATTTGGTTTTACAGAGGTTTGAACATTGACCTTCATTCATGATTCAAGTTATAACTGGTTTAGTTGTATGAAGAAACCTTGTTTTAAAAAGTTTCGAACTTCATCAGGGTACGCCAAGATAGTAGGCGGGACCCCAAAACAAATCGGTAAATATTATTCTCCAAACACAGAGAGGGATCAAACAGGCTTATAACAAGTATCTGTAATTTGAATTAGTCAAATACAAAATGTAGTGGAATTGTAGAGCCCGAGTTGTGTACTCATAGTCACTGAAAAATAGTCAGTAACGCGATTTCCAATTCTCGTTTGGGAGACAATGACTGTACAGTATTTTTCGTGAACTGTCGAGTCATAAAGTAGGGAACCGATTAGAGAGGTCTTTGGGGGGGGGGGGGGTGGAGATGAGCCGATGGTGACGGAACGACCAAACTGGGTCACCGTGCGACCAAATTGTTTTCCTCTTTAAAATAACTTTACCGGGGATTTTTTTTTAATGGTTACATAAAGTACTTCTAAAACGTACGTCACTCCAATTCATTCTACACGATCCTTGAGTCTTCTTATAAATTATAGCCTACTGTATTAATCCACGGTTACACCCCTATGTTCCGACATCTCTATGTTTCGACACCCCTGGTGTATTTTCCTAGTCTTAACCCTAACCCTATAGCATGTAAAACATCAGGGGGTTTTCGGAACATTTGTCAGGGGTGTCGAAATATAGAGCAGTCAACCTAATCCACATACGAATCCCACATGTTGAGTATTATTTTCCCAACCATGTACGAAAAAATCAATGGTGACAATCTTACCTGCGCACGAGAAAACACACTTGGGTCATCGGTGTTGAGTCCGAAATCGGACAGCTTTGGACGTTCACAACATTGCCCCGCCATTCTTGCCAAGATGTTACTGTTGATGCGCAACACAGTAGAAAATACTGTTAGCAGCTTCCGCACTTTAGACGTGACCCAACTACAAGACTGCCATTCACAAAACAACTATCTCAACAACATCAACGGATCACAAGAGGATGGGTAAACCGTACGCTTGTTGTAGTAGTAGCTTAACCCACTACATGTACCGTGCTATACATTGGTTCTGTATATCTTTGTTGTTCAGTGAATGATTCATGCCTGGGTTGTCACCGATTGAATGGGTAGGGTCGACGGATGTTAAAGCGTGGAGAAAGATGGAAGTATAGGGCCTACATGTACGTAGACCGTTATTGAACTCCAGACGACCGGCCTTGGCGCAACCGAGAGTGCACCCGATGGGTGACCCGGTACTTCGTTTTATATTTTTGTTGCAGACCTTGAATACATGTTCACTTATTTACACACAACTTAACTTTCAAGACATAGGGCCTTGTAGTCATGGTGGAAAACTTCCCTTGAAGTATTTCTGACTGAAATTGCTAGAATTTTTTAGAAATGAGTCGCACAGTTAATTATCATCCTCGCAAGCCCGAAAACTGACAAACAAAAAGGGTTTTTGTTTTTTTCGTGACTCCGATGACCGATTGAGCTTTAACTTTCACATGCTCGTTAATTCATGTACATGTACATGTTAGGTCACACAAAGTGCGGACTGGTCTCTGACAATTCCATATGTTGGCCGCTTGCTTTACCTGACAAATTTCCTCTCTCTGTTTAAAGGCACCGTACACGTTTGGTAATTGGAGCCTATTGTTTGTTTCAAACCTATAGTCGTAGATATATACCATAAAACTAAACTGTGAAAATTTCATTTCAAAAGGTGGTAGTGTTTTTGAGATATTGCCGAAAATCTGGAGCGGTTATGTCCACGCAGGGAGAATAATCTGCATTGGAATACACAATCTGAAAAGCATTACGCGTAACGCTTCTCAGATTGAAAGGTTTTGGGGAATAAAAAGTGATATATTTTTCCATAACCACAGTACTTCGAAGTGAAAAGTTGCTCGAAATGCATTATACTATCCAAAGCTGCTGTACTTCTTACCAGCAAAGGTTTTTTTTGCCATTAATTATCAGAGTCATTACCAAACGTGTACGATGCCTTTAATAGTAACGGCTCACTTTTCCAAATAAATCCTGTCAGTGGTCACTGGGCCATTTATGTTATTCCCTAGTACAAACCATCTCAGCTCCCTGTGCTGCCAAGTATGTAGTGCACCAAGCTAAATCAATCACAAGAACCATCTTTGCCCTCACAGCTACCCATTTACCCCTGGGTGAAGAGAAGCAATTATAGTTAAGTGTCTTGCTCAATGAAACAAGTGTGGTGACCAGGATTTGAACCCACGTCCTGATGACTTAACCACAAGAACTTCAGTACGATGCCACTTATGGTAAATGTTAATGAAAGATGTTTACATCTGAAACTTTTCTTACCATGAAATTTGTACCACTTGTCCTGAGAAATTGTACATCTTAAATAATGCCATGTTCAATTATACATTATGCCCAGTTCTCCGTTCTTATACTTTATTTTCAAATAAAAATGTGCATAACAATGTGCACAAGATCACTTACTACAGAATATAACCCATTGTAAATTATTTTCTAAAGCAAATTGACCACGCAGGTTATTGAATATTAGAAGATTTGAATGAATTGATGTACTCCTCCAACGAAACCTAATGATCTAACATAAGATATGGATACCCGTCTCAATGACATGTATCCTAGATTATCTTCAGGATTATGCTGGATGGGTCACTCTCCCAAAATGTTAATAATAATACTTGGTTCGTATAGCGCACATTTCCTAGTAGCTTTATCAATGTGCTTTACAACATTACCCCCTTCATCGGCATACTTTGACCAATCCACAAGCTTTCTTAACTTCCTGGTGAGCGTACAACCTCAAGCTTCTAATACTTATATCACTAATGGGTCAATCCAATAATAAACCATCTCAGCCCTCACAGGTTCCCATTTATACACCTGGGTTAAGAGAAGCAATTTGTGGTTAAGTGTCTTTCTCAAGGACACAAGTGTCATGACCAGGATTCGAACCCACACTCTGATGACTAGGCCGTCAGAACTTGTGTCTGATTCACTACACTGTTTGGCCCTGACATGCAATCTCTCAGATGTAGGATATGTCATAAACAAAATTAACTTTGAACATTACGTAGACATGGAAAAGTGTGTTAAATGTTTTATTGCAAAATCCAACAGTGAGTTAAATAGATCAAATGTGCCAGTCTGCAATCTGATATCGTGTGGTGAATGCATGCCACAGTACCAATATGCCACATACACAACCAGTGCAGTTGAATGGTTTCAAATAGTTGGTCAACTCACAGAAAAATTTTACCAAGAGAAACTGAAACTTTACACAATTCTGATATTATTTTCAAACCTTTTATCTGCAAATTTCAAGTTATGCAGTTGAACAACCCCTGTGCCCAATTTCATGTAGCTGCTTTAATATTTACAACAAATAGCTAAGCACAACAAAATTATGCTGACTAGAATAAGGTTATCCAAAATACCATATCATCATCTGTGACTGGTATCCTGCTCATTTTTGCTTAGCACAAATTTTTAAAGCAATCTTTTCTGCTTAAAGGCATCGTACACGTTTGGTAATTGTCAAAGACCAGTGTTCTCATTTGGTGTATCCCAACATATGCATAAAATGACAAGCCTCTGAAAATATGGGCTCAATTGGTCATCGAAGTTCCAAGAAAATGATGAAAGAAAAAATACCCTTGTTGTACAAATTTGTGTGCTTTCAGATAGGAATAAAAACTTCTTGCAAGAAGTTTTTATTATTTTAGTGAGAAATTACATCTTTCTCAAAAACTACGTTAGTTCAGTGGGAGTCGTTTCTCACAATGTTTTATACTATCAACAGCTCTCTGTTGCTCGTTACCAAGTCAGTTTTTATGCTAATATATATTTTGAGTAATTACCAAATGTGTACAGTGCCTTTAAGCAGCTCTATGAAGTTGGACCCCTGCTCTTGGTAACATTTTCCAGCGAATAGACCAACCAGTTGAAAGTTGGAACCCTTACAGTCAACCCTTTTTATGAAGAGCACTGTTATAAAGAGGTTCTGCTTATAAAGATTACATTATGAAGTCCTGAATCTCATTTCTACTTTGTGTTTCTTTGTTTTACTGTCCTCTTATAACAACATTCCTGTTATAAAGTTGGCTAGTCCCAGCGATCTTGTTATAATGAGATTCGACAGTAAGTTTGTAACTGCATGGGTTGTGCATGGTGGAACAACTGTGCATTGTGGATGCATTCACCTCATGAGAAAGTGAACAACCATTTTCTTTCTCTTTAAAACTTTCTTCATTTCCTTGTAGCCCTTACCATGAGTGGCCATTTGGCCTGGTTGTGTTTGGGCGATTATCATCCAAAAATATATTATATTTAGAATTGATGTCATGATCAAGAGGTAAAAACATTATGCACTTTAATTCTGCAATATATTATATTATTTTAAACAAATGACAATATATTATTATTTTATACAAATGACACAGAAAAAATATGTACAAAGAATATCAAACTTACAAATCAAACCAACAACGCTTTACTAAGTAGGATTTGAACCTGGTGAAGATAAGGTTTGCGGAGATACCATATATGATTAAATCTCTTTTATGAGCTGTGGTGGTTCTGAAAAGAACCTTTGGTTTAACAACTCAAAGTTTCAATCTGTGTGCCCAGCTTAACCTGTTCTGGCTCCTGCCTTGGCGCACCATTGAGGTAAAGCCTACATGCAAGCTAAACCTCTTCGTCAGTACTTAAAGGGATTGTATATATATGTTTGGTAATTTGAACCCACCGTTTGTTTCAATCCTATATAGTTGTATACATACAATACAACTAACCTGTGAAAATTTAATCTCAAAAGATGGTAGCGTTTTTGAGATATAGCCGAAAATCTGGAGGGGTTTGTTCAAGCAGGAAGATTAATCTGCAATTGGAATACACAATTTGTCTCAGATTCAAATTTTTGGGGATAAAAAATAAGTGATATTTTTTTCAGAACCGCAGTACTTCAAAGTGAAAAGTTTCTTAAAATGCATTTTACTATCCAAAGCTGCTGTACTTCTTACCAAGTAAGTTTTTATTGCCATTAATTTTCAGAGTCATTACCAAATGTATACAGACCCTTTAAGCAGCATACAGCAACAGAGTCCAGCATTCTCCTGAAGACGATCAGAGCAGATGATCGAAACTTCCCAGAACCACCACAAACGAGATTAATTACATGGTGTCTCTGCAAACCTCACTTGATTAACACTTGTCTACTATGATTCGATCAAGTTTGGATGAACAAAGAGAATACTGCCATGACTGAAAGGCAATTTTAACCTGCAACCTTCACTTTATCAACAGCTACATCTTCTGACAATTCTGGTTTTCCTTCTTTGTCACTGTCATTGTTCAAGCTGTAAAGGTGCTAGTCAGAAGTCAGCGTTGGAATAATTAGTAAGAAATATCACATTGCAGGGGATTTTCAAAGAGTGCATTCCTTTGGTTATCCACTTATCCAGTCAAAGATGCATTGGTGGATAGATATCACTCCAGCTTTTACTACACCGAGGCAAGACTTACATAAGACATGGGGGAAGGAAGGCTGCTTGTTTACTCCTGTCTAGCTGTACATTTATCATTTCCTGATTCCTGGTCCTCAAGAATAAGAAAGCAACGTTGCTTTCCAGTGGCGTCCCATGTCATCAAACTGTAAATGACTATTTATTTGAGGGGCTCCTTGTTTAAACCTGTCCAGTTGCAACCTCTTCATTTTCAGATCCTTGATCATCAAGAAAGCAACACTCCTCTCCACTGGAATCACTCACCATCAAACTATAACCACATCTGATCCGTATACACAGTCTTAATTTATAAATCAGCCAAATGATGACTTGCATTATTATAACTACCAAAAAAGACCCAACGATGGCTGCCGCAGCGAGGCCTGGGTCATTAGAGTAGTCCAGAAATGGATATATTGGCTCAGCGTCTTGATTGATTGACCAGTAGATCAGGGTGAAGATAATGTATCCAAAACCTACTAGGAAAGGGTAGATGAAGTGTAGGAGGCGTACAGGGAGGGCTGTCAGGAAGAGATCCAGGAGGCAGACTACAGAGGTTAGAGTGTGCATGTTGAGGTCATAGATGAGGGGGAGGAAACCCGGGGAATAGATAAGACCCCAGTAGACAATGGTAACCAGGAAGTTGATGTTTGTTGTAATGCTGAATAGGAACCAGTGTAGCTGGTGGTTGAAACGAGAGTTCTCTGTAAAAAAGAACAGAAAGTTTCAGTTAAAGTCAAAAACAAATTTTAAGTAGGATTTATAAATTTGCATGTTGGGAAGTAAACACACAATAACATTTAATGTACTATGGTTTTAACCTTACTACTCTCTG
This sequence comes from Plazaster borealis, assembly GCA_021014325.1. Classification (NCBI taxonomy): domain Eukaryota; kingdom Metazoa; phylum Echinodermata; class Asteroidea; order Forcipulatida; family Labidiasteridae; genus Plazaster; species Plazaster borealis. The sequence continues at coordinate 1,160,503 of CM037473.1, forward strand.
GTAGATTGTGGAGCCCACTGTTTCTCACCATCCAAGAGTATTTACAAGCTTCACTGATCATGAATGGTTGTAAGAAATAACTAAAAATAAATAGTAAACTTGCGGGTACAACCACGTGTAAATCTCTTTGTGGGAGTGTGTTGGCTCTGAAAAGAGCCGAGTGTGGTCTCGACGTTTCGAACAGTATACTCTGCTCGTCTTCAGGAGAATGACGGTGTGAATGGTTGTGTACACTTTAATCCAATGGTAAAGCTGTAGAGTGTTTACAAAGCTTTGGGCAAGTGTGGGGTATGGTTTTTTTAATGGTTTCTAATCGTCCATCAGGGTGAATTCCTTCTTAGACTAGACTTAGTTATTTTTCCTTCCTCCATGATGCGACTTGGCAATTTAATTAAATATTCCAATATATACAGACACATAACCAACATGTAAACTGCCAATGCTGTTTCAATCAAACTTACAACCTTCACCAAAAACAGTTTTCATGTTTCTTGAAACGACATGGTTTAACATTTTCTCTTTTCTCATGCCTCACCTTGTATTGGATTATGACGTCTAACGCAGCCATCCATTATGACATTGAATGCCGCAACAGCGTTGTAAGCAGCAAATATTATGAACCCATAGGTTGTAAGATAGATGAACGATTCTGCTCCTTGATGCTGGACGGAGATCACTATCACCCCCAAGAGAAACCCAGTTACGTACAGAGCCAAGACCACTCTGTACACGGCAAACAATATCAAGGGGAACTGTGACCACTGTTGGAAATGGATTAATAAAAGTAATAAAACAAATTAATTGTAAGTGTTGAGACAACATCATCAATCAGTGGGATAAACCAGGCCTGAAATTTCATCTTTGCGAGGGCAAGGCCATTTTCATTTTGCAAAGGTCGCGTTTGAAGGGGCACCAAGGCCAAGACAAGGGGCAACAGAGGCCATGGCCTCTATCTAATTCCAGGCCTGATGAACAATTTGATAATGCTAACTGGGAATTTGATAATCTGAGACTTACTGTAAACATGTGCATTTTGGGGTTAATTTTAATGCTTTACAATCCTGTTGTTGATGGGTAAAGTTTTGCTTTAGTATGAATTGTATTTCATGGAATGATCAACACAACTTTTGTGTGCTCTTAATGGTTGCTGTGCACATTCTCTCTTTAGTTTTGACAATGACTTTGTCACCAAGGTCAAGTGGTTTATAACTGTTGGACTTGCAACCACAAGGTTGTGTGTTCAAATATGGCTAAGCAAACTGCTGATTTCACAATTGACTAGAATTTAGTATTGTCGTCTAATAACTTGAACACAATTTAATGATTTGTGTAATTCAAAATTATCTACTAGACGTTAAACCAATCTTTGTATGGGAGAGATCGACTTTTGCAAACAATGTTTAAACGAGTGATTGCAGCTTAGAGATTCTTCATATAATACCAAAAACGAGATTGCACAAAATTGTTTTAAAGTACTCACCACAAGCACAATAAGGCAATAAGCCATTTTGAGATGGTGGACACATTACCAGGGCACTATGACTATTTGGTTTGGGTAAATTTGTCTTTTTACACCCAAACCAAACAGCGCACTGTGTCCACCATATCTCAAAAAGGCTATGAAAGTGACAACTGACTGGTGGAGAATTTCGGGGGGGAAAACGTGACTTTCTTATCTATTCGAAATATCATCACACTTCCTGATCATGCTGATGCTATGACGTAGGGTCGGGCCAAGAAGCGGAGGGAGTCAGCATATTGGCACGATTTATGGGGCTACCAATTATTGTCCCTCCTCTGTTTTTTGTCGTTTCTTTTTAGTCAACTGAATAACATCAATAAATAGACCAAAATTTAGTCTGCGACCATAGGATAGGGAGGATGGAGGGTTATGATTATCGCAGCTGAACTACACAAATTTACATCAATGATTTAGCATGTTTAGGCTCAGCCCCATTAAGTGTCAATACTCTGGACTTGAGGAAGTCCAGAGTATTGGCACTGTGTGGGGCTAGTTTTAAGTTTAGGCTATACTCTTCTTTGTCCAATCATGGAGGAAGGAAATCCTCCATGACCATGGTCCAATATATGTCAAGTAAGCTTTATTGAAATGACGCAAAACAGCCAATAACAACAACTAATATTATTTACCAACCTGCGGACGATGAAATACACTGCAATCAGCTGTACTGAATCCAAGATCAGATAATTTGGGTCGCCGACATCGACAACAACTGTTTTCCATTGTAATTGTTTGTAGGCCTACAGCAAAAAATAATATAAATAGCTCAATAAATAGCCTAAGCCCAGGTTGGACTCCTCCTTTGCATAACGTCTTACCGGGGCTAACGGTACTTACAGGGGGAAAAGTTTCAACAAATCTATAACAAGCATTGAGGTGCTATGCCTATTTGTGAAATAACTTTCGACACGGTTTCCCTGTTGTGTGCGCAGCCATTATTAAAACATACCGCCCTCTCGCGACAGAAAGTCAAACAGCTGTATCGCCGACTAGACTGTATGCAAAGGTCTTATCCAAAGGCTTTGCCAGCCCCGTCACCCTCTCACAACAAAAATGAAAAGTATATACAATTATTTGTTTATAAGAGAGAAGAGAAAATGCACAGAAAAGGTACGATACATCAAACAGCTCCCTAAATATTATGTCTTTGCCCCCCCTTGGCCCCCACCCCAAATGAAAATAACTGCTTACGTCACCGTCACCAGTTGAAAAAGTGGAGTAATGTGGGTCGCAGTACAGGCTCAATGGCCTATTGTGATTATGGCGTAACTATTGTCTGTAGGCTATGATGATGTATTTTACGAAAGAGATTTACATAATAATAATTTATTGTGCTGTCAATTAGAGTAAAGTTTGTCAGCTCTAATTAATAATTGCAAATTGATGATTTGTGGAATAAAAACGTTATCAATTTTTAATCAGACAATAATAAAATTAAATCAATGGTTTTCTTATAGGTCAGTTTGCACAACATTGGTAGATTGAAATTACACTCTATCAACATCCGGGTCATAATTGACCCAGATCCGGGTCAAGTGGGGTCTGACCCGTTTATTGGTCAGTGTGACCCGGAATCTATCCAATTTGTTGGAGTATTCATGTTCACAGATTTGCATGGTATAATGAGGCATGATTTGTGATGGTTGAAAACTTCCGTTGAAACATTTTTGCTAGAAATAGACCTACTATAGATTTTGAGAAATTTGATTAAAACAACTATTAGTTTTGATCTCGTAAAAGTCCAAACCCAATGTTTGAAAACAGTGCAAACATATCCGTTTTCCTCTCAGACTTCGATGACTGATTTGAGCTTAACACGTTAAAGACCATTCATAACTAAATAATAATCACCATACGACCAGACGTGGCTAATATTGTTAAGTTTTGGACACATTTTTTTCTTGTAAAAGTGTCTAAAAAAATAATATGAAACAGACAATCGGTTTTGTTTCAGAAACATAGATACTATTTTAACATGGGAAACATTGGAAAAGGTCAACTCAGGACGTGACCTTTGCTCTGACCTGTCTGTTTGAGTGGAAGTAGGTCAGATCTTGCAGCCGTTTGCGGACGCTATAGGCATTTTGATAGAAGCCGTTTCTGGCCGCAATGGTCTCTAAAGGGTTTTAAACGTTCACATAATGTTTGTTATTTCAAGTATTAGGCCTATGTTGAGTACAAACCTAAAGTGCGGACTGGTCTTTGACAATAAAAGTTGTTGAGATTTTTTCCCGACTAAATATTCCAACATTTTTTCATTTGCCATTTAACACCATTCTAATATATATATATATATATGAATATAATTCCTGAGAAGTAGCGACAAAGCATCTTTATGTATCAGCCATCCGACAACTTCAGTCGTCCATTGCAAGCCATTTCTAATCAGAAAACGAGTAAAAATCATACGCAGGAACAGAGCAGCGATCGACGAGTCTCGTGATCTCGGTGAGACAGTTAATACTACAGCTCGACCTTCCTTATTGTGTAAAATGACCAAATATAAACGTATAAAAGTGCGGACTGGTCTTTGACAATAAAATAATTTTTCCCGACTAAATTTTCCACCATTTTTTCATTTGCCATATTTTACACCATTCTAATATGATATATATATGAATATAATTCTTTAATGTGTCCGCATTAAAAATACAGATAATTGAGTTCCATTGGCAATTGGAAACAAAAAATCACAAAACAAATAACACTTAAAACAACAACCACAATAATGACAATAACAAGAGAATATCAAGTATACAGGAAATTACAACTTACAATTACATACAATTGTGAACTTAAAATTTCAAGATTTTAATACCAATTTTAAAATTGCGAACTAAAAACCCCAAAATGCAGTTACTACCCTTTCTAGTGAATGCGAGAGATAATGTTATTGAGGCCTACCGCTTGATTACAGAATGGATTGAGTTAGGAACAAAATATTTACGAAAACGAAGTGAGTTTGTTTGTGGTGGGCGGAGTCGAATACCAGAGCGATTAAAAACAAAGCAATTAAAAAGTGGGTGAGTCGGGTCCTTCATTATAGAATTTAACTTGACAAGTCAAGTTTAAACCTATGCTACGCTGTGCACTTGTGCAGTTTTCTTTACCCGGTCTAATTTCTTCCTGTTCTGCTGTGAAAGTGAACTGAGTGTACATTTATTATTATTATGTTAAAGGCAGTGGACACTATTGGTAATTACTCAAAATAATTATTAGCACAAAACCTTACTTGGTATCAAGTAATGGGGAGAGGTTGGCAGTATAAAACATTGTGAGAAACGGCTCCCTCTGAAGTGGAGTAGTTTTCGAGAAAGAAGTAATTTTCCACGAATTTGATTTCGAGACCTCAAGTTTAGAACTTGAGGTCTCGAAATCAAGCATCTGAAAGCACACAACTTCGTGTGACAAGGGTGTTTATTCTTTCATTGTTTTCTTGCAACTCCGACGACCGATGTTGAGATACACCAAGTGAGAAGACTGGTCTTTGACAATTACCAATAGTGTACACTGTCTTTAAAAGTTAAAATACTCTGTTTCAATGATTGATAAAATAACCGCAAGATAGTACGGTCAACATGAAAACATCTAGTCCCTTGTTAACGACAATGTGACTATGTAAGCATGATTGTGGGTTTAAAATGTTATACTTGATGGTGTAATAAACGACGGAAAAAGTTACACTAATTATTTCTTCACATTGGTCCTTGAGATTGTACCCCCGGACTCCATGGCCAACCCATCACACAAACTCACTCCAAGTTCTTTCATTTGTATTAATAATCGACAACAGGTCGGGCTTATATACCCGGTGATCATTTCATAAACATTTCAATGTAATTCACAAAAAAATACACTAAATCAAATAAAACTTAACAAGAAATTAATGAGCGTTATTGGCTCTTTTTATCATGATAATAATACAAGGTTTAGGCCTCTCATGGAGAAACCTCCAGTTATCACGGTGGTTATTGCATGCTTTTCAACTCTGATCCGAATAATAATCGACTGGGTTTTCAATATCTGTCTGCTATCGTGGGTTAGACTAGATTACTAAGAAAACGAATACTTCAGTATTGACAGATGACACACTGTGAAATACCCAAACCCCACTCTTCAGCATTTGTGTTTACTTCGTCCATTCAAAATCAATGTAACGAAAACGAGACTTGAAGGGAAATGGTCCTAGTTCCATCTGGGCCCAATTTCATAGCGTGCTAAGCACAACAATTTGCTTAGCGTGAAATTTCTTCCTTGATAAAAACAGGATTACCAACCAAATTTCCACGTGATTTTCAGGATAAGCAAACAACAGCTGAATACCAGTAACAAGCAATATGCAACACATGGAAATTTGGTTGGTAATCCTGTTTTTATCAAGGAAGAAATTTCATGCTAAGCAAATTGTTGAGCTTAGCAGCTCTATGAAATTGGGCCATGATGAACAAAGAATGAACTCAAAATGTCATTGTGTTTACAAGATTCAGCAGACAAAGATGCAGCTGCTGTGGTAAAGATGGATACCTACCACTTGGATCTGTCACTGTTATGTGACTATGTCACAATGTCAACAGGGCCCAATATCATAAAGCTGATAAGCAGAAAGTACCAGTTGACAAATTTCTTTGCTAAGCAAAATTTGAACGAGGCACCAGTCACAACAAAGCAAACTTAATGTAATTTTGGCTGGAAACCTGTTTCTGCTAAGCAGTACTTTTCTGTGCTTAGCAAATTGTTGTGCTTACAGGCTTTATGAAATTGGGCCCAGGTGAGCTAGTTGGAAATGACAAACAAAAATTATTCATTCAAATTAGTATCGTGACTAGTGTAATTAGTCAGATGTTCAATGAAACAAGTTACCAGTCAACATTCTATAAAGTTTACGTTGTTGCCACTGGTGCCCTGCTCATTTTTCGCTTAGCAAGAGAATTAGATTTGCTAAGTAATAATTTCTGCTATACAGCTTTAATGTGGGTCATGGTCTCTTGTTGTTCCTTGCTCTATGGTTCGTTCAACTGATTCCGTGGTTCAGCGAAGAAACGCAAATAACTCAAAACCCGAATTCTAAAACATCCCCATCCAGCTAGCTGAGTCAGCGGAACGATGATGATTACCATGGAAATAGACAAAATAGTAAATCCAGGACTAGCCCAATCCAAAATATGCGGATAAATACCAGTTTCTCCGCTTATAGGATTAAGCCCTCCAGCCCAGTAGTAGATTAATGTGAAGGTGGCATAAACGAAGCCGTATAGAATGGCGTAGATAAAGTGGATGAAACGAACAGGTGTAGAAGATATAAACAGGTCCAAGTAGATGAAGACGGTGTTCAGAGCGTGGAGGTGGATGTTGATTGCACTGGTCAAGGGATCTTCAATGGGATCGGAGAGGAACACCCAAAATACTACGGTCACGATAGGGTTGACGGCAAGACAGATGTTGAACAAGAGCCAGGAGAATTTGAAGTAGAGTGGGAATCGTGGATTGGAGCATGGAGGTAGATTGGAGCTTGTGTCTTGAAGGGGTGGCATATGCCCGATGTAGTCGGTGGTGGATTCGTCGGTGGAGGGTGGATCATCTTCCTTGGTTTGGCTGTTCTTTGGTAACAGTTTCTGGGATTCGTTCTCTTCTGTGGCGTCGAATACTGAGACAAAGAAAGTGAAAAGAAAGTGAAAAGGCGGTGCTTTCATTTATTCACTTTCTTAACTCTAGACAGGTCATATACAAACTTTAGACAAAGTCGGCCCATAATTCCACAAAATTATAAAACAAAGATAAACAATCATATACCATGACGTCACGGTCACCGATTATGCGACGGAGAGTGTCCCCCACCAGCCCCCCCCCCCCCCCAATGCTCCCATACTATAAGCACATTGTTTTCCGCTTGTAAAGAAGTACCACACCCCTAAAATCCTCTAAAGAATTTCTGAGATTCCAAGCACACAATGAAGACACAAAATGAGGGGAGTACACCATGCCACACATTTTGATGCTCGATATTGGGCATAGTGGTACCCCCATGTCTTCATTACGTGCTTGGAATCTCAGAAATTCTTTAGAGGATTTCAAGGGGTGTGGTACGTCTCTGTACAAGAGGACAAGAATGTGTTAAAGTATGGGAACATTGGGGGTACCTCTGGCCCCATATCGGGCATGGTACCACCTCGAGCACATGTTATTTCAACATACCTTCGCGGTGATTTGTTCTGCTAATAGTGAAGTACACTGCACCAATGCAAGACGACACGGCGTAGGTTGTCAGCACGGTGAAGGTCCAGTTAGTCAGAAAGACGAAGAACCCACCGAAGGGGCTAGTCCTTGACATGTGAAGTAGTAACCATGCTAGAAGGTAAACTGCCAGGAATATCCGATAGGCCAAAAATATGAACGGATGCACGGGCCACTGAAATCCAAAAGATATTTCGTCGAATTTTACGTTATGATCACATTGCAATTTGTTGTTTATTTTTATGACAAAATATCACAATGTAAACCATGGTTATCGTTCTGTATAACTAGGTGGAGAGAAGCAACCATGGACAATTCTTTCCCACGTGGGATATCGACGCATAAGGCAAGATCATGGTTTTTACGTTATAATTAATTTTATACTTCGTTCTCCAACTTTACCTTGTCATTTATTTATTTATTTATTTTGTTTTAAAATCTTTATACAGGATACAAAAATCAGCACAATAGCAGTTTTACATTATGGTCCTGTGTCTTAAAATAGAGAAAAAGGAAAAACATTACTTAAGAAAATACTTACAGTCATGTGCTTACGATCATGTGTCTATAGTTTTTATGAAAACAATGGTTTACATTCTTTGTTTTGACTATTCGGTAATGCGCAATAAAAATGGTTTTAAAATATTCCATAGAATATAAATAATATAGAAGAGTCTCATACCAATCCGGAAACAAACTAGAGAGTCAATGTAGTATGTAGGCTATTAAATTTATCTGTACGTTGTGAAATATTTAGAATCCCGGGCCCCTAATAAACCAACACTTTTCTTAATTGGCGACGTTCGTTTTCCGGTAGTAGCCGATATCACAACACGAATTACTGGAGAATAGACTTGTCCAGTCCCTCCGAGCGGGGGGCATATATTTTTTTTACACCGCAGCGAGGGGTTTTGTACTGTAACACTGTCAATTCCGTCTTGAGATAGGAGACTACGCTTAACCCTAAACCCTAACCCTAACCCTAACCCTCACCCTAACCCTCACCCTCACCCTAACCCCAGGGGCGGATCCAGGATTTTCCAAACGGGGGGGGGGGGGGCGTGAAAATATTCCAAGCAGCAAAATGATAAATGAAGTTTGTTGCCCCATTTCTCCCTCCCCTTCTCTCTCTCTCCCTCTTTTTTTCTTTTCTCCCTCTTTTTTTTTTTTTTATATGAAAAAGGGGGGGCGTGCGCCCCCCGTGCGCCCCCCCCCCTGGATCCGCGCCTGAACCCTCACCCTCACCCTAACCCTAACCCCAAACCTAACCCTTTGTAGACATAACTGTTTTTAGTCTCATCTCAAGACAGGAATTGGCAGTATTTTAGTACAAAACCCCTCGCTGCGGTGTAAAAAAAAATATGCGAGCAGGGGACCGTACCCACTGGTCTTCATAAAATTGGACTGAATTAAGGTCACACCTCCATGGTCAAACATGCCTATGCTATACCATGGAGGAAGAAAATTAGACTCCATGGCTATACCTAAACAAGCCCCCAGAATCGTGACTGTCCTCAACATACCTGAGAAGTAGCGAAAAGCCTTGCATCTTTATGTATCAGCCATACATCCGACAGCTTCAGTCGTCCATTGCAAACCATTTCTAATCAGAAAACGAGTAAAAATCATACGCAGAACAGACCAGCGAGCCTCGTGATCTCGATGAGACAATTAATACTCGGCTCGACCTTCCTTATTGTGTAACATGACCAAACAAAGGCATTGCTGGATGGTATTATCCTGGACGTATTCCACGAACGGAACTTACGTGTTTTTAGTCGCTCCGTTATCAGAAAAGCTACAAGGAAACTCGACTAATTATTAAACGTGAACATGAATGATTACTATAGGCCCCTACACCATTGATCGGCGAGCAGCTATTATAAAACACCTGTTACAACAAGCACTGGGCATAACATTTACAGTGTGAACAGAACAAATAAATGCCTGGTACGAAAACTGTGCGTAAATCAAGCCCTATGATAATTACTGACTGATATTATTAGAGAAAGATTATGATGGTGCACCAGCAAAGGGCAAAGATCATATCAACAATTCCAAGTTATCAACGACAGAGCATTGCATTGACACATAACTACATTGCAACACAATAATTTATTGTATTTTGTACATGGAAAAGTAAACGATGATAATAGACTGAATTAAACTTCGACAAGAGAATATCTTGAGGTTTGCGGTAACACCATGGACATAAAAGTAGTGGCTGTTCTGAAAAAGAACTGAATAAATCAATGACTAAATAACAGATTTTTAAAAGTATTCATATCTAAAAACGCTTGACCGATCGCTTTTATGTAAACATCTGTAGATTAGATTTAAACCAAAGTGGTTTGTATTTAAAATAAAATAAAAATAAAAAAATAAAAAGTCTAACAAGAATACTCCAGGCTTAAAATGACCGACATTAAAAACGAACAAACTTAATTAAAACCAGTAAACATTAAAGTTGTTAAATTGTTGTTTCATTAAATTAATCAGTTATGACTAAAGGAACGCTAACATGAAGAAATCTTTGACAATATTACCCTTTACCGAGACGCAATGCACATTATTCAAACACTCAAAACGTGTACACTTATATCAAATCCAAATAAAAAAGAATAATAATAGTTTAATTGTTCAGTGCGACGACAAAATCACTCATGTAACCCCTCCCCCTTTTTAGGCATACAGTTATTTTGAGGGTTAAAATTTTTAATGGGATGAGATGTGGCCTTACCAACATAACTCAGAGGCCCGTCCTCTGCCATGCCAAGTAGAGTACAGAACAATTAATTCAGTTTAAAGTTATGGTACGTTTTTACACAATGTATGTTCAAAATACTGTTGTTGTTGTTGTTGTTGTTTAATTATATTAATTACTTTGAACTGTTAATTCACAACTCCAGTTATCCCGTTCTCCGGGTTCTGTTTTTCAAGTCTAACTTTCTTTGATGTTCAGCGTGTAGTACTTTTTTGGGAAATACTTGTATAAAGTGGTAAAAGTCTTATTTGTCTTGGGTTTGGTTATAGTTTACAAAAAAACAAACTATTATTGTATACAGTAACTGTAGTTAGCTGCCATCAGTCAATATACCCTTTCATTAAAATTAATACAATAGTTTCTTCCCCCGAATTGCCATCTCACAACTTTTGTTCACAAAGATCTCCATTTCGATGCAAATAATTTTTCATAAAGGAATTGTGAAATGATGAAAAATGCCATAAATTATTCCTTATTCTGTAATGGATCAAGGACACCAAAGTATGAAATAGTGGATGACATAAGCTCCCATTCTTTTCCTTTTTATCGGGGGGGGGGGGGTATGATTTTGTGTGAAACGTAAACTTGGTGCTTTCACAAATGTTTGCTTTTACCATCTCGTTCAGTTCGTAAAACTGGTGTGGGTATCGGTTCATTTTACCAAGGGCAACATCGTCTTGATTTGATTTGATTTGATTTGAAATGGTTTATTCACAATTAAAAATGTATTCGCGGCCAGAGGCCGAATTAAAACATATTGTGCGGAGATCCCACAACAACAACATACCAGCAAATAAATAGGTTGCAGTGATGTTTTACTTTAACACAAAGTAATGACAAATAAAGCAACACCAATCCAATCTGGGCTTTTACACACAAAATAGTAAAATTTGTCCAACAATTTTAGACACCCCTTAACTAATTTCTCTAAAATAGCACAATAAAATAAGATATAAATTCACCAGACCTGTGTCTGTTTCTAAAGATAGCATTGATGAAAATGCAACAGATACTGTACTCTGATAGACCATGTAACTTTGTTTAATAATAACAATAATAATATTTAAAATTGCCCCTTACATATAAATTATCAAGAGCGCATAACAATGGAAGAAAAGATAAAGATAAAAGACTGGTCACCAGGCCAGTGCCCAAACAGCAGTATGGGGATACATCTGTCCCGCCAACGGAGAACTAAAAATTACTTATTACAATTTACTCATAGGCCTATATCCCTGCTGGCATCGGTAATTTTTTTATCTTTTCAGGAGACAGACGCCTCTAACCCTACCTATGTAAAAAAAATCTAACCTAACTGGCAAGGCGACCATAGAAGAAAGACAAACAAAAGACACACAAAAGTCAAAACCAAAAATTACAAAAAGAGTGACCTTGTACATTCCAGGGCATTTCCTGGCAGGCAAGATACTACCTGGTCATCTTGGAAATATTATATTTTATATAATAGGCCTACTTACCGCATAAATTCAAGAGTTATACGAATAAAAGCTGTACAAGTTTTGAGATGTGCCCCCATTTTTCATAACAAAAGTTTTTAAAAATTGTACTGTGCTAGCTCTTTGGAAAGGTGCCTGTAGGAGGTCCGGGCTTTGTGGCTATTTTGTAAACATGTGATGTCAGAGGTCACATGGTCTACAAAATCTAGTCGCAAAATTATGAATTATGATATAATTGAGCATTTACTTGCACAATTTTAAACAATTTATTGACTGAAATGAGCACAATCAACATATTTCTCTTTGGTTTCTTTGTTCCCAAAAAACTGTGAAGTAAAACTATGAAAATAAAGTATGATTTGAAATACAGGCAGTGAATTAGTTTTCCTTGTACAAGGCTACAATAAAATCCCTCATATCAATAGATCAGTGTACTCTAAAGTTTTATACAAATTAATTTTTCTCATTTGGTTCATATAAATGAGTTTGAAAAAGGTTGTCTTGTACTTAAATACAAAAACAAATAAATAATTGTTTTCTTAAATTATGCAGATTGTTCCATGCACAAAAAGATGTGTCATTTCTTTTGCTTTGTGAATACTTGTGGGATTTTTAAAGAAAGACACAACCTCCTAGCGATGCAACAATGTTGTATTATAAATACAGAATGCAACACAAGGAGTTTTAAAGGTATTGTACACTTTTGGTAACAGCTCAAAATCAGTGTCCACATTTTGTGTGATTCAACATATGCATGAACAAACAAACCTGTAAAAGTTTGAGCTTAATTGGTCATCGAGATCCAAAGAAAATAGTGAAAAGAGACCTTATGTGTTTTCTGTTTTTTCAAAATATCGTGCATGATAAAAACTATTGTTTTACTCATTTCTCAGAAACGATAGCATTTTAGGCAGAAATGTTTTAAGGAACCCTTTCAACCATTACTAACTTTATATCATGTAAGTTATGTGTGAATCTGTGAACATTTGTGTTTTTCGATCTTACCAATAGTGTACAGGGCCTTTAAGGAACTTGTTTTGTCTTAAAAGGGTAGCTAGAAAGAACTCTGGGGTGCGCTTCTCGAGACCGCTACAAAGGATCTTCTGAGGAAACAGAGATTGAAAATCCAAGATTGAAATGAAATAAAATCCTTTCTCTTTTAAAGTTCTTCTTTATATACACACATTTGAAATATTATTTCAATACTTTCTTTGAATTAATCTGTTTATACCTTTAAAGGGGAGCAATCATTAGAAGGCCTGTGGCTGTACATGAAATGATGAACTCTAACCCTGTTACTGCACATGTGCTGGCCGTCTGCATTGTTATATTGTTCATAATTCCATGGACAGCCACAGGCCTTCTGTGATCATGACTACAGTCCGCCTTGAATGCTGCAGTCATGGGTTACTCTCATGAGAGGGCTTGGGGTGAAGTTTAAAAAGGATTTTCACAGTCACACACGCAATATCTTCACTCTTTCTTTTTTGAAAGAGTCCTCTTTAAATATGTCCACTTGAGGATGTTGACGCCTAGCAACAGGGCATTGACGATGTAGGTTGAGATACAAACGATGCATGCATCTTCTAAGATAAAGTAAAGGATGTAGCCAAGATAGACGGAGCCAAGGTTGGCCAGGATGGAGGTCATGATCAGGAAATTACAGGCGGACAATGTGTGAATCTGACCTGGAAAAAACAAACAAAATAGATGTAACATAGTTGTAACAATTTTATGTGGCATTTTGTTAAATTTTAATAATGTTAGTATTATTATTTTATATTTCTGGTAATGAAACCAAGGATGCCTCAAAAGTGAACTTAATCACTGTTGCTCGCAAGCCTGAGGAAACCTGTAAACAAGGGTGCTTGCAATGTGAACCAGAAACATTGGGGTTAGCCCCTACTCTTTCTTGATAAAGTGTTCTGGGTTCTTTTATGTGCACTACCAATTCTAGTACACAGGCAATGGCTTAATGTCCCATCCGAAGGACAAAGCAAAATTTTTACAGTAAAGTATCTTAGTCAAGTACACAAGTGTCATGACCGGGACTCGAACCCACACTCTGCTGATCAGAAACACCAGAGCTTGAGTCAAGTCTGAGTTCACCACAACAACTACAAAAAAAACAAAAAAAAACAAAAAAAACATAAACAAACATGTTTATGATACAAAAATTATCTTTTACATCATTCTAGTTAACTTGTGTAAAATTGTTTTGGTCTTTTCTATCTGAAATAGAGAAACCAATTTTGTCAGAGAGAAACATCGTCTCATATCACCCAAACTGGTGCATTGTACTCACTGCAGTGCAATTCATGATAGCGCCCTCTGTTGAATTTACATGTAGCCTACTTTTTAGTAAGGCCAGACCTAGACTCTTTTCAAGTCAAGACTCTAGTCATATCATTGTTGCTAGTTTCTAATATTGGCCTACAAATATATTATTCGCGTGTAAATGTAACAATAATTTTAGAAACGTTGAAATTATCACATAATATAGATAAAATAAGATAAGATGCAAACTGTATTATCCCACACTGGGGAAATTGAAACTGGCCTTGATTCAAACAGTACAGACAAAAACACTCAAATTTAGAACACTTAACAAACTGACAGATAGATTACATTAAAGCTTATGGAATTTGTCTTCTCAAAAGTCAAAACTTTGAATCCCCCCACCCTTAGTTACGCCACTGTCTACAAGCCATTTTAAAATGTTAAGAGCAGTATCGATAAGTATGCTGCTGACAGCTCAGTGCTCATTCACAAATACACGCTTGGACCTTGAACTTTGCACACAGGAACACTTCTTCAGTAATTTGCATATTACCACATATAAGCGCAAAATACACGATTCTACATGTTGAATAAGACAAAGTCTCAACAGTAATTTCATTATTTTTGATAAGATAAGATAGAATCAGCCACAGATGGCTCGTTACTCTCACCAGTCTGGAATATTGAACAAATTGTAGCAAATGAAGTGTAAATTTAATTAAAGATTTAATTGAAATGTGGAAGTTGCTGGTATTTTGTGTATTGAGTTTTTACTATTAAGCACCCTTCAGGTTATGGGGCTGGTAATGCTCACACGTTGTGACACGTTGCACATTATTAACAACACACACATCAGTGTTGTAGGTCTAGACCGGTCCCGGTATCAAGACTGGTCTCCAGACCCAATTTGTTGAGGTCTCGGCTGTTTCCAGGTCTTCCCCTTGGACATTGAGGTTTCAGTCTCGGACTTTAATCTCAATCACAACACTGGCCACACATACACTGTACACCAATGCTTGATTTTATAAATGTTTCAGTGTAAATATAGTTGTTAATTCTTTAGTTTTTAATGAATGTAATATTCCTGATTGTTTATCCAAAAAAAAACACCTTGTCAGGTACACATCTGAAGGGATCACATACAAAGCAAACAAATTTCAAACCAATATTTCCTTCTGTATTGTATCAACTGTCAGGAATGGACTTTACAAACAAGCAGAGTGTAACATAATGTCAACCTTCTCTTAAATCAGAGTGCCAAGTCCCTGAACTCTAAACAAATCCACAAACTTTGAAAATAACTGTCAGGAATGGACTTTACAAACAAGCAGGGTGTAAAATAATATCATTGTAACCTTCTTCTATATCAGAGTGCCAAGTCCCTAAATCCTAAACAAATCCACAAACTTTGAAACATTTTGTGGCTGTCTAAACACAATGCCATGGTTTAAATAAAGCAAAGCTGTCCTTAGAAATGTTGATAAATTGATGTTGAAAAGAGCCTATCCAGGCCTGATGCAAGGGCACCAAGGTATTCTATCATTTGTAAGGGGCACCTCTATGAGGAAACTGTACATTTCTATTGGAACATTTCAAGGGGCACTGAGGCAATGACCAACAGGGGCAATTGCCATTGTTGCCTCCATGAGACCAGGCCTCCAAGTCCTAGCCTCCTTGTGCAGTGCTTCTTGTTCTCTATCATTTCAAAGTATGGGACTTATGAAATACTTAGAGCAACACAGAAGCATTATTTATTTGTTGTGAAGGAATAAGCTAAAATTATAGGTCACCATATGAGAAGAAGAAAAAGGGAAACTATTAGTGTCCCCGCCCGCAACCTTCTTGGGGCCGCATGGATTTAATTTTCATTTTGACCAATTCAAAATGAGATTAAAAAAACATAAAATGTCAACTGATACAACGGAAAATAAAATACTTGCAAGTCAGAACTTAGCCTGTGCCGGTTACATGGTTAAAAACAGATCATTTAGTTACACATTTACATTTATTCTTGTGAAAGTGAGCTACAGCTGGGTTTTTAAAATACTGAATAAACTATTAAATAAAACTACTGTAAACATGTTCAAGGTCTCGTCTAACATGTTTCTTTCATTATTGTGTTGAACAGTGGAAAAACCAATGGTTGTTCGAAATTTTAAAAAAAATGGTGGCCCGTCTTGAAAATAAAAAATAAAAAGCCCCTCCCGCTTCCCTTTTTCAGGAATCTTGACGCTAAACATGTTTTATTTTTTACTAGGCCTTAGTGAAAGTACCAATTTTTACTTACCAATTAAAATTTGAAGAATGTAGAAAAGAATACCAAATATGCTGTTAGGTTGATTCAATAAATGACGTTCTCCTAGCACTGGCCCAATAACACCAAACCCTCTACCGTACCTGCAATAATCAGCGAAAATTAATTCTTTATTTATTTATTTATTTGAAATCTTCCGACAAAACAAAGCATATAATGACAACAAAGATATGGCTGCATTTAGAGTACATACAGGTCATAGTTTTTTTTACATCAGAGAGATAGGGCCTAGGTCACCAAATCTTGGTAAATACTTGACTCACGACTTTGTAGAGGGCGACTTTGGGGGGTGGAGGTGAGTTGACTGGTTTCCAGCTCAGTGCAAATACTACATTTATAATACTGAGTTGATGACGTTTTTGGGTGGAGTGATTTTTATTTTTTTACAGACATAAAACACTATTTAGATTATAATTATAAATTGTTTGTTTTATGTTAAATGTAAATATCACTAAAGCAAAAAGAAAGGTTGCAAATAGTCCACCCCAAACAAACAAACAAATGGTAAAAAACAATCCAATTAATATTACAATCATCAGTATTTCGTACAGCAACAAAACCAATGTAGTAATTGAAAAAAACAAGAACAATCAAACAAACAAACCCACAATCCAATACTCAAAATTATTATTATTTATCAGTTAACATAACAGCACAAAAAACCAAGGTACGTCTACTAAATTCTAAAAATTTTGTGGTGTCCCTATTTGCAATTTAACTTAAAGGGCGCCCCTTGGCTTTAGGGTGCCCTTAAATTTGGGGAGGCGCTCTACCCTACATACAACCCCAAACAACAAAATGTTGATTTTGCTTAAAATTTATGCATATTGCACTGGAAGACAATTAAGTTATGTAAATTAATTCGCCAACAGAACTATAGGCTACGAGTAGTACTAGTAGCTAACGCCAACAGTTACTTACCTAGATGTAAACACTTTGGAACAGCTAACACTTTGACCGATGTCACACATTGCTGTAAAATCAGGGTTAGATTCCTTAGATGTTTCTACATACAGTGCATAAATAGACAGCACTGTTCCTAATGCACAAAGCACCCATCCAGACAGCATATGGGATTTTGGAATTCGGATTCTAGAAGTGCTTGGAGACGTCATTTTGAGAAAAACTACCACGCCAAATGTTGGGGAGCACTTGCAGTAATTACTCAACTGTTTATGTGACAACCGAGCGATCGATCGTCGTCCCTTGTTTTGTGTGTAGCTAGCTAAATGCACGTAAGATAAATTGTGTACAAATTATGTACACAACAATACGATTGTACACGTGTGTTTTTAAGAAGGCGAACAGCGCCCTCAATTGTCGAATGAAATAGAAAAAATAACCACAATATTATTTATTATCGACGAATTGTCTGCCACCTGCCAGCAGCTGGCTGCTGCCAGCTGTCCAACACCACAATAGGCTTTTACATCTATAGTAAAGAGGGTTTAAAGCGAAGTGTCAAGTTCAACAATCCAGTTACTTTCATGGATATTGTGGCGAAACGACGGCCAGTGAGATTATTGATTAAATTACTTACCTTAAGATTAATGGTACAGTCCAGCAGAGCAGTAGGCTGGAGTACGGCATGCGAGAATGCAGCGTGCTTGCGCTGTCTGACGGCCGCCGCAAGCCAAGTGCGTGCAGCGAAAGTGCATGAGTAGCGCGGCGTGCGGGAGAAAGTTTTTAGGGAGTTCATGTCAAGCCTTGGAAGTGGTGAGTACACTTTTAGTTTAGCGCTGTGTGTGCAGTGCGGAATTGTGTGAGGGGTTGTTTCATTCACTGTAGAGTATATGGTGAGGTGCCTTTTGAGGAACCTTGGGTTGTACTCAGTGTGTTGAATGTGAGGTAGCAGATTGGAATTGTGGGCCTGTGAACCCGTTGTTGCGTGGTTACGCACGGTTTTAGTGCGAGAACGGCCCCGGGTATTTCTGCTCGGACCCCCTGGGAAACTACCGGTAGTCTTGGAAAGACTAGCCGTGCTCACGGTGGTGTTTAGGACCGTGTAGTTGAGTGTACACGAAAGCGATCACCTGAGGTAGCCCGCCTCACGGAGGAATTGCTTGGGAACAGTCACGTTGTATTTTGGGGTAGTTGTTTAATAATATCAGAGTGAAGTTGTTTATTAAGTACTGGCCCTACCTCGTAGGTGGAGGTTATTATAAAAGTGATTTAGTGTGTGATTTATATTGTGATTTGTAAGTGTTCTGATCATTTGCCAGGGACAGAGAGCCTCCGTTGAGGGAGGAAGTTATTAAATAAACCATTTGATTTGCTGCATTTAGTTTGTCGACTATTTCTTATTTCATTTCGGATCCTGTGTAGTTGTTATCAAATCGGGACGGTACAATTCAGTCCCAACGGATCATTCCCTAGCCGCTCAGGGTTTTCCGGTCAGGCCGTCCGAAGCCAGCGCCTCCCTAGGTAGCTGCCTATAGTCAAGCAACTTCTTGCTAAAGGGGCGTTGCGCGACAAAATGGTGTCAGAAGTGGGATTATGATTTGATGCAACTACAAGGACCGATTCCATGTAAATTAGTCAATGTCAGTGGGAGTTTCCCATGAAAGAAGTACTCGGTTTTCTAGCACTAAGTCTAGTTCTTATTTGTCTGGTTTTGGTAATTATCATAGTCTGCCTGCTGGCAATTAAAAGTCACCGACAACGGAGACAATTTCTGAGGCAGAGGCGTATTGTTATTGCTCGCAGTGAGCAGGTCACCTCACTATGAGTGAGACCAAACAATTAAATCCCAGCTATCAAGAGGACCTTAGTAGGTCCAGAATGGAACTGCAGTTACTGCAGTGGGAGAAGGCCCAACAGGCGAGGCGGATTGAGGAGCTTGAGGCTGCCTTAAAGCAGGCAAAGACGTCCGAGGAACCAGTTAGTCGAGCTGGAGGACGCCAGCAAAAGCGTGTGAGAATAGATGGGGACATTGATTTTAAATTTCCGAGTCAATGTTTAAACGACTTAGGGAGGAGTCCTCAGGCTTCGCCTCATTTGAGGCACGAACACCATCTAGTACAAAGAAAATTGCCGAGATCCCTTTGTTGGATGGACATGGAGAGCATAATTTGAGTGATTGGATTACTCCTCGGAGGAGCAATGAGGTATCCACTCCTGTTACCGCTAAGGTACGTGAGGAGGAGGGTTTGAGGAGTACAAATCCTTTTGTGGATATGAAGGACAAACAAGTCCATTGTGAGTTGTTAAGTTTTGCAACAAGATCACCAAGTATTTCTGACAGTGTGTCAGCTGAACAAACAGGCACTGAAAAGGCAGGGCCTTGGAACCTGAAGAGAGAAACGAGAGTTGTTGGGGAGAGGGGTGAAAGATAGAGGTACCCTCGTCGCCCTTATATTGTCCCCGATCGTTACAGTGGGAGAATTCAATGGAATGAGTACCATAAACATTTTGAGAGTTGTCGGTTAGTTAACCGTTGGGACAAAGAGCAGTCGGCAGAGTATTTGGCAGCCAGTCTACAAGGTGATGCTGTCCGTATCCTTGGTAACAGTACACAACAGCACAAATACTCGTATGACGAGTTGGTAAAGCTTTTGTCCAGGAGGTTTGGCCTTGGCCGCCAGGCAGAGAACTTCCTAGTGGAACTTAGACATAGGCGTCAGAAACCCAAAGAATCTCTTCAAGAACTGGGCCAAGTGATACATGAATTGGCGTTAAAGGCATATCCTGAAATCACAGAGGATTCGAGAGATCGTCTGGAACGGAACCATTTTATGGATGCCGTGGCGGGTCAGTCCGTGAGGCAAGGCATATTTCGTGCCAGGCCTAAGACTTTGGCTGAAGCCATACAGGCAGCCCTCGAAACGCAGAGTTTTGAGGAGGTTGAGTCTCAGAGGAGGAGGAGGAGAGACCGTTTAAGCTAGTGAGGGCGGTGGACCGTGACACTGAGGAACGGTTAATGTCTGTAGAAAGGGCCCTTGGTGAACAGTCGAGGTGTGTTGGTGACTTGACAAAACAGCTAGATGTTATGGTAAAGCTGTTAGCGTCGCAACCATCAAAAGAGGCCCCTGTGAGGGTGCCTGAGGTTCCCAAAGTCCAGATGGACGGCGTTTTCAGAGTAGGGGGACCAGGTCTGACATGAAGTGTTTTAACTGCGGTGAGAGGGGGCATTTTGCAGCAAGGTGCAAGAAACCCAGACACCAGCAGGGAAACGACGAGCAGTCTTCCGGCGGGTCCGCGGAAAGGCTGAAGTGAGCAATGGGCCCATGGAAAGAGAACCAGATACATCAAGTAGAAAAAGGAAACTTGAGTGTGACAATAAAGTACGGGTTGTTTCAGTCCCGAGGTATGGTTTATTTGTGGATGGATGCGTGAGGTCGACAAAATTTCGAATGTTGATAGACACAGGTGCAACTGACACGTTAATTAGTTCTACAGTGTATTACCAAATTCCACCAGGTCAGAGGCCAACCCTGGAGAGTTGTGACGTTGGGCTACGCCAAGTGGATGGTACGCCATTGCAAATATTGGGCACGGCGTGGGTTGAGCTTACAGTCGGTAAGACAACTACACCTGTAAAGGTAATAGTCGTAGACATTTCACTTCCTGCAATGTTGGGAATGGACTGGCTATTGTCCACTGGTGGTAATTTAGATTTTAGAAATATGGAATTGAATGTGAATGGCCAAAGGGTCAAGTGTACGAATAGTTCAGGTGAAGCGTTTGTCGGCAGAGTGGTGGTAACTGAGACAACTGTGATACCAGCCGGTCATGAGGGCATTGTAAGGAGCCATCATCAACCGTGGCGAGGGGCTCAAGGGTCCATTTATTGTTGAGCCAATCGAGGGAGGTGGCGAGCTGGCCCAGAGGGGCCTCGTGCTAGCTAGGTCTGTTGTCGAGGTACCCACTGAGGTGGTACCTGTTAGGGTGTTTAACCCTAGCAAGGAAAAGCGAGTACTCCACGCGGGAACTACAGCCGCAAGGGTATTCCCTGTTGAGGTGGAGACCGTGCCAAATGCACACGATAGTCAAAACCATGAGGCTCTTCCGGTGCACCTACGGAATTTGTATGAGAGGGGCATTGCGGATTTGAGTCCATCACACCATCTGGAAGTGATGAGGTGCTTGATTGAATATCAGGATATATTTTCGAAGGGTGACGGTGACATTGGACGCACAAATCTTGTTAAGCATTCTATTAACACTGGGGATGCTAGGCCACAGAAGCAGAGGCCTAGAAGGCATCCTGCTTGTCACCAGCAAGAGATACTGAGGCAAGTTGAGGGACTCAGACAACAGGGTCTAATAGAGGAGTCCGATAGTCCATGGGCGGCTAACATTGTGTTGGTCAAGAAAAAGGATGGATCAAAACGTCTGTGTGTGGATTATAGGGGTTTGAATTTCGCTACTATCAAGGACGCATATCCAGTACCCCGTATCGATGAGACGCTTGATGCCCTCGAGGGGGCAAAGTGGTTTTCAACCTTGGATATGGCGTCAGGGTATTGGCAGGTACCTTTAGATGAGGACGCCCAACTAAAATCATCGTTCTTGGTACGCAACGGGTTGTATAAATGGAAGGTAATGCCGTTTGGTTTGGCGAATGCGCCGGCAACATTCGAACGCCTAATGGAAAAGGTTATGTCTGGCCTCCAATGGGAAGTTCTGTTGATTTATCTCGATGACATTATCGTTTTTGGCAAGACAGTGAGTGAGGAGGTGGAGCGTCTTCGAGTAGTGTTTTCAAGGCTAAGAAAGGCCGGGTTGAAACTGAAGCCCAGCAAATGCCACCTCTTCCAAAGGTCCGTGACCTACCTAGGTCACATAGTCTCGGGTGAGGGGATAGAAACTGATCCTGCAAAGATCAAAGTAGTCGCCGAATGGCCAGTCCCGAAGTCAGTAAAAGAAGTGAGAAGTTTCTTAGGGCTGGCATCTTACTATCGCCGTTTTATCCGTGGGTTTGCGGATATTGCAAGCCCTTTGCATGCCCTGACTGGGAAGTCAAAGGTCTTTGATTGGAACAATGCCTGTCAAGAGGCATTTGAGCAATTGAAGAAAGAACTGCAAACTTCTCCGGTGTTGGCTTATCCTTCGCCGGATGGGAAGTTTGTATTGGACACTGATGCAAGTGCTGAAGGTATTGGGGCGGTGCTGTCGCAGGTGTGTGAGGGCGAAGAGAAGGTTGTTGCTTACGCAAGCAGAAAGCTTGGCAAAGCAGAGAAAAACTACTGTGTGACTCGGCAGGAGTTACTGGCAATAGTGGTTTACCTAAGGTACTTCAGGCAGTATCTCTATGGGCAAAAGGTGACGGTCAGAACAGATCACTCAGCACTCCGCTGGTTGCTCAATTTCAAAGATCCTGAGGGGCAGCTGGCGAGGTGGTTAGAAGTGATTTCTGAATATGATATGACAATCCAACATAGACCAGGCAGGAAACATACCAATGCGGACAGTCTATCACGGAAACCGTGCAAGCAATGTGGGCAAGGTGATAAAGAAAAGGACAGTGAGGTGTCCGTACCATCCGTTAGCTCAGTGGTTGAGGCTAACCAGGCCGTAGTGAGGGTGTGGTAGCGGAACCTTCAATTAGTCACATGAATCTTCGTGAGGCGCAGTTGGCAGATAAAACCATGAGTTGGTTGTTAACCACGAAGAGTGAGGGGTTAGGACGTCCTGATTGGAAGGATGTTTCCCACTTGCCTCCAGCGAGTAAGATGTATTGGGCCTATTGGGAGCAAATGTCTTTACGTGATGGCGTGTTGTACAAGCGCTGGGATTCGGACGATGGTATATCGTTCCGATGGTTGTTAGTTGTACCGGCACAGTTTCGATCTAAGTTTGTGTGTGAACTTCATGGAGGACCATTGGGTGGTCATCTTGGTCTAAAGAAGACCATGGCCAGAGTCAAACAACGGTACTTTTGGTCTGGTATTACTGCCGATGTACGGTCTTGTATCCGGAGTTGTAATCAGTGTGCGAGGAAGAAGTCTCCTCTGAAGAAACGAGTTGCGCCACTACGGCAGTACCATGTGGGAGGTACCATGGAGAGGGTCGCAATGGACCTCATGGGCCCCTTGCCTGTGACCGACGATGGGAATCGATGGATCCTTGTTGTTGCAGATTACAATACAAGGTGGATGGAGGCTTATGCGCTTCCCGATGCCCATGCTGACACAGTAGCGGCTAAGTTTGTGAGTGAGTTTGTGTGTAGATTTGGGGTTCCAAACGAACTCCATACTGATCAAGGTTCAAATTTTGAGTCTAAGGTTTTCCAAGAGATGTGCAGTATATTGGGGATTGCAAAGACGAGAACAACTGCGTATAACCCCAAATCAGATGGGCTCGTGGAACGTTTTAATCGTACCCTCATTTCCATTGTGTCTATGATGGTAGACCCCCGTAGAGGACAACGTGACTGGGATAAGTGTCTGTCCTTTGCGACGAGCGCTTACCGCTCCACACCCCAAGAAACAACCGGTGAATCGCCGAATATGATGATGCTTGGGAGAGAGGTAATGCAACCGATTGATTTGTGTACTGAACAACCAAGTATTAGTGCTGAGGGGCCGACCACTGATTTCGCAGAGGAGTTGAGGTGTCGTATTCAGCAGGCACATGATAAGGCACATGAGTGTCTTAAGAAGAACTCAAGGCGGCAGAAACGTAACTACGATAGAAGAGCCACTGATCCATGCCTACAGGAAGGTGCCTTTGTATGGCTCTATAATCCAGCAAAGAAGAAAGGTGTGTGCCCGAAACTTCAGCTAAAGTGGGAGGGGCCGTACCTGGTATTGCGAAAACTTTCAGACGTAGTCCTTAGAATACAGCTGCGGAAAGGGGCCAAGCCACGTGTTGTGCATGTAGATAGGCTCAAGCCATATACAGGGGATCCCATAAAGGCATGGAACCACACTAGTGAGGTTCCTGTGGAGGAGTCTCTGGAACGAGTAGAATCGACTCCAGACACTAATGAGGTTGCAGATGAGGTTTCTATGTGTATTGTACCTAAAGATAATTGTGAGGTACCTAAGGCTAAGGGCAAGGTACCTGAGGATGAGAGTGTTAGTGTGACTGAGAATGAGGAGCAACCCCCCGATTGAGGATGATTGTTTGATTGAGGTGGGTGGTCGAAATCAGGTGTCGACACCTGAGCCTAATGTAGCGAAGAGGTACCCAGTGAGGCAACACAAGTTACCTAAACGGTATCGTTAATTTATTTTTATCATTTGAGTCTGGTTTGCTTTGTTTCAGAAAAATTATGCCACCTATAAGTTGTCAGAAGTTATGGAGGTGCAGTATTTGCAGGAAAGCATTTACGCAAGCGAAAGGCCTGGCTCGTCACCGCAAATTTGAGCATGGACCTGACATGAGGCTGTACTGCAAGAGATGTGATTTTGGTACGAAACGCCGAGATAACCTACGGCGTCATTATAAATTCCAGCATTCTTCGAGCAACATGGCTGATTTGGATAACATTAGGAGGGAGTCAGTGCGCGTTTTGGGCCCTGAAGGAAGGGCAAGAGGTGTCTTCCGTGATGAGAGGTTGCCAGTGAGGGTACCACTAAGTGAGGTGTCCCTTCAAAGTGGAGGTCAAGCCTCGCCCCCAGCTACTACCACAAAAGATAGTCAGGAGGCCGGGAGACGGGAGGTAAGCTCCCGGTGTTGAGCTTGTCCCCTGGACGAATCTCACCCCTGTACCATACACCATTGACAAGAAATATCGCGGTGTCGGGTTTGCCTAGTTTAATGTTCCGGAAAGAGAGCGACTCTTCATCAGATAGCTCATCGACCTCCTCGTTTGACACATCGACAGACACGTTGGAAGCAGACGCGCAAGAGGAACCAGCAGGGCCACCCCAACCCATGCAAGAGGAGCCAGCCGGGCCACCCCAATCCATGCAAGAGGAGCCAGCCATGAGGGAGGAAGTTGCCAAGCCACCCGCTGCCACTACACGCGCCACTATCATCAGGAAAACCTTCACGTTCACTGTGGTAAACGGAGCCGTGGTACGAAGAGAAGAACATAATGATATGTTCTACCGGCAAGTTGAAGTCAACTGGGACCGGCCACAAGAACACTAACTCTTTGGGCCTCTTGGTCACGTTTGCGCGAACTGTTGTCGTTTTGGACTGAAAATAATCATCTGATCAGAACTGAAATTATTGCCGAATTGCTTGTTAACATTTAATTATTCCAGTAATTGATCCATAATTAGTGCATTATCAAGAGTTCTTTAGCTATGACCGATGGAGATGTGCAGGGTATTGTATGATTCTTATTTCAGAGAGCGGTGCAAATTTTGTGATTGTTGTTAAATTTGTATATGATTGCTTAATTATGTAAAAGTGCCTAAATGATGTGTGAATTATCTGTAATCTTGCCAAACCAATCAAACCTCCTAATGTTTTACACGTGCTACCTTTTGTACTTTTGTATTCCTGTTTGCAGCTTTTGATAAAGTTCAGGGTTTTCTAAACATGTTGAAATATTGTTGAGGAGGATGTGATGAGGTGTAGTATCGAGATGAGGGTACCTCGTGACTTACTTGTCGGAGGGAGGCTCCCGAGGACCTTGTAGGACCTTGGGGTTTTGAGTAAAATTTTGTATTGTAATGAGGGGCAGAATGGCCGCCGTTACTTTGTTTGATGGTTTTATTCGGCTTGTCTGTACGGGGACGTCCAGGCCTGTCAGGAGGCTATGTGGCGAAACGACGGCCAGTGAGATTATTGATTAAATTACTTACCTTAAGATTAATGGTACAGTCCAGCAGAGCAGTAGGCTGGAGTACGGCATGCGAGAATGCAGCGTGCTTGCGCTGTCTGACGGCCGCCGCAAGCCAAGTGCGTGCAGCGAAAGTGCATGAGTAGCGCGGCGTGCGGGAGAAAGTTTTTAGGAGTTCATGTCAAGCCTTGGAAGTGGTGAGTACACTTTTAGTTTAGCGCTGTGTGTGCAGTGCGGAATTGTGTGAGGGGTTGTTTCATTCACTGTAGAGTATATGGTGAGGTGCCTTTGAGGAACCTTGGGTTGTACTCTGTGTGTTGAATGTGAGGTAGCAGATTGGAATTGTGGGCCTGTGAACCCGTTGTTTCGTGGTTACGCACGGTTTTAGTGCGAGAACGGCCCCGGGTATTTCTGCTCGGACCCCTGGGAAACTACCGGTAGTCTTGGAAAGACTAGCCGTGCTCACGGTGGTGTTTAGGACCGTGTAGTTGAGTGTACACGAAAGCGATCACCTGAGGTAGCCCGCCTCACGGAGGAATTGCTTGGGAACAGTCACGTTGTATTTTGGGGTAGTTGTTTAATAATATCAGAGTGAAGTTGTTTATTAAGTACTGGCCCTACCTCGTAGGTGGAGGTTATTATAAAAGTGATTTAGTGTGTGATTTATATTGTGATTTGTAAGTGTTCTGATCATTTGCCAGGGACAGAGAGCCTCCGTTGAGGGAGGAAGTTATTAAATAAACCATTTGATTTGCTGCATTTAGTTTGTCGACTATTTCTTATTTCATTTCGGATCCTGTGTAGTTGTTATCAAATCGGGACGGTACAATTCAGTCCCAACGGATCATTCCCTAGCCGCTCAGGGTTTTTCCGGTCAGGCCGTCCGAAGCCAGCGCCTCCCTAGGTAGCTGCCTATAGTCAAGCAACTTCTTGCTAAAGGGGGCGTTGCGCGACAATATGACGATGTGTCTCCTCCTCCACACAAAATAACAATAATAATAATACAGGGATGAGAGTTTCTCTAACAAAAACCTCTGAAAAGGATCCAAGTTTTAGGTATGTTGAAGGAAATGATGGCATTTCAACCGTAGGAGTTTTTAGAAATGGTATATGAGAGCACTAAAGACGTAGATCAAAGAGTATGATTTATTTCTGTTTAATAAGGAAAGAACAGCTAATTTTTTTGACAGAAAGATGGAAGAAAAAAACCCTCTGAATTAATAAGCAAGTCTGAAGTTCCTTATCTCTGATAATAA
Source organism: Plazaster borealis (assembly GCA_021014325.1). Lineage (NCBI taxonomy): Eukaryota > Metazoa > Echinodermata > Asteroidea > Forcipulatida > Labidiasteridae > Plazaster > Plazaster borealis. The sequence goes on from CM037473.1 coordinate 1,188,009, forward strand.
CATTTATCAGCGATGCTTATCAGCCTCCATCTTTTTCTCATGGATCAACAAAACCCTTCTTCACTCCCACATAATTCTCACACAACACAATTTGTACAAAGTCCTCATGTTTTAATCTAACCCATATAAAGTCTCACAAGAAATCAAGAAATAAGTTTCTTCAAGAACAAAATATACAAAAAGTAGCACAAAGGCACGAGTTATGGATGAAAGGCCATATTAAGATTTACACCATTTCATATTTATTTAGTTGGATTTGGAAATTGGCACGGTGGAGAATACAATCTAAGGTTGTGGTAACACCATGTGAATCCCTCTCAAGTTGCGTAGTTCTAAAAAGAGTTGTTACACTAACAGTTCTTTTCAGAACCACAACTCATGGAGCGATTTCATGCACACGATGTTACCACAAAACCCTAGGTGACTACATACATTTGTTTTACCAACATTTTAACATTTTGATGAATTTTGGAAAATTGGTACCACAAAGAAATCTACTTTATGTAATCTGAACACTCTGTTACTAACACAGCCACATAAATCTAGCTAACAAACTTAATTTACTTAACTAAAAATAGACACACTTAATTACTAAACAACTTTAATATTTCCCAGTGAACACACCAATTAGAAAGACATGGTTATTTCAGAAATGAAGAATACAATAGTATTATAACAAAACCTTTCACACAAGTAAGAACATGTAAACCTTGTGTAAAAAAAAACCTCTAGTACAAAAGTAAAAAATGATGGGTCTTCAGAGTTTTTCTTTTAGTTTTCACGATACAAGAATATTAAAAATGTTGACAAAATGCTTACTTTATCAAACCTTGCAGTGTATAAAAAAGAAAAAGTAGTTTTTGGGATCAATTGTGTAAAGGTGTAACTCTTCCTTAAATAGACTAGGTGTAAGTTTTGAACATATTTGAACATAAGCCCAGTTAACACGCCAAATTTTATTGTACGTTGGAACGCAAGGTTCAAACACAAGCCAGATTTTGACAGTCTATAGACCATGTGACCTCTAACATCCCATGTTTACAAAAGAGCCACAGAGCCTGGACTTCCTGCAGGCACAATTTGTACACAGCTCAATGGAAGAAAACATCACATCCTATATTTTATGAAGATTGCATCGTTTGATTTTTATCAACTTTTGATATGAAGAAAGAGGGCACATCTCAAAACTTTTTCAGCTGTTATTTTTATAACTCTTTGATTCATGTGGTAATTATATGACAGAAAATGCTACATTTTCCATATGACCAGTATAGATCTTGCCCACCAAGAAATGCCCTGGATTGTGAAAGGTTCTTGTAAACAAGGTCACATGGTCTATAGGAGGACAGGAAAGAATTAGTTTTGATGTTTTACCCTAATTCTTATAAGGACCAATACTTCTTTCTTATAATAATCTCATTCGTGGTGATCACTCGTGATTATGTCTTCCCTCCTCAATGTACAAAATAAAATGTTTTTCATGGAAGCCATGACGATTGGAACCTCAATTCTCATTGTTAATACTTTGACTTCTGGTCCCCTCCTCAACAAATATTTGGTAATATTCTGGAAAAGTTTTTATACCTTGAAAATCCATGTTCAAATGTAAAATACACTTTTGAGATTTTATAACTTGCATAGAAAATGACTTGTGGTTGTGAAAATGTTAGTGAAAACTGTTTTTACTTTGTTAGAAATATTATAAAACATAAACAAAATTAACTTAACTAGAGCAAAAGACTTTCACACAATGAAAATATGACTTCCGTCATTTACAGCATAAAAACGAAGAAACAGGTTTTTTTGAAGCACTTACTGGATATTATTTCCAATAGTATCTGTTGTACTGAGAATGGTTAACACTTTGCATAGTTGTTGTGGTTGTTTCGCACAATCCACAAGCAAAATTCTTTTATAATTTGCAGCTTTTATTTCAGTTGTACTTGAAAATGAGATTTTGTTCATTTTGTTATTACTTACTACTCTTTGAGTAGAAGTTAATGATATCTCTTTTTTGTGATCAATTGTGAAGTCTTTAACTGCAGCAACTCTTCTCAAAACAGACCATTACATAAAATTACAGGCACTTTGACCATATTACTCCAACACTTATGATTACCCATAAAACAAAGAACTCATTACAAAATCCTACTGTTGACTTGGAAGGCACTTCATGGTCTAGCCCCAGTGTATATAAGAGACAGGCTGTGTACATGTATACCATCCTCGGCCCAATCTGAGATCATCAAACAAACTACTGTTGAACATTCTTAGATCTCATTCTTCATCAGGTGATCGAAGCTTCGTTTCATGTGCACCAAAGCTATGGAATGATCACCCCTACCAACTCCGTACACTTGACTCCTTACCAAATCTTCAAAAGCCAGCTTAAGACTCATCTCTTTGAATCTGCTTACATTTAGTCCACTGCACTTGCCATCTCCACATGAATTTCTGTGAACTCTTTTGTCTTAAATGTTTCTTCACTTTGCCAAGTGCCTCGGAATAGGCAACTAGAATAATGGCGCTCTACAAACACCTGATGATTGACTGATTGATTGATTGATTGATTGATTGATTGATTGATTGATTGATTGATTGATTGATTGATTGATTGATTGATTGATTGATTGATTGATTGATTGATTGATTGATTGATTGATTGATTGATTGATTGATTGATTGATTGATTGATTGATTGATTGATTGATTGATTGATTGATTGATTGATTGATTGATTGATTGATTGAGTGAGTGATTGATTGATTGATTGAGTGAGTGATTGATTGATACATACAGGTGTAACAAACTTTGGCTGTTTTCGATGGCCGAAGCAAATATGACCGTGGGCCATTTCAGTGATGAGGCCATCACTGCTGCTAAAGCCATCTTGACAGCCGTTATTTTGATGTTGCTGGATTGTGTGGATTGGACTACTCAGGTTGATTCGTGTTCATGAATTACCATAGGGAGATGCCACACTGTTTACTGTACATCCTTGTCCAGGCATAGAAGGTTTCATATCTTTGGATTTCTGCTTCTCTCTGTTATAAATCAGAAGAATAATAATCAGGCAAATTATTAGATTTGTTCTCCGTTTGTCACAAAAAGTACACTTACCTGCTTATAAAAATATTGCGCAAATAAATTATAAGAATTGCTTCTTATATAGTGCCAATAACGGGACGGTGAATAGGAAATTTTCAGTTTTAGATGTGGGAGGAAAACCCCAAAGGGGAAAACCTATGCAATCAGGTAGGAACTGAAAACCCATGCAATCAGGTAGGGACTGAAAACCCAATCCATATCCAAGGCTCAAGGTCTGAGGTGGGATTCAAACCGGGTCCACAGAGGTGAAAGGCAGGGAAAGAAACCACTGAAAGAAATCACTTGACCAAGGCACTTTACAACATTATCCCCTTCATCAGGTATAATTTAACTAATCCACAAACTTTCTCAACTTCCTGGTGTCAGGTGAGCACACAACCTCAAGCTGCTTATACGATTAATACTATCCGTTATACCCCTGTGTTAAAGATAAAACTTATGGTTAAGTATCTTTCTCAAGGACACAAGTGTCATGACCAGGATTCGAACTCACACTCTTATGACTAGGCTATCAAATTTTAGTCCAATGCGCTAGACCACTTCTCGGCCAGGACATGCCACAAAAATTAACCAAAAAGTGTATTACTAAACATTGTGAAGATCGTTCCAGCTGGACTACATCATCCTCATCAAGATCAAAATAAAATTCCTTGAAAATAATGAGACCAAAACTAGGGCAATCAGGGTACAGCTTTCAGTAAATTCTCTTGAGATTCCAATGTTTTACCTCAAATCAGCAACTCTCTTTTGCCACATCAGGAGTTCCCTCTCTAATCTCAGGCTGTATTCTTGTTCTCGTCGTAGCTCGTTTGCCAAGTATAATGATGAGCGTATTGATGCCTTCAACTGCTCAATGTAGTTAAAGGCTGTAAACAAAAGAAGTTCAAGAGAAAGCTTGTAACTTTTGAAAGAGAACGACATCATTTTTTAATCACTGGTGTGAAAGTTGATGGTCAATGCTCAAATCCACTCTGTTTGTTGTTTTTACTAAGATTGTTAGATTTCAAAGTAAAGAAATATTTAAATACAAGATACAGAAAGAATGAGTAAGCTGACTAATCATTAAACTTTGTTCAAGGAAACAATTAAAGGGTATTACACAGGATTGGTAAGGGTGAAAAAACATCATTGTTTAATTTTAGTGTGAAAGCTTACTGATTATGAAGTTCATACTGGAACAATTTTTTTCTGTGAATTATTTCCCTCTGAAATGAAGTCATATTTAAAAAAACTGTATCTGAAAACCTAAAAAAACCGCAACAGCTGATTTCGGTTGTTACTTAACCAACATTAAGGACAACATGTTTACATGCTGAAAATTGTGCATGGTTTTTCACTATTTTCTCCTGAATCACACAGCGGATTACGCCCAAATTTTTACAGGTTTGTTATTTCAGGTATATGGTTGATCACACAAAATATGCACACTGTCTGCGATTATTTGTCAACTCTACCAATCCTGTATGATACATTTTAAATAAATGGTTCAGTTTTTACAAGACGATGGCTAAGGTGTCATTTAGGTCCACCAAGAACACAACTAGTTTTAGTGGCAGCAAAGGCCTTACTTTTGCAGGCAGCATAAATTTTAGTCCCATCAAAATTGTCACTTTCAGGACAAACCACTCAAATCATCGACCAAGGGAAACCTGTCAACGTACTGTTTTTGAGAATAACATTTCTTGAGAATGGCGTACGTCCCTCAACATCCTGCAAACCTGGTACCATCATCCTCAAATTAGAATACTGCTGCTGAAGATCCTGACGCCGTTTCTTCTCAACAAGCTTTTTGCCGTCTTTCCGAACTTTGACCTGCATCAGAAAATTAATTGGATTGCTGAAAAACCTTTGTAATTCACCCTCATTCCATAGTTGATAAGAACAAGTGGAATACCAGTAAGGATTGTGATTGTCTTGAAAAAATCCAGCGGTAAGAACTCAGCTAACTTTGAGCTACAGCAGGTCAAAGGTAGAAGGTCAATTTGATAGCCCATTGCATTGAACCGTTTATGTAAAGTCTGACAATGCAGCACCTTTAAGGATATGAAAGGAATTCCATAAATCTAACAGTTGAGAATTGATGTAGCAATAAAAAGGTTGTGGGTTCGAATCCCCTCGAGTGATTTGCCTGTGGATTTTCTTTTCACAGAACTCGGAAAAGTACTGAGTATACAGTGCTTAATACACATCAGTGTAGGGGTGAGAAAAAAATTATGTTCTTTATCCCTGAATGCAAAATTAACATCTATCAAAAATAACATCGATTATCAAAATTAACATCTATTAAGATCTTAATGTTGTTGGATAGATGCGGTGATCATAACCTATGATAAGGACCAGAGAGGGTTAGGATCAACACAACAACATCACGAAAACATGTAGTTACTGGAAGTTTTATTATTCAGGGCGGCCCGATACCCTATGGTCATTGCCTTGGTGCCCCATGAATCTTCAAATAGAAATTTACAATTGCCAGGGTTTGCTCTTAATTTTTTCAGTGACTGGCCAGCAGGAGCAGTTAGCTTTTCATTTCACTCACTGGTGGTCAGTTAGCTTTTTCACTAGTCCAAAATTAATATTAAATGGAGATGCTTTTCTACACTGAACTAGCCAGTCGGACCACTTGGAGTGCAGGTCCTCAGGTGTTTTAACTGACAATTGGCCAGCGGAACACTGTTAAGGGAGAACGCTGATTTCCCCATAAGAGTGCCCTTTATTAGCAAGGAGAAAACGCCTTGGTGCCCTTGCCCTTTCAAAACGAAGCATCAGGTCTGATTTTTAATTTATTTGCTGACCTTTAACTTTCCATAAAACTCCTCATCCTGGTAATTTTCTGGAGAAAACTGGGAATCTTTATCACTACTTGAGGTCGAGGGTGAGTACAAAAGTAGGTCATCTGTGAGTGCCGGACTGCCGTTTCTGTTGTTATTGCTGTCACATCTCGACTGGGTGGCATCATAGCTTTCATTTGAGACTCCGCCACGACTAACTGGCATGGGAGGCAACCTTAATAAATCCGAGTCCATTGTTCTCTCCCCAATGTTCCTGTCCAACTTTTGTTGTCATCTTTTCTTAAAGGCTGGGCAGACATCACTTTGCATTTTGTGAGGACACAAATAAAGTGCCTGACAGCACTTTTGGAAGGCACACCATTGTTTGAGGTAAGTGGGATTCTCTTCTTTTATCTGGGGAAAAAGGAAAGCCCGACAGTCACATACCAAAGGGGTCTGACAAGAGTTTAAATTTGGCAAATTGTTTTGACCTTTTTTTTAACACCTTAAAAGTTACATGTACCCATTGACTGTATTTTTACCGCACAGGGAATCTATCATATCAACAGTTAATTTCCTTGCATCACTATTACAATTATATTTCATTTTGACTGCCTGTCTGTAGTTAAACCATGGAGGAAGGAAATTCCCTTCCTCCATGGTTTAAACACAAAATACTGTGATTTGGGTTTCAAAGCCATGATGGATTTACCAAATTTAACTGTTAATAACTTAGTCATGATAGGCCTATTTATTTTAGGGTATATTGAAATTACTTTCCATGGCCCCATGCCATTTGGGGGCCTGGGATGGGAACATCCACTTTGTTAACCTTCATACTTCATACTTCTTACTTTAGTTTATTGTTGGATGCCAATTCCCGAGCACCACCATCAACATCTTCCGTTCAAAACTTTACAAAGCCAAAAGGTAACTCTTCTCATTTTAATACGTAAAATATCTCAACAACGTACTGAGAAATCAATCAAGTATCTAATCATCTTTATTAACTTATCACACAAAGACCTACGCTGACTTACTAAAGTTTACCGAGCTGAGACTGTGAGGAACACATGCACAAACTTGTGAGGCTGCATCCGGATGTTGATTGTTGATGATCTTGAATGATAAAAAAAAGGGAACGAATAAAAAATATATCACAGTGCATGCTGGGTATATAACATGAATCATTCATAAGGTTGGGCGATGTCGTAATTTTCATTGGTGGGAAAAACATTACGACACAACACAGTCTATTTTTAGATCTTCACAGCCGCGCGTATAAAATGGTGGACTTTCTTGAAACTACCCCATGGAAACACCAATTTTGACTGGGACGGACCTGTGGAAATCATTTTGTGAGTGTGTCTTAAGACTTCTTGTAAATCCATCTCAAGTTGGATGAAATTCTTGTATAATCTTGATCGACAAACTGAAAATAATTTAGATTAATATTCTCTTATCTCTGCTAACTGTGGGTTGTTTTCGAAGCACATCCTGTGTTTATAACATTATTAATCTCATTCACCAGTTATGATATGAGATTATTTTTTTCGTGTTTACAAAATACAATTGATTCCATAGAACATGTCCATTGATAATAAGTATAAACTGTATTCTTTTATGCCTTGATATGAAATAAAGTAAAGTAAACAATTGTAAGATAATGAAGGATTATTTTTGTTGTTAAACTTGCTCCTCACATCTCACATGGGAATGATTTGTTGATAAGAGAACTGCAATAATAGGCCCTATCTATCTTAGAAATAAATATTGTTATTGTTGAAGCACTCTTCAAATCTTGCTTGTGTGTGGAATTAAATTATTCAGTGTAAACTTCTAAAATTATGATTTTATTTTCGAACTGTCTGTATTGCGACGACCGTAACTCTCCGGTCTGTGAATGTTGGGAGGATGGAGGGTTATAATTATCGCAACTATCTCCTTTTATTGCACCTTCCATGATTTGACTGTGTTTTTGGTGTTTTAAATTGTTATTGTCGAAGACATTGACTGAGTTACGAGTAATGTTATTGTTTAGGCCTATGTACTGTACCTACTCTTCATCTTGTTTGGTTTGGTTAAGGTTTTGGACAGGTTGAGAATTTTTTTAAAATCTTAATTAATAGTGTCAACCCGGGGCTAGCAATTTTTTATAGTTTGTAGTTGTGACTGATGTATTTGTAACCCTCGATCCCCCTACTGCAGAGTGGAGGGTCAACGTTTTAAATAAATTTACTAATTTCACTGTAGTTATCATACAAGAGGAGTTTCATACTTTACAATAGAAATCCAATTTAAATATCCTAAAATTGTAAAAAGATCGAGTGGATATATTTCTGGTATCGTCTAACTTCCAGTAACACTACATATAAAGCCAGTTTATAGTAAAGCGCCCTCTTTGACTCGCACACGAGTAGCCGACATTAAGTTTTAACTGCCTCAAAATTCTAACCATTGCTGCGTAGCACATTGCGTAGGGTTCCTGTCTATATGGTTTGAGCCATGGCGTTTTTCCTGATTTGTTTATCATAAACTTTACATTTTTGTTAAAGTAAGCATTGTGGTTGAAATATGTTTTTTAATAATAATTTGTATTCCTGTTTCAGATTTTACTATTTTGGCCCTGAGACAGTCCACATAATGCAGCAGGCAGCAGCAAAGAATGCCATGGCGTTCAAGACAAAGTGTTTGGATGTGAACTTTGACCTGGAGAACTCGGAGTACAGAGCCATCCAGAACATTGGAACAGGTACATTGGAACTTCTCCAAAATCATCCCAAAGAGCAAAAGCAGGCGCTTGCTGGAATTCACTTGGTAGAGGGGAAAAGGCATGCAAATGTCATCAAATTTATTTATAGTTTTTTGAACCTTTGGTAATTTTGGTTTTTCTTTCACTTCTCTATTATCTAAAATTTGTTAGATTTTTGTAACACTCCAATTTCATTAATTAAGCATTGTAGTTTAATTGAGGGTTTTTTACCCCCCTCTCCAAACACACAGTTTCTGTACATTTCTCTTCATAGGAATTATTAAAGGTATAGACCTATACACTTAGGCTAAACCTTTGACGTCTACAATTTTTGAAAACTTTTTCCCCTAATTTTTTTCAACAGCACCCATGTACCTATATGTACCCTTACAAAATAATAGTGATTTAAATTTTATATACATTGTACTTGTTAGAAATATATTCCATTTGATAATTGATCCTGTCATTTGTTTACTACCAGTGAAAACAAGTCAAGTAGGCGTTTTTACCCCATAGGCGTTTATAGCCCAGTCTACACTAAATCCGGAACTATTTTTAAGTATTTTGAACGCTGTTTTTCTTACTACAGGTGCATATGGAGTTGTTTGTTCAGCGGTAAACAAGAAAAACTCGGAGAAGGTAGCCATTAAGAAAATACCAAATGCCTTTGAGGAACTGACAACCGCCAAGAGAACCTACCGGGAACTGAAGATTATGCGACACTTCCGTCATGAGAACGTGATTGGAATCCGTGAGATTCTAATGCCCAGAGAACCCTTGAATGATTTCAAGGATGTGTATGTGGTTCTGGATTTGATGGAGAGTGATCTTCATCAAATTATCCACTCACAGCAGTCAGTCAGCATGGAGCACATCCGTTATTTCCTGTACCAGATCCTCAGAGGGCTGAAGTATATCCACTCTGCCAACGTCGTCCACCGTGATCTCAAACCCAGTAACCTCTTAGTTAACGAGAACTGTGAATTGAAGATAGGAGATTTTGGAATGGCAAGGGGGCTGTCGGGTAATGTAGACTCCAAACGTAAGATGTTTATGACTGTATACGTTGCCACACGTTGGTACCGTGCCCCAGAATTACTGTTCTCAAATGATGACTACTCATATGCAATAGATATGTGGTCGGTAGGTTGCATCTTTGCCGAGATGCTTGGCCGTCGACAGATATTTCCAGGAAGAAATCCTATGCACCAGCTAACTCTTATCATCGAGGTCCTAGGTATGCCGCCAGACAAACTGCTTCGATCGTCAAACAGTGATCAGATCTTTAATTTCTTCCATCGGAATTTTGGTGGTAGAAGATGCGTCAGTCTGAGAGAGAAATACCCCAAGGTAGATGATAAAGGGTTGGACTTATTATCTAAGATGTTAATCTTCAACCCAGAGGACCGAATCTCAGTGACTGACGCCCTCGCTCATCCCTTTCTTTCCAAATATCATGATCCGGATGACGAGCCAAACTGTTATCCTGTGTTTGATTTTTCTTTTGAGCAAGATGATCTGAATGCCCAGCAGATGAGACAGAATGTTGGGAAGATGATCTTGAAGTACCAGAGAACCAAACTTTTTGCTGGAAAGAAATTTCCCAGCTCTTCCCCTATCTTGAAACCATCAACTGCAGTTACTGTCACTTCTGCAGCTGGACAAGACACCAAAGGAACAACTGCACAAACAGTCGCCGCATCAATTGACCCTGCCAAAATCTTGCCAACTGCCAATCCTGAAAAGAACATTCTAAACACAGAAACCAAAAGTTCACCTCAAGAAGTTGTCTTCAAAGTTCCGTCCCGCCCTGTTGATGAAAAGAAGGTTGTATCTTCTGAATCGAATTCAGACAAAGATTCCCTTTCAACAGTGGAGACTTTAACTGTCGTGGCAATGCCTTCCTTGACTGTCACAGATGATGTAGACATGAAAAGTGCAAGAAGTTCAGCACAAAACAGTGCAATCACCAAAACACAAGAACTTTCAGGAAATGCGTCAACACTTGAGCATCTGACTGCTCCCTCCATCTCAAGAAGCTCAGGAGATGTTGAGATGAAAAGTGCCCATGGTGAGCCGAAACATCCTCTAACTGAGTCTAGTATCGGACCCTCCAATACCGGCTCATCACAGTCTCTGGACATTGATATGAAGAGTGCAAGAGGTCAGCAAGAAGAGACTGGTTCTGTTGCCAATTCTTCGCGGATAACTGCACCAGTTGAAGAAATTGTCGGCAAATCTGTAGAGCAGTCTCTGGGTTCGGAAATTGCAGGGCAGAAAACAATTTCAGATGACACCAAGAAACTCATCAAAGCTGCCCTGCTGAACTCTGCTTTGAAGAACAAAATGAGAAAAGGTGAGATCTTAATTCAGTTTGTAGACTTAGTTGTTTACTCTGTGTCACTCTGTTGAATGAATATAAAGTACCTAGTAAAGTGTGATTTCTTCTTATTAACCCATTTACAAGAACTAATATTTGTTTATTTTCTGCTTACATGTAGGTACATTTGCAAATACGTTAACAAGAATAAACACCTTGTAACCATCTGAGTGATTTAATTACTCCAACTCTCCCTGATTCTGCAGAAAGTTCCCTGAAAATAAACCAATCTTTCCATGTTCTGATGAATGACTTTGAAAATCTCCCGATTACAAAAACTTTTTCCCTTTTGTGTTGATTGTAACTCCATGATTGTTGTACAAAATCTCACTGATTGCGAGATGCAAATGTTGGCAGCTCTGCATTCATCTCATTTTGAGTCCTGAAAATTATCAAATTTGCAAGTTTATGATCCATTTTAATTAATGCAATCATTCCTAAAAATTCAGTGCTTCGTAATTTGTACTGAACTTTATAGGGTCAGAAAGTCTGTTCTGTGTGCTACATGTATGTGAAGCTGCCGTATATTAAGAAAGTATCACTATCAGCTTTTGTCATCTTGCTAAAAATATTTAATGGCCTGGCGTTTCAACCCTAGCAGAGTCTTTTTCAAAGGCTAAAAAAGAAAAAAGACTCTGCTAGAGTCGAAATGTCAGGCCAGTACCTGTTATTTTTTGCATTTATACCATAGGTCCGTTTGGTTGGTAAGCAGTTTGCAACAGCTATTTCTATTTTTTCTTTTGTCATCTTATTTGATTTCTTGTTTTGTTATTCTTACACTGTGTATATTTAAATTGTCATTTCATATATAAAATGTTGTTTATTAACAATAACAACCTGTCAATTGTAGGCCTAACAAATAAATATCTGTGTGTTTCATGTAACATGCTGGAAAATGGATCTGTAACTAGGGAAATCTATTATTTTAGGAAATAAGGTGAAAAAACACGGGACGGGGATTGAAAGTTTGGTTTAGTTAAGTCTTTAATTCTGGTGTTATATAGTAGTGAAACATGCAGTGAGGAAACTTTTAAAGTTATTTATACAATTTGTACATTTCGTAGGGTTTGATCGGTCAGTCCGGTTACAGGAAACAAAAATATATTTTGTTAAGCCTTACAAGACCAAAAACCCAAACCCAGGATATGATGGTGAATTTTAGTTTGCTATCATTTTTTCAGTTTGTCATATATTTATAATTCTAAGAAAGGTTTTGTTAACATCTTTCAGATTCAGAGGGCGAGAAAGGTGGAGGTAAGATGCCAATAACTGCACTAGCTCGTCAGCGAGAACGTGAACAGAAAAGACGTCAAAAGCTCCGTCGATCTCAAGAGCGTCAGAAGAAAGGGAGAGGAAAGGGTAAGAAGAACACACAGAATGATGATGAAGCCAAGTCTGTCCTGCTTACAGAGGAAGACAGAAGCATGCTTGAGAGGTGGAATAAGATGCAGGGTAAAACCAAGGAGCAAGAGTCCACCGTAGATGTCAAAGAACCTTCTTTGATTGTGACCGAGCCAGAGAGGGATTCCCCAAATAAAATTCTTCCTAATCATGTTGACTCCAATAATGCTGTGAGTTCCGTTGGGGCTTTTCAGAGTGCCCAACAGGCCGTGGAGCCTCTCTCAAATGTAGTGTCACAGCCTTGTAAGAAACAAGATGCAGCCCAAAGTGAGATGGTATCAAAGGGAGAAATCCAATCTCAAAGAGAGATGGATACAAATAGCTTACAGTCCCAACAACAGAACACTAATGTGGTGTCCAGTTACAGCAGTACGTTCCCGTCATCGTCATGTTCTCTCCCTTCGTCATCCGAAGGGCAGCGTCATCAGCAGACGTCTTACAAGATGCAGTCTTTGGCTGGATCAGGGAACTTCACTGTAGGAAGTATGACACCTTTCTTCAGCCAATCTCTCGTTTGTAACGCTACTCAGGCTCAGTACACTGGGAGCGAGGGGAATAACTCTAACAATGTAAACATAAGAGATCAACCTCACTCATCAGCTGTTGATGCATTGACGAGTAAAGCGTCGGTGTCCACAGTCAACGATAATTCAACTGCCCACTTCCTTAGTAGATGTCCACCAGCTATGACGTCTCCATCTGGTGACTCCCAGGCCAGTAAGATGGACAGTAGCTTCCAGCAGTATCGATCTCGTCACTACTCCGATCGAGAGACTCCATCCCCGCCTCACAACATTCAGCAGTCTCCACCAGCTTATGAAGACGCCATGAAAACCAAGTATACGGCTAGTTATACAAGCCCAACAGGTTAGTTACACATTTATTGTATCAAAACATCTTCCTTTTGCCGAAACCTCGGTGAAAAACACAAGTCTTCAATTTTCCTTTTTAGCAGTACATTTGTCCTGGAAAAAAATTAGTCCTTGCAAATTCATCAAATAATTTTGTTTTTGATGGACTGTGAAATTTGCCCATGACATCTTGTTTCAAAGAAGAGGACAAATAACTTATGAGATCTGAATTCTGAAAATATTTGGGGGGTTTTAAGTTAAGTATAGGGGACCTGTTTGAATAGCTTGACAATATGATTTATATTTAATGGATGTTAATTTTACATCGGGGATAAAGATTTTTTTTCTTTTTTTACTTTACACTTATGTGGGTTAAGCACTGTATACTCGGTACTTTCTAGTGGTAAGAAAGCTCTAGCAATGCAAAGTTCGTGGGTTCAAATCCCACCCGAGTGATTTGCCTGTGGATTTTTTTCACAGAACTCGGGAAAGTAATGAGTATACAGTGCTTAATACACATCGGTGTAAGGGTAAAAACAAATTATATGATTTATATTATTTTCCCAACTTCATAAGGTTACTCCTCACTAGTACTACCAAGTAGAGTATTGGATTTATAATTTATATGCATTACTTAGAAATCCAAGTTTGTTGTACTCTCTTTAGAATATCTTTAACATGATCAACAGCTTTGGTTTGTGCAAATTTATAGCTGATCAGCTGACTTCCTCTGTTTACATGTAGTTCTTTATTAATTCCATTGAAAACTGAAAAACACTGTACAAAGTTTTGGGTGCTAGGCTGTTTCCTTATTTTTTATTTTTTCAAAAACAGAGCTGCATGTCTTTGAATTTATATAAGAATGATGTCCATCTATTTCGTAAGAGGCCTAATACAAAGACTTTGTATGTGAATTGTTCCCTGACAAGGACTAGAAAAGGCTAGTTTGTGAAAAATCAATAAAGTTCTTGTTAGAATGAAATCAGATCAATCATAGCTGGTTACAAACAAAATTTACTAACATGGTGTACTGCAAACTGAAATTGATGCGTCGTATAATTCTTGTTTAACAGGAAGCCAAGCAAGCTATCCTTACAAGCACAACACCCACTACTTGAGCAATAACAGACAGACTCTAATGGCTCAAGCTCTCCCAGCAAACGCTCGCACCATGGCATCCCCTCCAGAGCTAGCCCATGTCATCCACCAGCTGTCCAAGTCAGCCATGGAGGACAGTCTGCCACCCATCCTTCAAGTAACCCCTAAGGGGAATGGAACAGGGTATGGCCTCAGCTTGGACATTGAAGATTGGTTTGAAGAGAATTCTCTAGGTTCTCCACGAGGAGCAAGGTAAAGAATGAGAATTAAAAGGCGTTTGCCATCCTCTTCTACAAACACTAACCATCCCCAACCCATTAAATCTAATTGCATATCTTGTTTGACTTAATAAGTCATGTGTGAGTTAGATTTGAATAATGTCTGGTACAATGACTTGCTTAGTCACAACTTCCTGCTTAAATTTGAATTCCTCAGACTACAGACTGAGAGACAATTGTTATGTTATATGGTTCTGGGCAAACTGTTGTATAGCAACCTCCAGATCGGTACCATTGTGCAATAAGCATTCATTCAAAATTGTGTATAGGTGTTGCCCCGAGCCAAGCTTGCCTCGAACCATGAGACATAGCAACTGTCTCGTGGCCGTGTCGTGTCGTGGCTGAGCGGATAAGAACACCGAACTCAAGCTCTGGTGTTTCTGATCAGCAGAGTGTGGGTTCGAATCCCAGTTGTAACACTTGTGTCCTTAAGCAAGACACTTAACCACATGCTTCGTCCTTCGGATGGGACGTTAAGCCGTAGGTCCTGTGTATTGTGTAATGCGTGAAAAAAAAAACCAGTGCACTCATCGTAAAGAAAAGGGGTTCGCCCCAGTGTTCCTGGTTTGATATGCAGCATATTGCGCCAAAGCACCTTGTAAACCGTTACATGGTGCTATGCAAAGGAATAGGTCTCATACTTCAACAAGTAACTCCACTTACCTTGTAGGAAAAATACTGAGCGCTTTGAGACACCCATCGGGAGTATAAAGCGCTAAATAAGAACTGCATATTATTATTGGACAAAAGACTGCACAAGTAAACTGATCACGCTTTTATTCTGTTTTTCAGTAAGTTGGACTCAGGTCCACTGTCTGCATCACTGCTATCTGATTGGTTAGACGTACGTGATATGAACGTAGACGACATGATGGCTGTTCAGCAGGAGTTGGGGTTAACCTCACCGTTCAACCTGTCAGATATTCCTGGACTTGCTGAATCGCCCAAGAATAAGGATAGGGTTTAAGAGAAGGGGAATAAGTGCTCTGAAGTTTTACAGTGCAATAAAATACATACAATAAATACATTTATAGAGCGCTCTTACTCATCAAAGACAATTACACAGCTCTGAACGGAGTCTAGAAAAATAACCAAAGAATACAGTGAAACATGTAGGTTATTGTTCAAAAAGATGAGTTTTCAGAGCCTTCTTAAAAGCATCCAAGGAAGGGGAGCAGTGAATGCACTGTGGAAGCTCATTCTGGAAAAGAGTCAAAGGGTCTGTAGAACATCGGACAGATTGAAAATGTAAATGTTCACAGATTTGCACATAACTTGATATATATGATATAAAGGTGGTCATGGTGACAAACCTTCTTTTAGATATGTTTGCCTGAAATGCTATAGATTTTTTTGAGAAATGATTAAAGTAATTAGTTTTGATCTCACAGGTCCAAAGCTTGATGTTTGATAACAGTGAAAATGTATAATGAGGTTTTTCACTATTGTCTTTGGACTTTGGTGACAGATTGAGCTCAAACTTTCACAGATTTGTTGTTTCATGTATATATATGTTGGGTTACACAAAATGCAAATACTGGTCTTTGACATTTACCAATGATGTATGCATGCCTTAAAGTGACTTACTGCCACAACAAAAAAAGAGAATAAAGATTTGCATGGGGTAGAGATAACGCCCTTATAGCAAAACCTTTAAACGATTTTTGAAATTAGTTTTTAAAATAATCTTCAGACTTCGTAAAAACTAACAAACAAAAACCCCTCATGTATTTTGTCAATACACCATCTTGACCCACCCTTATTTATTATAATTATCTACTCATAGAGCCTTTTCGAAAACGCGGATTCAGCTTTGACTTTGGCTTAGGCTCCATCAGTTATTATGAAAATGTGCACTTTTGGTGCAGATCTCCTAACAGGCACACTGAGCCTAAGCCGCCAGAGCCCATAACAAAGCCGTGATTTCGAAAAGGGCCATGGAGTTACTCTGAACTCAACACTAAACATGTGGACTCTACTCAAGATTTGCATTAAGTCTCATGTTTGGTTTGAAGGTATTATGCAGGATTGGTAAGGATAAGGCCAAGTAAAAAAATAACATGTTGCTCGTCCCCGCCCGCCTCAACTTTGGACGCCGCATCGATTTTTTTGTTATTTGTTATTTTTAAAAAAAAAGAAAATTGGGGGAAAAAAATAATAATAATAATAAAAAATCTTCAAAATCAACTTAAAACATTGTTTGATTTTTGAATGAAAGCTTACTGATTATGAAGTTCATACTAAACCATTTTTTTCTGTGAAATATTTCCCTTTGAAATGAAGTCATGTTCGAGAAAACTGTATCTGAAAACCTATTTTAAAAAAACCGCAACAGTTGATTTCGGTTGTTACAACCAAAATTAAGGACAATGTGTTTACATGCTGAAAATTGTTCATGGTTTTTCACAATTTTCTCCTGATTCGCACAACGGATTAAGCCCAAATTTCCACAGGTTTGTAATTTCATGTATATGTTTAATCACACAAAACATTAACACTGTCTGCGACTATTTTGTCAGCTCTACCAATCCTGCATATTACCTTTAATTGTAAAGTATCAAATCCATTTATCCCGGGCAGGATTTGGTTTTGGTCAATAATGTATTAAAACACCTTAATTTGATTAAATATATATTTATTTATGAATGAAAAGTGATAATCTAAATAGTTGGTTTTACTTTATCAATGATTCGTGTGCTGTTGTATTTCGTGTGGTATAAGGATCAACCCAAAAGAGGTCATTTGCAGCCTGTGAAAGTTCATGATGAGCGAAGGAAAACAAATATTGTGTGCACTTATTAAAACAAATTTAATAAAATAGAACAGTGTGTAACTGTGATGTATGACTTGTACATAATTTTAAGAGATTATAAGGAAAAGCAAGGTAGTTAAACCATGTTTTCCATACACGATTGGAGTACAGCTGCCCACTCTTGTCTTGAAGAATAACGGATCATCCATCCAGGAAGTGTACTTTGGCCGCGATTTTCTCTTCCCTGGACTCACGCAAACTGAACTATGGATCTACCCGCCCCCAACTCCCAGTTAAAAGCAAACCGTCTGGCGAATATTTATGTACTCTCCTCTTCGTCTTGACCAACAGCCAAAGTGGCATCCATCAATAAACAAGACTTTGCAACTTAATGCAGAAATAGGATTTGAAGAATGGAGGCAGGAGTCGTCGTCTTCAGACAACCTGTTAACGAAAAGAGTGACCTAATACATTCCAGGGCCTTTCTGGCAGGCAAGATACTTCACTGGTCATGGAAAATGTTACACTTTGTGGCATAATTCCCACATAAACTCAAGAATTATATAAGTAACAGCTGAACAAGTTTTGAGATGTGCCCCTTTCTTCATATCAAAAGTTGATAACAATCGTATTGAGCAATCTCCATGAAATGCAAGATTTTATGTTTTCTTTCGTTGAGCTGTGCACAAATCTTAATCAGAAGTTTGGCTGCCGGTCTATCACTCGGGGATGAACAGGCCTGTCAATTTTTAATTTGTTACCTTATTATGTTCACGATGGAAGGAAATGGGCTGGTCAATCGAAGAAAAACAAGCCCCACTCATAACAAATGGCGGTCTATCTCTTTAATTGACATTGACTTTAGTAATTGATCTTAATTTGACATGTCCCCCCTACTTGTTAAAACGTAACGAAACATTGCAGATGATAATTTCAATTCCCATGGTTCATTATATCGGATCCGGCTATATTGTACGTTGCAATAATATCCTCACTTTGAAATGAAAGGCAATCATGCTGCAAGTTGCCCACACTTTCGTAATTACAGGGAGTATTCATCGACACACAACATAAAATTTAAAGTGCAATGTGAGAGCTAATGTGAAATGCCTAATCTTATTATGGGAAACGATATTAGTCTAATTTTTATAATTAAGGTGTCAATCTTAATTTGGGATAGGGCTAGTCATTTTGCAATAACAGACCTTTGCCGGTCGAGGGTGGAGCGAAGAGCGCGGTTGTTCTTTAGTTTGCCTCTCTCTTGGTAAGGGGCTATACAAGAAAAAAAACCATTTAGGATGAAAATAACTCAGGGGAGCTGAAGGTAGGAATTGATATTCCTCTTAAAACAGTCTAGATTGTAGGATGGAGGGCAACATGCACCAGGCAAGGAGTTCCAAAGAGATGCAGTACGGGGAATAAAAGTGTTGGAATGGCTCTTTGTTCTACATCTGGGTTTAAGAAAACTCATTCAGATCTGTTTATGGTTCTTCAGCGTGTCGTCTGATTGTTATCAAAGCCCTCAGCGGCGAAATAAATGTGAATTGTTAAGAGGGGGTGCACAAGGGGTGTACCATCGTTTCTCCGGGGAAATTCTGACCAATTAAATTGCAGTTTAGGTTTGCATTTTAAACCCTCAGCTTTTCAACGCTCTTAATGTGGTTTACTATGTTTTATAAGATAATCTGACGATAATCTGGATTTAAAAAAACAAAAACAAACAAACAAACACCCCAACAAAAAAAAAAAAAACACATTGCGCATAATGATTTTGGAAAATCGAATAGTACGGTACGTGCTATACATAAAAGCTTACAATATTTGTACATTTTATTCTCTGCCATTTTTTTACAAAGATCAAGTCAATTCACTATTATTTATTTCCATTATACTTTTAATTTCCATATGTACATCAAATTAGATGAAGGAATAGAGGTAGAAATCATAAATTATAATCGAAAACAAAGTAAAAGGTCAATATTTCCAACGGGGGCGGGGCAACGCCCCCGTATTACGCCACTCAATCCACACATAAAACAATTCCTTTTCAAGGGATTTTAAACATTAGTAATTGGAACCCACTGTTTGTTTCAATCCTATAGTTGTAGATATATACCATAAAACTACCTGTGAAAATTTCATTTCAAAAGGTGGTAGCGTTTTTTTAGATATTGCAGAAAATCTGGAGCGGTTATGTCCACGCAGGAAGAATAATCTGCAATTGGAATACACAATCTTAAAAACGTTTCTGACAGAAAGGCTTCTCAGATTCAATTTGTTTTTTATAAAAACTGATATCTTTTTCCATAACCACATTACTTCAAAATGAAATGTTTCTCAAAATACTTACTATCAGAAGCTGCTGTACTTCTTACCATGTAAGTTTTTATTGCCATTAATTTTCAGAGTCATTTTATACCAAACTTATACAGACCCTTTAAACCAGTGGTTTACAGGTTTAGTGGACACCGGAAATAATAATAATGTCAAAACTGCCAGCAACACTATATCGCGGAGCAGCCCTTTGCTTGCTGTCTTCAATTTGCATTTCTTGACGCCGGTTAAAGGTATTGTACACTTTTGGTACCAGCTCAAAATCAGTGTCCACATTTTGTGTGTTTCAACATATGCATGAACAGACAAACCTGTGAAAGTTTGAGCTCAATTGGTCATCGAGATCATGTGAAAATAGAAAAAGAGACCTTATGTGTTTTCTGTTTTTTCAAAATATCGCGCGTGATAAAAATTATTGTTTTACTCATTTCTCAGAAACGATAGCATTTTAGGCAGAAATGTTTTCAGGAACCCTTTCAACCATTACTTACTTTAAATCATGTAAGTTGTGTGTGAATCTGTGAACATTTGTGTTTTTCGATCTTACCAATAGTGTACATGGCCTTTAAAGGCGCTGCACACGTTTGGAAATTGTCAAAGACCAGTGTTCTCACTTGGTTTATCCCAACATATGCATAAAATAACAAGCTTGTGAAAATTTGGGCTCAATTGGTCATCGAAGTTGCAAGAAAATGATGAAAGAAAAAACACCCTTGTTGTACAAATTTGTGTGCTTTCAGATAGGAATAAAAACTTCTTGCAAGAAGTTTTTATTATTTTAGTGAGAAATTACCTCTTTCTCAAAAACTACGTTACTTCAGAGGGAGTCGTTTCCTACAATGTTTTATACTATCAACAGCTCTCCGTTGCTTGTTACCAAGTAAGTTTTTATGCTAATATTTGTTTTGAGTAATTACCAAACGTGTACGATACCTTTAAACACGAACAGATACTTTGCAAGTGCGTGCGTATAGGTCCAAACCCGAAGTGCTGCTGGAATCAACTGACAGTGCTTTATCAAACACCGCTCTGTAGTGGCAGCAGATACAATCAATGAATAACTTTTGAAGGAATATTTTCTGTGCATTGTTTTCAGGTATAGCTTCTGTTGATGGATATTCCTTCATGCAAGTTTCGGTGTATCATGCTCCATGTTAATAAGTTATCAAAAATAAATCTGATTTGATTCAGTTTCTGTTGATTCAGGTGTTACAGAATTTGAAATGTTTGATGGAAATTGTCGTCATGTATGTGGAACATTGGAAACTCTGAAAAACCAGTATCCGCACTTTGTGACCCATTAAAATATACATGAAACAACAAACTTGTGAAAGGTTAAGCTCAATCGGTTATCGGAGTCACGAGAAAATAGTGCAAAAAACCCATATCTTCACCTTATTCAAACATCGAGTTTTGGGCTTGCGAGATCAAAACCGCGGTACATTTTCCCAAAAACTATAGCATTTCAAGAAAAATGTTTTAATGGAAGTTTTCCCCAAGACTATCTTAAGTTATACCATGTAAGTTATGTGCGAATCTGTGAACAATTGTTATATATAATGTTGTGCACACTATAAAGTGGTGGCCTGAGATGTGACTTCTTGGACTTCTTAAAAGACAATTTCTTTAATTCTCTTTAAAGATATTTGGAAATAGAGAGAATATACATTTGTCATGCCATCATCGATCTTAAAAAGAAAATGTCGACCATTCCGACGACCGTCAGCTGAATGTCGTATTGCAGCCGTCCATTGAATATCTTCACCCCTATCACAAAAAAAAACTTTTTGAATTTTGAATAAAGAAAGACAAGAGTGAAATCATACATGTAGCCGTGTGCAAGCAAGTTTTGAGATGAGACGTATGTATTGTGAATGCATTTTGAAAATGCGTACCCTACACGTGTTATGTTCACTGTCTACAACAAACCCTTCCCATGAAATATGGAAATTGGACATCGCGCGTGCGCACTAACACTCAGTAACACTCTGGTCGCCAAAAGAAAACAATGAGGGAACATTGCACCTTTTATGTGGGCTGATGGACAGGCTTGGACTTTGCCAACTCACGGCTGGATGTGGAGGATGGAAGTAAGTGGAAAGGGCTAATTGCTAAGCCGTCTGTGGTGCTCCAACGACCAACAACATTATGGGATATGTGTGGTGAGGTGAGGATGGTGGCATGACGCATAAAGGCGTTCCGTGGGTCTGTTTAATGAGAACTGCAAATAAAAAGTATTGTCCTCATACTTAATACCCAACGAAAAGGGACGACATGGATCACTAAAACCCGTCTCTATTAATCCCTCAAGTCGGATGTATGAAACGACCAGACCATAGACAACTCGACCGCCACATTTTAATCAAAACTACAAAAAATTGAATTTTGTAAAAAAAAACCTCATATTTGATTTTGATCAATATCAGTACAAACGTGACATTTTAATGGAAATTCCCTGGGCTGGGAAACACAATTGAAAAAAAAGACGATTCAAAAGAGCGTAAAAACATGGCGGGATATCTCCTCACAATGAACGGTGAGATAATTTTCTTGGGGAAATCATTTCGTCAGAACTTAATTTTTACATATAGGCCCTATGCTGCCGCCCATACGAAATGGTGACCAATGTTTGAAAACAAACAACACGGAAATCGTCTAGATGAACCCAATAAGATATCTACTCAGACAGTCTTTATACAAATAAATCAATAGAAGATTGCTTTTTGTCTATTCACTCAGTTTGATGAGGTAAGTGAAACACGCTAGCCGCATTTTCGTTCTCTTTAGTTCACATAGACCTGTCTTCGTTCGAGTCGTAGCCGTGATTCAGAAACGGCCCACCTGTACAACTTGCTTCTGTGGGTGAAGCTGGATTCTGTATCGACGGGAAAATACCATTGAGTTGGTAGGCGTTGTGAGCCTGGGTAACACTTGACAAAGTAGAATTCCTCAGTCGTCTGCCACTACTGCACTTGTTGGGCATGAATGTCTTCTTGAATGCTCGTCTGTACCTAGCATTGGTGACGGTGTACACGATTGGGTTGATGGCAGAGTTTATGTACAACAAGATGCGGTTCACTTCAAACAAGAGAAATCTGATGTCATGTGGGATGAGAATGACATCTAGAAATCCTTCCACGAAGAGGATGACGGAGGTCACTTCGAAGGGGGTCAGTGTGAGGAAGAAGACTGTCCCATTGGCGACCAACATAGTGGCCACTTGGTTCCGGGTACGGATCACACGTTTCCGGTCCTCGTCAGCGTCTCGCTTGTGAAGTTTGAGCAGGATGCGGGTATAGAAGAAGGCGTTACCGAAGAAAGCGACGAAGAAGGGTATGGTCTGCGTCAGATGGAACAGTTGGTACGTCCACTCTCCTAATCCGATGCATCTTCCAACAATGTTTGGATAGTCTGAGTACAATTCAGGTTCATCTTCAGGCCAGGAGAGGCAGAACTGTATGAAATCCAAATTGGCAGGTATCACAAACAGAGCGAGTAGTAAGGCTAACAGCCAGCAGAGTATGGTGAGCTTTACAGACCGGCCTGGACCGCTGATGAGCCGGTGGCGAAGTGGATGGCACACGGCGATGTAACGCTCAAAAGAAATGAAAGTTATGAAAATCATACCTGCGAAGTTGAACAAGTACTTGCTAAACTCTCCGAGCACGCAGCCCAGGCTACCGAGTAGAGGCGCGTTGTTCGGTACCCCGTTAATGGCAAACTCTATCAGCTTGGTGACGATAGCGATGGACAAGAACACCGAGTCTGACAGCGCGAGATTCGACAGATAAAAGTTGGTCACCGTTCTCATGCTCCGGACTTGGAAGATGGTGAAGACAAAGGCAGCATTGCCAATCAGTCCAATCACTAGAATGACCGGTAGGATTGAGACTCTTGTGGTCTTCTCAAATGGGCTAAATAAAACAACTTTGGTCTCCTCGGCTGTTGACAAAAAAAAAGTGTTATTCAAGTTGCAGTCTTCGACAGTACTTACGTCTGACCCCATCTTTGCAAATGTTGATAAAAACTGATCGTAATAAACATGTGCTTTTGGGAGCAGATGTGTTCTGTTTAATAAAAGCGGTCAAGATTAATGGTATAGTGGTCTCAACATTTCGTGAAAAAAAAAGAACAGAAATTGAGGCCACGTTACGAACCAACCGTTCGCCGGCATTTGAATGGTTTGCACATCTATGTCTGGAGCTAATTCCAGCGTTGTCAGTGGACGATGATCACAACATGTCATCTCAAATATTTGTATTCAACCACGGGCAGGCAGATGATCTTTTTTAATTTATGGGGGCGATGTTATTGGAATACCAGTGGTGCTCCGGCAACGGGGATTGAACACCGGCATGAAGTAGCTGACATGTAATGCACCAAATATCGTCCATCAATCTTGTATTAAAAGGAAGAAAACGTTTGAATAAGTGATTCACATCTTAATTGTCTTATTAATAAAACATCACGTTATTTGCTTTATGGTCCGCGGATGTAGTTTGTCCAATTACCCTAGGACCCTTAATTAATTGGGTTGTTGAAAGTAGACTGCGGTGTCACTGCCCAACGCACAAATTGAATTTGCCTGATGAATTGAATAGCTAATAAATACGTGATACATATAGCAACCATTTGGGGCCGTTGTCCAATAAGTGCATACGTATTCATTATTTTGATGAACAAAGTGCAAACAAACGGCCAAATGGAAAGGCCGTGGGGAAAGTGGTTTTGCGTCATCAACTGAATAATTTCCCCCCTTTTTTCATTGCCACGCCTCTCGAAAATACAGACAAATCACTGATATTCAATGTGCAGTATTGCTAGAGTGGCTTTGACTTTGAGTCCGGTTGGGAAGGATCGAAATTTAAATTGCCAATAGTTATCAAAATAGACTTTATCGAGCAGTCGCCAACTTAAAGAGGGGGCTCTAAGGTCAAATTCAGTTTGTGATGAGCTCATTTTCCAATAAATAGAGACCTCATGAAGTTGAAGTCCCAGTTTGAGGTAAAACGTCAGTTTATGTGATACTCTTTTAGAGCAAAATTCGAAACATTGCGTCATTGAATGTCAACACAAATGGGCCTGTAAGTTCCATTTTAGGAAATATTCGTTGGTCAAAAGGTATGAATGCACACACAGCTGTTAATGGTATCGCCTTTTGACTCTACAGCAGAGTCTTTCTCGAAGTCTTTCACTCTTTTGTGATTGTTTTTTTTTTCGTATGGGCACTCCCTACCACAAGCTGTGCTTACTTGGCTGTGCCCCCAATTTCCTAATATTATTGTATCTCTTTGTTTACATTTTATTTATATTGATTGAGGAATTTGGAAATAAATGTTGTTGAATTGAATTGAAGTCTAATTAATTACAACACAACTCACGTAAAAGTATCTAACATCAGAAGCAAATGTAAAGTTGCATGGTCCGATTTTGTCCGAGAGACGCTACGCACAATATTAAAAATACATGTAACATGCAAATGTTTGTACGTGAGATATTTTCCGGGATCCTGGCCATAATTCGTTTTCAATTCACTACCATGGGCGGATATTTTCGTGCAATACCTTAAAGGCTCTGTATACGTTTGGTAATGACTCTGAACTTGGCAATAAAAACTTAGTACAGCAGCCTTGCATAGTATAATGCATTTTTAGAAACTTTTTACTTAGAAGTACTGCGGTTATGGAAAAAGATATCAATTTTTATCCCCCAAAATTTGAATCTGAGAAGCATTACTGACAGTATCGTTTCTCATATTGTGTATTCCACTTGCAGATTATTTTTCCTGCATGGACATAACCGCTCCAGACTTTTGGCAATAAAACGCTTCCACCTTTTGAAATGAAATTTTCACAGGTTAGTTTAATGGTATATATCTACAACTATATAGGATTGAAACAAACAGTGGGTTCCAATTACCAAATGTATACAATCCCTAAATGAAACCTTAACTTTCTCGAGTCTATAAGAATAGCTTTTTAAAGTTTAACTCTATATGTTTAGGTCAAGCCGGCCAAAAATCCGACCTAGCATCTTTAAGTATAAAAAAGAACAAGTTAAAGTTTTACCTATTTCATCCTCTTTATAATTTCATGGCGGTGGGATAACTTAATTTTAGAAAATCACAATGGCAGAACATGCCGTTGTATTAGTAACATTTACGTAGTAACCAACGTGCGTGTGTCTCATAGTTCGGCTGGCCGATTACGTAGGTGTAATTTGATTCACGTTTGAGTTTAGCAGAAAAACAATTCACTTTGATAAATCGGATATGGTTAAATATTGACTGGTCCAGAAGAAATGGCTCCAAATAAAACTGGATGCTCTCAACCAACCAACCAACCAACCAACCAACCAATTAACCAACCAACCAACCAACCAACCAACCAACCAACCAACCAACCAACCAACCAATCAACTAACCAACAATCCCCCCCAAACAAACAAACAAACAAACACCCCAACAAACAAACAAACACATACCCCAAACACCCAAAATTGACATAATATTATTATTCAAGCACGTTGACAATTTAGGTTTCAAAGGAAATTGCAAACCATGCCACATTTTTAAGTCTAAGATTCTACACTCTAAACATTCCATGGTCAGAATTAACCCGGATTCCGGGTCCCAGGGAGCCTGACCCATTTAGAGTCAGGCCGACCCGGAAACTGATTCAAAATGGGATTTAAACTCGAATTCTACGTCAGTTTGACCCATTCCCGTGCCAGTTTGGCTCAGATTTTGAGTCACACCGACCCAGAAGTGGATCTGGGGCCGATTTCACAAAGAGTTTAGATTGATCCTAACTGCGTATTATTCTTAATTGCTAAGCAAAGTGTGATGTCACAATGCAAATCACTGTATTATGGTAATACTGACAACCGTATAAGACGAGTCTTAGTGCTTTGTGAAATCGAACCCATGCCCCATGGCCATGGGACCCGGAATGTGAGTCAATTCTGAGTGAAAAGCGAAGAAAATATGGAACGCCTTTCAAGAAATGCTAATTTAATTGTCTGTAGCTGTATATAGTTTTGCTGTTTAAAGGCACTGTACACGTTTGGTAATTACTCAAAATATATATTAGCATAAAAACTGAATTGGTAACGAGCAACAGAGAGCTGTTGATAGTATAAAACATAGTGAGAAACGACTCCCTCTGAAGTAACGTAGTTTTTGAGAAAGAGGTAATTTCTCACTAAAATAATAAAAACTTCTTGCAAGAAGTTTTTATTCCTATCTGAAAGCACACACATTGTACAACAAGGGTGTTTTTTCTTTTATCATTTTCTTGCAACTTCGAAGACCAATGGAGCCCAAATTTTCACTGGCTTGTTATTTTATGCATATGTTGGGATACACCAAGTGAGAACACTGGTCTTTGACAATTTGCAAACGTGTTCAGTGCCTTTAACATCTAA
This sequence comes from Plazaster borealis, assembly GCA_021014325.1. Classification (NCBI taxonomy): domain Eukaryota; kingdom Metazoa; phylum Echinodermata; class Asteroidea; order Forcipulatida; family Labidiasteridae; genus Plazaster; species Plazaster borealis. The sequence goes on from CM037473.1 coordinate 1,215,159, forward strand.
ACAATTTAATTCGACTTTGGATTATATTAGGTTAATTAAAATAAAATAAAAATTGTCACAATGCTACTTTTAATCATTCTAATCGTCGGGGTATAGATTTCGATAATAAATACAGTTTATTATTTGATTTGTTGTACTTATCAAATGTTAATCTCTGAAGGGTCGATTTGATTTTCTGGTAATGTTTCCATTGTTCCTTGACTATCATTGTATAGGTTGTCAATTGATAACCCGTCATCGAAACAAGTGTTTGAGTATGTAGCAGGCCTAGCAACCATGGGGCTCTTCGATGCTGGTGGTGGGGATGGGGGAACATGCGCTAAGCCTCCCAAATGCACATGAAAGTGTGAGCAATACTCCGGGAAAGTACTGAAAATCGTGGAATTCCTCTGCCGTCCGTTGCTCCACGAAGCCGGTGTGAAGGCTCTCTTGAAGGCACGCCTATATCTGGCGTTGGTAACCGTGTACACGATAGGGTTGATGGCAGAATTGATGTACAACAAAATGCGATTTACCTCAAATAAAGTATCCCTGACCTCGTAAGGGATAAGAATGACGTCATCCAGGAATCCTTCGATGAAGAGAATCACGGAGGTCACTTCGAAGGGAGAGAGGGTGAGAAAGAAGACTGTCCCATTTGCGATCAGCATCAAGGCGACGTGGTTACGGGTACGTATTACCTGCTGACGGTCACCAGACGACCTCCTCTTGTTCAGTCTGATGACGATGGAGACATAGAAATAAACACTCCCAAAGAATGCCACAAAGAACGGTACAGTCTGAGCCAAATGGAACATCGGGAGGACCCACGGCTCGTCTAGTCTCGTACACTTTCCAATAACGGTAGGGAAGTTGTCATACTCCTTAGACTCGGGCCATTGGAGGCAAAACTGTTCGAAGTTCAGGTAAGTCGGTAGCTGGAAGGGTGTCAGAATTACTGCCAGTATCCAGCAGGCTACAATCATCCTAATGGTGCGTCTACGCCCGCTGATGAGACGGTGTCGAAGAGGGTGACATACGGCAAGAAAACGCTCCAGAGACATTAATGTAATGAGGATCATCCCTGCATAGTGGAACGAGTAGTTGAAGATAGTGTGTGAAATGCAACCGGCTAATCCCAGGTGATTATTCGGTACGCCATAGACTCCCAACCGGTACAACCTTGTGCCCACCACAATGGACAGGAACACCGAGTCCGCAATGGCCAGGTTGACTAGGTAATAGTTGGTAACCGTCCTCATGCTAGGGATACGGAAAACGACGAAGAGAAAAGCCGCATTGCCTACGAGACCAACGAGCACAATGAACGGTAGCAAGTACTTGGTCAGGGTGACGTGTAGTGGGTCAAACATGAACGGACTGGCTTCGGAATGACTGGTGAGATTGTACATGTTTTCTGCAGAGCAGTGTACTCTACTAGTATCTGAACCCATTGTTGGATGTTCAATAAGCTGGCAATCTGACGAAAATATCAACTTTTAATGAATCGCATAATAATTTGATTCTTTTCTCAAGTGCTCACCTGGATATCCATAAAGAAAGCACCGGCTGTTTCACAAAAATCGATGATACTAAGAAACACCGGTGAAACCTTTAGACTCAACTCAAAATCTCTCCTCTCCAAGGTGAACGAATGGTGTTGTTCTGTACGTAGTCTGAGCTTGACTGTCTACAAAATCATCCGCAGCAACGTAGCAATGCGTAATTGATGTTTGTTGTCACAGAATGTAAGCTTCGCTGTCAAAACACAATCAAATGAAAGAAAAGCACCGAGAAGTAATGACAAACACGCTGGTGTTCACCGGTGATGAGTTACCTCGGTTTCTGAAGTACAGCGAATTAAGAGTCACGCCCAAGTGATAGTGATGGGGATTTCCACAACCTCAACGCGGCAAAGATTTCCCCTGAATACGTTGCTGTGAATACTGGGTTGCTCTCCACACATTGACCATTGAAAATGAGCGCTCTTCGCGACTATCTGTGCGTTTGATTGCTTTCACCCTCAGTCTCTCTCCTCCACTCTAGCTCTTGAAGCACCATGCAAATATTAACGTGAAATGGAATCAATCAATAGTGCCACTTGAGTGAGGTTCGCCGAAACACGTCATGCGATGTTGAAATCATCATCCATTTTGTCAGCGGTATCTTCCAATCGTACTTGCTCCCATCACGTTTGCGAATCTCAATGCAATAAAAACACGCTATGTCCCAATAGAATGACATTGCATTTATCACTTTTGATTTTGTGTTTGGAGTTAAAGTTAATCAAGTTAGTGTGACGAATCTGTAATAACAGAGATTTCATTCGGTCAGAAATTAAACGATCGCAACGGACCTTATGCACATAACGTCTTTTGAGTAGGGCGCCCTCTCTCGGCTAGAGGTAAAAAGAAGGTTGCTCATTGGCCCATCCTGCGCGCCGCGCGTACAAAGTATGTGTTTCCGTGTTTTACCTCTAAGATGGCGGTGTGATGACGTCATTGCATAAGGTCTATCAAATAATTAGCAAACGAAATGGACAGTATAGAAATGCAATGAGAACTCGGAACACTCTGAGTTTATTATTGTCGTAAGAGTACGGCTACAGTTTCTGCCAGATTAGATTTCATCAAGATTTTGTTTTTAAATTGACAGTTTTTCGTTATCTTTATCCAGTTACTAACCTATACGGAAGCGTTAAAGGGACATTGAGAAAAAAGTAAACAATGCTGACTTATATCTAATAATTACGACTTAGCATAAGTCATAATTATGACTTGTGCCAATTAGGTCATGTTAATGAGATAACATATCTTAGTTATATATTAAAGAAGTCATATTAGAATTTATAACTTATACTAAGTCATTGAGGTATAGGCCTAAGACATGTATAAGTCATAGTTATGAATTATACAAGATTATAATATCGTAAAGTCATAATGTATGAGATATTTATAAGTCATAATAACTTTTACTTACAGTCATAATTGATAAGTTATAGTTAGGTCCTACATTATTTCATAATTATGACTTTCTTTTTCTTTTGCCGTCAATGATTTGTTTATTGTTGGTCTTGCAACAAATAATATCAAATTTTGCCGCTTTTTCGACACAAAGAATTTACATGTTTTTGATAAAATAGACTGAGGAACACTAACACATTGTTAAAGGCCTCGTTAAAGGTGCGATTTTATTTCCTTCACACGTAAAGGCAATGTTTGTTGAAACCAAGGTTCCAAAAAAATGTTCAGAATCGTGCGAGATTTGTGCTGTCTATATAATTGTCTACATCTCGTAATTATTGCTGATAGCTCATTGGTTCGTTGTTTGCCTTGCTTGCGTCACTTGTCGTATTTAACTGCTGCCTTGTAGGCCTATCTCGGTCGTTAGTGTGACGTCATTTCACTGTAAGCCACGCCCACTTAACACAAACTAGCTGCACTGATTACCAGAAGCCCATAGGAGTTGCTCCGATCTAGTTTTTCTTTGAGGGTTTATGTAAGAAAAATGTAATAAGTGGACTTAGTTTAACACATGTTTTTCAGAAACTCGAGGTCTTCTCAGAATTATAAGTTTCTGTCATAAGAAATGTCTTTGAATGATAAAATGGGCGTTTTTTTGTAAACTTACACAAGCATATAAGCAGTCTTTGGAGTTGAAAATAGCGAACATTTTGGCGTTCGGCAGTTATAGACTTATAGGCCTTTGCTATCAAATTACCCATATTATTACTGGTAAATCAATCGGGCAAAATACACAATGCCCTTCATGAAAAGGGGGTTTGTACTTTCAAATGTTTTATTAATAAAGGTAGATTTGTGACAACCCAGTTTACATTGTGTGATACTCGAGGCCGCTAAATCCAAAGAGCCAATCAATGCAGAGTATTCGCGGCAAAATGTTTCGAGAAGTTTTAAATTTAGCATTAAAATACGTGTGTTTAGAAATTAAATACAGTGTTTAGGAATTTGACGTGTTTAAACTGGTTACTAATGTTTAATTGCTAAACACGCTTTTTAGAGTGCTCGTGACAGAATGGTGTTCAGTGATTGTAAACAAAATAAAGGTCCATAACTGTTTCGTCATCGCTGGTTGATCCAACTGGTGGTCGGCCTCTGACACCGCCCTCTTGGTTTATAGCTTGAGATAAAGTATACACTTTCTCCTGCGGTCTTCCTGTGTGTTTCTTTTAAAATTTTGGTATCTTCGGACGCAGCGAAACGTTTCATCTGTTTAAACGTCGTCAAAGATTAATATACAACGGTAGACATTTGCGTATAGTTAAAGGCACTGTACACGTTTGGTAATGACTCAAAACAAATAATTATTAGTATAAAAACTTACTTGGTAACAAGCAACGGAGAGCTGTTGATAGTATAAAACATTGTAGGAAACGACTCCCTCTGAAGTAATGTAGTTTTTGAGAAAGGCGAATTTCTCACTAAAATAATAAAAACTTCTTGCAAGAAATTTTTATTCCTATGAAAGCACACAAATTTGTACAATAGGCCTAAGGGTGTTTTTTCTTTCATTATTTTCTTGCAACTTCGATGACCAATGGAACCCAAATTTTTACAGGCTTGTTATTTTATGCATATGTTGGGATACACCAAATGAGAAAAATGGTCTTTGACAATTACCAAACGTGTTCAGTGCCTTTAATGACTCGTTCGGATTTGTCAGTTTGATTTGCCACTCCCTGCTGAACAGCCTATGGGACTTATGGTTAAGAGTTCTGGTCTTTTAGGCTCCTTCAGACCAACTTCATGAAGCCATTTATAATGCTAGAAGTCATTAAATATAATCTACTGTGTAACAATTTCATTTCCTAAATGTTAACAGGAAGCCTTAACAAAAATGTACGGCATTAAAGACAAGGTTGTTTTTGTTCAACTCCAAAAAAATTCTCCGTCAGTTTCCCTTCTAGCTTATTTTTTAATATTTAAAAATAAAAAGTCGCATCCCCTTAGGTGATCTCTCTTCTGCCGCTTCCCCTGTGGCTTCCCAGGTTGTATAGTAAACTTGGGTGTGATCCCTGGCTAATAACGGCAGTTACAGGTTGAATGGCTTCTGACTGGCACTTCCAAATAAATATATTGACAAAATAGGGAGACCACCAATAGGGCTAGATAGCTCAGTTGGTAGAGCGCCAGTAAGTTAATCCAAGAGGTCGCATGTTCAAGTCCCGCCCTATAGTCAATCTCTTTTTTCAACCAAAATGATATCCAAACGATTGACAATCTTTTGCACTTATATTTGTCTTGGGAAGATAAAGCTGAAACAAATCAACAAGAACTTAATTAGCGACTGATATGAAAGAAGGGCGTGCTTTTCAGACTTAATTTAAGTCTCCATGTAGATTCTGATTTCAATAATTAATAGCCCTGTGTATGCACATTATTATTGGAACTTTTGCATCTTCCGGACCAGCCATTATGACTACGTGAGGACAAATAGTGGTCCGTAGAGGTGGAAGAATTTACACTGTAAATAGACTGGATGAGTTGACATAAAACCGCGGAGAAAGGAGCCCCTACTCTTGGTCAAACTGGACAGTGGGCAGCTTGAGAGTCAAATTGTCACGCCCACTTTCTCTAAACACTTAAAGATAATTAAAACTTAACTAAGGCCTGTGTGAACTTTGGATTCAGCTCTGTCCATATTGGGTTGTAGCTTTTAGATTAATTGTCCAGATTTAGCTTCGCTAATTTGGGCTCTAGGCTCACCTATATATTCATAGACCTAGAGATAGAATAGTTTGATATTTTCTCTGCATGTTCTCCGGAAGAAGTGGATTGGTCAATGGCCATAAGGCGAGGATGTTGAAGAACCATTGTCAAACTGTATAGACAGTTGTCGGACCCCCTCCCCTAAACAAAAGTAAAAACAATAAATATTGACTAAATAAATGAAAATTTACAAATTGTGCCCCCCCCCCCCACGCTCTCATCACCCCCTTCTTGGAAAAGTGTTTCTTCTGTTATTGAGATTTGATTAGAAACACGTCTAAGACCTACGTAAACAAGAACTAATTAACAACATTGAGCTGTTACTGTACGCTACCACTCAGTTCGTCAACAAGATCCAGCCACCCTGGCTACTTTGTCAGGATATTTTCAGTCAGTAATTTAAAAGCGCCTGGACAACAACATCATTTTGGTTTTACCCTCACACCAATGTGTGATGTGTGTAAAGCTCTGCATACTCGGTATAGTATTGCAGAAAAAAGTTGACGGGTTAGGGTTCAAACCCCGTATCTCTTCATTCCTGATTAACGGGATTCGAACCAGCCTCTTGTCATGGGCGACCTCGGTGGTCTAGTGGGTATTTTAATGGTCTAGTGTAATGTTATGCTACGTTGTTTGGTACATTGAGTATATTATTTGGCTTTATTGTATTTTTGTATTTCGATGTAATTTGTATGGAATTTTTTATTGTAAAATGCGCCTCCTAACATCCTAGGATGTTATAAATTACTACTGCAACTTCTGCTGGTGCTACATGTATGTATAGCTGTCTCCTTAGCAAATACTCATTGGTACTCATCCAGTTTCTTCCCCTATACTGCCTTACTTTTGGTGTTCACTACATTTTTTCCTGGTTCCCTGCCTCTTATAGGCCCTAACCTGTCTTAAATGCACTGAACACGTTTGGAAATTGTCAAATACCAGTGTTCTCACTTGGTGTATCCCAACATATGCATAAAATAACAAGCCTGTGAAAATTTGGGCTCAACTGGTCATCGAAGTTGCAAGAAAATGATGAAAGAAAAAACACCCTTGTTGTACAAATTTGTGTGCTTTCAGTTAGGAATAAAAACGTCTTGCAGTGAGAAATTACCTCTTTCTCAAAAACTACGTTTCCTACAATGTTTTATACTATCAACAGCTCTCCGTTGCTTGTTACCAAGTAAGTTTTATGCTAATGTTTGTTTTGAGTCATTACCAAACGTGTACAATACCTTTAACTCAAACGCAGTATCGATGGTTATTTTTGTTCTCTACTTTTTGATATCCTCTTCTTTGATCCCTTACAGACCTCGGTGGGTGGCCTGTTTTTGGCTGCTTCCCAACAACAAAATACATTCTTCTCCAGAATTCGTGAGTCTTGGGTTCGAATCCAACCCGAGTTTCCTCACTTTCACACTGAACAAGCACTACACATTAGTTTGAGTAAAAATCAAAAACGTAGTATCCCTGATGTGTTGATTACTATTACAGAGTCTCTTGATGAGTTGTCTGTTATGTTGGACTGGTCACAATGAGGACGGAATCTGTTTGCAGCCTGTAGTGATGGACAGTAACTGATTTCCTAACAAATAAAAACAAAAGTAAACGGGGAAAAACAAACAAGTTAAAGTCTGATTTATGCAAAACCACGTCTTCATTTCGAGACCATGCGAACTTTGGTTTCAAAACAAGACTCTGTTTATTTTATTGAAGTTGAATTGTTTATTTTTCATTTAGATCCATCCGTTATGACTACAATTTCTGAAGTCATTTCGGAAAATATTGTCCTTAGCACAGCAGGAATTTTCAAAGATGTGGCCGGCCAGCCCATTATCTGAGTGGAAGGCGTGTCAACTATTATGGTCAGCTGGAAGTTAATAAATTCACATCTATCATTGAAAGTGTTTTTGGAGACGTCGGAGGTTGAATCAAAAGTCCATCTGCTAGTATTTTTGTCTTGGGATTGTTGTTTGGTCAGTACGGCTGAAGTAGGTCTCGGGCAGGGTGAACCTTTGGTTTAAGGAAAAAATGATTTTCTCCTCAGCATTGCCTTCTCTATACATTGGGATCAACGTTACAACCTCTTTCCCACCGAAGGTCTGTAGCGCAGCCTCTGTCTTTTCTACATATATTTTCATGGTAATGTGCCACCAGTGTGTCCAATCTGGTTACTATCAGAGCGCGAAACCAGGCTATCTGCTTCTTCTCACCCATAGCTCTTGCTTTGCTGAGATGTAGATCATAGAGGCATTCCAACGGCTATATCCCACGTACTGCATCTCTTTGGAACTCCTTGGCTGGTGCATGTTTCCCTCCATCCTACAATCTAGACTGAGGATTATCAAAAGCCCCTTACCAAGAGTGGCTTTTAGAAATAAAAACAAGAGTTGTCCTTGCATCTTTTATTTCTATGTGTGTGTATACTTTTGAGAAGTGGAGTACAATAAATAATGACAATAATACCAACCACTGCACTCTAAAAACTACCGGGTCAGAATTGACCTGGATTCCGAGTCCCTTGGGCCTGATCAGAATTTTCGGCAATATCTCAAAATCGCTACCACCTTTTGAAATGAAATTTTCACAAGTTAGTTCTATGATTTATCTACAACTATATAGGATTGAAACAAACAGTGGGTTCCAATTACCAAACGTATACAATCCCTTAAAGATGTCTAGCAAAAGAAGGGGTATTTTTTATAACATACCAACAATCTTGAAAACGAGGTTATAGGTTTGGGTCTTCGCTTGGTTTTGAGAATAGCAACCTAATCTCATTTCCAAATAATAATCACTTTTCATCGACACAAACAAAGACTAATTTTGACCACTTTTCTTTTGTCTCAGTTGGTGGCAACCTGCTTTCATAAAAATTGAGGCAAAATTTATATTGTGAAGGAGAACAAAAAATGAAATCCGGAAAAAAACAAATAACTCTGCCGTTGTATTTTCTCATTCTTTATCACAACAAGTCACCCGGTGAGTGATATCTCTTGACTTGGGAGATTGCAACCCTTAGCTACTCTCGCACTGACGCCGTCTGTCTCTATCTATGTCTTAATGCTTGACTGCAAAGTCAATCTCCAACCCCGAATATCGTCTTTAAAATCTCGCAAGTGTGTCTTCCACAAATAGAGGTTCGTGAACTTCATCACTTTTGTCACTTTCCTTGTATCTGTATCGGCATAAATTAATACTGGTTTCCATAATATGTAAAGCGTGACCAGGACTATTTATTTTCCCCAACCCGTTGGTTTGGTTATACAATGATTAAAACTGTAGCGTACACTGCAAAAACTTGGGTGTTAAAATTGACACCATATAGGTTTTGTAACATAAAGATACCGAAAAAAGAATCAAAATTTACACCATATAGGGTGTTAAATTAACACTAACTTCTGCCAACACAATTACATTGGGGTTATTTTAACACCCTATAGTGTAAATTTTGATTCTCTCTTGGGTATCTACATGTGACAACACCCATGGTGTCAAATTTAACACCCCAGTTTTTCAGTGTAGAGGTATTATATACAGGATTGGTAAGGATGAAAAAACATCATTGTTTAATTTTAGTCTGAAAGCTTATTGATTATGAATTCCTTAATAAAACAATTTTTTCTGAGATGATGTCATATTCGAGAAAACTGTATCTAAAAACAAAACGCAACAGCTGATTTCGGTTGTCACAACCCAAATTAAGGACTGCTGAAATTGTGCATGGTTTTGTTTTGGGCAATTTTCTCCTGACTCACACAACGGATTAAGCCCAAATTTTCACAGGTTTGTTATTTCGTGTATCTGGTTTATCACATAAAACATGAACACTGCCGCGGCCGTTGTAAGCTCTACCCATCATGTATAATATTAAGGAAACTGGCTGCATCGTTATATGACGATCTGCTTGGACCACTTTGTCTTATTCCCAGAGTACGGAAGTGTGATTAGATAAATATAGAGTCTGACACCTGCCATTAAGGTGCACGCCCGGGAATCACTTGAACCAAGCGAAGAAAATCCAACTTTTCCGATCTTCTAAGAGTCGAGCACCTTGCAACTATATGACTTCACAAAACTAAACAATTTTTAAACAAAACACGATAGTTTGATTTAATTCAAGGTTCTAGGTCAAATTGTTGACCGATTTGACCCAAAAGTTAAGATTTAAATTTAAATAGCTATATAGATTTGTTTCAAGCTTTTATAGATAAGTTATATATTTCCGGTTTTGTACGAAAAAATCCGCCAATGATTGGTAGTTCAATAAAAACTAAAAATTAATAATTGTTGGATTCCCGAAATTATCTCACGTCCATAAGCCTTGTACAAACATTGTTGCATGTACGTGTAATTTGTGCATTGTCAGAGGCGCGTGCGAAAGCTTGTGAATGTGTTTTTTATTTCGAAATAGTATCATCTGATAAAATTCGTTCACTAGAAAATAAATCGTGTCACACTGCCTATGGGGTTATAGACTATGTCAATCGGGCCTGTCTGAGGATAGCCTTTAATCAAGCCGCACCGCGGCACCCCAGCCCAGATATCACGCACGAAAAAAGACTAGTGCGAGTGGCGAAGCCGCGAAGCGCCTTTACCAATTCGTTCAGCTAATCAGTTATTCATGATCATGAAATATTTATATATGCAATTTCTTGTGCTAGTACTACTAGTCGTCATCTTACTAATAATTTGCATAAAATTTGCATCAAACGTTCACGTGAAGTCTTGCAAGTAATTGTGTCTTCTTATTGGCCAACAACTCATCACGCTAATGCATTATGCATTACATTTCTCCTACCAAAATCGGTAGCAAAAAGTAAAGAAAAACATAAAGCCCCAAAACGAGGGTAAAGGCGCTTTGCGGCTTCGCCGCTCGCGCTAGTCTTTTTTCGTGCGTGATATCTGAGCTGGGGTGCCCCAGTGCGCCTTGACTAAAGGCTAGTCTGAGGATAGAACTTAAAGGGTTTCACCTATTTTTGCTAAAAACTGAGCGAGTAATTAACTAAAATGTGTTTTAGGCCATCGGAGAGTTAAAATCTTCTCTCGGAAAACGCACGCGTTGACGCCTTTGTGCGCAGATAGCCTATATCCAGTGAATTATTATAGAGATCAAAGTGTAGGACAAACACGCGCCACCAGCGATAAAACTCTAATCGAAAAAAGAATGATTGATGGTCGTGCTAAAAACTCACAGCGTTGTCTCAGCATGCTTGTATTATATTAGTTGTCATTGTCGTCGAGTTGCCTGTCGATCAAGTGTCGGAACGTTATCCCAAAGATAATATTTGTGATGTTATTTAATTGCACCCTTAAAGGCATCGTACACGTTTGGTAATTGTCAAAGACCAGTGTTCTCATTTGGTGTATCCCAACATATGCATAAAATAACAAGCCGGTGAAAATTTGGGCTCAATTGGTCATCAAAGTTGCAAGAAATTGATGAAAGAAAAAACACCCTTGTTGTACAAATTTGTGTGCTTTCAGATAGGAATAAAAACCTCTTGCAAGGAGAAATTACCTCTTTCTCAAAAACTACGTTACTTCAGATGGGGTCGTTTCTCACAATGTTTTATACTATCAACAGCTCTCCGTTGCTTGTTACCAAATCAGTTTTTATGCTAATATATATTTTGAGAAATTACCAATCGTGTACAGCGCCTTTAAAATCAATGTGTGGGGTGGTGTTCCACTCATTCCTAAACACACACTCCGGTAGGTTGGATGCCGGCCAGGAGCGTTGCAGATAGCGTTAGACATACCTACCTACTTTTTTTCAAAACAAATATCGCCAGTCATTTTTTATGAATTTCAGAATAATTTACAGTAAATTAATGTGGGAATTATTCAGTTCGATGTACTCTGAAAGGGCTTTGAAGTACACTATTTGTGTAATTGCGAGTTAGGACTACATCCATGGTGTGCCGCGTGCTGCGTTTGCAGCAGGAAGATCACATAGCAACCGTTTGTATCAACTCACCCGTTGTTATGAAACCCAACCGGAACGCATCTTCTTGCATCGTCGATGAGGTTGTGCTCCATCTTGATGAAGACTTAAGTTTCCTGTAACGTGCCTAAGTTTGATCTCACCACCATCTAGTGCTGAGAGGACAGAGATATTCCTGTACACACGGTGAACTGATATGCGAGAACGTGCGTTAAACCTCTGGAGATTCTGAACTCGTCGTGCAGTGTGACTCAATTCTTCGTGGCGTTAACACCGGACTGTACCAGCCATGGGGGCCAACAATCAGGTATTCGCTCCCTGTGATACATTTGTAAACCTAACTATTGCCGAAGAGTCTCTTATCCAGCGTTACACCTTCTACGATGTCAAGAAACAGGTTAAAATCATCAGCCTGACTATTATCCTCATCATAGGTTTATTCGGAAACTGTGCTTTTCTACTCGTTATTGCCAGAGTCCGTACCATGCGGACTCTCGTCAACTTCTATTTGGTGAACTTAGCCTTTGCAGACTTGATTTTACTAGTGGAAAATGCAGCCATACCGCTGGTGTACTACTTCTGGGTACGGGTGCCGTCGAGCGGACATTACATTGGTGCTTCTGGCTGTATCGCGAACAACTTCTTCGCCTACTTAGGTTATTTTGCCTCCATCACTTTAGTTTGTCTTATATCTACCGAGAGATACCTAGCGGTTTGCCACCCGTTGAAGCATCTCTCAATTAACACCAAGAGCCGGGCATCTAAACTGTTGGTCGGTGCATGGGCTGTCGCTGTTTTGTTCAGCATTTGGGCAATTCCTATTCAGTCGGTTCACCACAAGGTTTGTATCGAATGGCCTGGAACTGCGGAGTTTAGTAACTACCCTGGGTACGTAGGACGTTGCCGTCCTTCATCTCAGTGGAATGTGTTATTCTTCGATGCCTTACAGACACTTCCCTTTTTCTCTGCTCTTATCTGCAACGCCGTGTTTTTCACTAAGATCATTCGTAACCTCCGAGGACGGAGCGCGTTTGAGCGAGAGTCCGTGCACACTCGCCGTGCCCCCCGTACGACCCACCAAGTGACCACCATGCTGGTGGTCAACGTGGTGGTCTTCTTCATTTGTCACGCCCCTTTCCAGTTCCTCTCCATGTGTGGGTTAATAGCTCAGTTAGCTGGGCAGCAACTTTTCTCCAATCCAGTAACTGAGACGTTTATTCTCTTGGTCTTTCGGATTCTTGTATCGATAAACTCGGCGGCTAACCCGATTGTCTACAACGCAACTAACTCCCGTTACAGGAGTGCGTTCATACGTGCGTTTGCGTGCTCGACCCGAGCTAAGGATGGACACGGGACTCGCTCCACCTTAGTGTTAGTCAATGACAATGTCACTGTGATGGGAGCTGGCCGTACCATCAGGAGACATGGTGATGAGAATGGTCAAGACAACTGCTCGAATGGAATGATTCCCGACGGAAATTCTCCACACTCCAATCAATTGACAAGATTGTAAATATTTATACAATATTCTGATGTCTGGATCATCGGAGTGTGGGTTCGATTGCCGTTCATGACACTTCTGTCCTTGAGCAAGGCACTTAATAACTGCTTCTCTTTCCCCACAGGTGTGGAGCCTGCGAGGGCTGAGATAGTGTTATGTTGGATTAACCCCTTACTGATAATGTCAGCCGCTTGGGGTTGTATGCTCCCCATCAGGGAGTTGAGAAAGTTTGAGGAATGGTCTAAAAGGGGATGCCTGATGAACAGGGATACCGTTGATATTTCAAAGTGCCTTGATCTAGTTACTATAGGATACCGGTCGTGCGTTGTGATAAGAACCCGGTATTACCATTTTATTATCTCTTAATAAGTTGAGAATAGTTAATGGCCTGATGTTTCGACCCTAGCAGGGTAAAGGCTCTGCTAGGGTCGAAACGTCAGGCCATTAAAACAATTTGTGCATATACCATAGGTCATTTTGGTTGGTAAGCAGTGTTTGCAACATCTAATTATATTTTCTCTTAATAAATTGACACAAATTTGTAACTATCGGACTATGTGTGGGTGAAGAAGCCTCAATAATGTTAAGTTGATAGAAGTGCAGAGGAGTGTTTTAAACTTTGAAACAGTAAAATGTATTAATGTTATTTTTTTGTTTAATTGAAAAGAGTGAAACCATTTTTATTTTTATTTTTTGGGGGAGGGTAAAACAAAACACAAAATATAGAAAACAAATTGAGGTTTTATTCAAAAGAAGCATCCCCCACCAAAAAAACACAAAAAAAAACAACAACACACATATGCGCTCCAAACTAATACAGTACTGTCTCCACGTACGATTTCCTCATTAGTGTTTGGTCATTTATGGAACGTTACATTTATTCCTGGCTCCTCTTTCTTTTAAGAAACCGATGTTCGTGTTTTCAGGCAGCATATACAAATATTGCTTAGATTATAATCGGCTACGCATTTTGTTGCAGAGTTATACAGTAATGAATGCATATAGGTGACATTTACATTTCTATACAAAAGCTATTTATAGTTAGAGTAGTGACATGAAGTTTGTGATTTATTCCTGCTTAGCAGATTGTATATTTTCTCAGCAAATTTCTTTCGTTTAAAATTTATTCTATGACATTGTCCGTATGTTTGTTAGTGGGGCAGATAGGATAAATATTTGGGGGAATTGTGCATTTGATGACACAAGCATGGAATTTGGATGTCGTGAGAAAGATGTTTGTTTGTTGGGCCATCTAAGATTTGTCCTTAAATTAAAAAAAAACAGGTCTGACAAGTGAGCAATTTTCAACATTTTCAAAATGGCTATCACTGCTTGTTTGACTATACCTAGGCCTATATATTTTTTCAAAGGACAAATCTGCGATGGCCCCATAGCCAAATATCTTTCTCATGACATACTCTGAATGTGTGCCAACATTCCATGCTTGTATCACTTAGGCACAATCCCATCACCAGCATTATCGTACTATGTATGGAGGAGTATTCGAGTGAACCTAACGTTTGCACTAACCATTGTGGCTTTGAAGGGGGTACACGGTCTTAAACATGACGTCAATCTTTCATAGATTTAATAATTGAACCTGGGAGAAAGAATTTTGACAGAACCCACAGAAACTACTCGTATGGGAATCGAACCAACACCCCTTCCATTCTGGAGCAGATTAATACAGGGGTCGTGGGTTCGAATCCCACCCAAATAGTATACCTGTGCAATTATTTATTTTTTTGGTAAACAAACTAAAAGTAAAAATCAACGGAGGGTCATCGTTTGATTTTTGTCAACGTAATGCTGATTTATAGGCAAAAAATTCAAGACAGATACAATAAAAGTCAACCATGAAAGTTTCAGTTGATTAGAGTGTCTACTTGTTGAGAAAACAAGACAAAACTGTCACGTTATTTTCATTAAGATCGTCGAATCCATCCACGTTTAGTGATGTGACAGCGGGTATCAACCGCATCTATGGCCGCAGCATTCACAAGCAGACACAACGGAAATTTGAATCTCCAAAAGTCTATAGAGATTTCAGATTTGTCGACATACTGTTATTGATTTCTAATCAACGGGGACATTTCAGATGAAATTATTTCACAGGATGCTTGCTACCATTACCATCTTAATAATTACAGAATTGTTTGGGGTCATTACCAACGTATGACACTATACCTTTATGTATTGGGTGTCCCTGATAAAAGTTATCATAGCTAACTGTTTACACAATAAAGTGCAGCCTTATCGACGCCATTGATGTAGTATTAAAATCTAGGTAAATTTTTCCCGCTCTATTTGAGTTTTACTCTCAACGATCTCGTCTCATAGTAACCAAAATATTTCGCTGATTAGATCAGATTATTTTTAGTTAATGGACCATTACACTCTCCTAGACAATGTGTACTTTGTAACGAGATTAAGATTCGTGGAACTTCGTCACTATTAATCACGAGAATTTAACTTACAAAAAAAAGGAATAATAAAATGTTTATACAAATTTATTTCCAAAATGGAAACCTAAGTGTAATTGGAATTACTTCAAAAATGATTTTAAAAATTACAAAACGTGCTAAACTCCATTGGAGTGGAGGCGGGGTGGGTTGGGAGGGGAGTTAGGAATAAACATATCGACACCTCTGTTATGATTCGTTTACCATCTTCCCCAACCCATTAAAGTGAATGTAACCAGATCGAGGCTGGAAGGGAAAATTTCGGGGCCACATTTAAAAAGACATTTAACGGTACCGGTAAACAAAAACGAAATAAGTAAAAAAATAACGAGTAATAACTAAATAGAGATGCATAATAATGTGTACTATCTATTTAACCTTTACTATTATACTGACAAGTCTGTGAACTTGTACATGCATAACTAGAAAAAGAAAAAGTCTACAAAAAAAAATTAAAATGTTGCGCACCAAAAAAATAAGCGCAAAAATGGACAAAATGGCTTGAACTGGGCCTTCATTTTCAACTCTCCCCTGCGTCGGTGCGCGAGGTCGCAGGTTCAATTTGTCTTTGTTCAGCCAATTTGATTAAATTTACCCAGTTAGTTTTCCTTGTGGTTTATATATCTTTCCCTAGCTACTTTACACTTTGTGCCTACAAACCTTTGACCTGCGCATTCTTGGGTACACGTTGTGACGTCACAAGCTGCATTATGTGCTGGTTTTCTCCGAATGGAACATCGAGATCTTAACGACCGGCAATAATTCACGACACAGCTTTTCATGTGAAGTGTTTGTTCTGAACTGAATGACATGTCTGTTAATGGACGATCCTAATCATGATTCGATGCTTCAGTGGTAAATTGATAGACCAGGATTAGACACACACTTATGTGCATGGAGTTTGTGATGGTGACGCAATTATGTTTGATGATAGGGTTATTTTTCAACAGTACACAGAGGGTGATAACCCTCAAGTGAACGCAGGCTGGTGATTCGAATGCTACACAATCATTATGTTCCTAGTAACTACCGTATGCTTCATGAACAAAATCAGTCAATCGAACAAATATTTCAAATTCTTGACCAGTTTTATTTTTATGCATAGGCCTATCCTTCCTTTCCCAATGTTTGCCAAATTGTAATATACCTATTTTCGGCATTTTGATTTCTACCAAACACCGATGTGTGTTAAAGGGATGGTATACGTTTACTCTTAAAATTAATGCAGTAAAAACTTATTTGGTGAGAAGTACAGCAGCTTTCGATAGAATAAAGCATTTTGAGAATCATTTCAACTCGAAGCAATGTGGTTTATCCCCAAAAATTTGAATCTGAAAAACGTTACTGTTATAGTAAACGTTTCTCAGGTTGTGTATTCCAATTACGGTTTATTTTTCTTGCGTGGACATAACCGCTCCGGATTTTCGGCGATATCTCAAAAACGCTACCACCTTTTGAAATGAAATTTTGACAGGTTAGTTTTATTGTATATCTACATTTATATAGGATTAAAACAATTGAACGGTTAAAAAAAAACAAAGGTATACGTTCCCTTTAAGCGCTGTATTTATAATCAGTATTAGGTTAAAAAACAAAAACGTTAGACTCTTTATCCATGATGCAATCACGTCCATTACAATTTGAATTGTATCATTTTCATTAATATAAAGGTAGTATTTCACCAAGCCGTCCTTGTACAAAACATGGGCAGATCCAGGCAGAAGTAATCCCGCCAAGATTATCTTCAGTGCTGTCTTATGTTGGCAGTTGTTATTGTAACGCAGAGATAACGAGGAGGAATTTATCTGGTTTATGGAATCTTGAGCGTGCTAGCGGAGTGGAATGTCCCAGTTGACGACTGACTGAATGAAAGTACACTCGAAACACTTTTATAGTTTGATACAAGTCGCCATAATAAAATATGATCAGACCCATACAGTGCGTTCATTCAGTGCACAGAAATATTGACTGGGAATTATAATACGATGGAATACCATTAAGTTATTGTACGATTTGCAATCGAAAATCTCCATTTATTCTGAACGAGCTTGGTTCTTAGATCCACCCCACCCATCTCCACGCATCTTCGGATCATCCGTGTCAATGGACGAATGGTCAAGGTGACAAAACCACGATTTATCTTTTGATAAAACTTTTACAATTTCTAAGTGTCCTGCTGATGGCAGCAAGCCTCCTGTTTGATAAATTGCAAGTTATAAATTATTAGTAACGACTTATAGAAATATAAATATTATCAATTCTATCTATTAATGACTTTCAATTCTCTAGACTCAGGACCGAGGCCCAACCTGCCCTCAAATTATTGATTTGCGGAAGAGATTGGTTTTCCTTCGTGAAAGGACAACTTTTCTTCCTTCTCTCTTTTAATTACTGTTTGTCCTGGCCTACAGCACACCTTTGACAAAACACCTTGATTGATAAATATTGCTTGGGCTAAGTAATTAATTAACAAGCGCGCAGGTGAGTGATTCGTCGTGCAAAAAGCTTATTTAAAAGTATCCGTAACGATGCAGTTCAGGTTAATTAGTCCGTTTATTTGTGCGTAACATAATTTGTGTTGCTGAGCAGATTTGTTATTTCTTGCCCTGACAACAGCTGAGAAGTTCACCCGACCTACAGGGGATGAAATTAATTAATTAAAAACTTTCAGGGATTACTGGTTAGAGTCCGAATTGTGAATTTAAAAAAATCACATATAGCTGTGGTCTCTCGGCTTGTAGATTTTGCCAATCCGTGCATTCCATAGGAACCATGGCGAAGTCGTGCTGCAAATTAGCCAAGCGCAATTCTAGCACGCTCTAGCACTTAACCTGAATACTTCTTTCTGGCTTTTGGTATGGCATGTATATAATAAAAGTGAAATGGTAAATGGTATTTATTTACATTACATACAGCTGTACCCCGTAAAGACTTGAAAACACACGTTGCTCGTGTTTTAAAGGTTACATTAAAGTCGAGCGAATATAACAAGGTGATTGAATTATGTGAACTCCTCAATCTGTTTGAGTTTCAACGTAAACTTCACAATAACGTCCGTCCATTTTTACCTGCCCCTTTTTAAGTCTCGCGCGTAATCGAACATAAGAGCGCGAGTTTGTTTCCTCCACGCGTTAAAGCAATGTACGTGGGATGGGACCAAAGTGGTCCCAAAAATGCAGGGTCTATGTAATGGGGGACTTTGGGGCGCTGGTTGACAGCGTGACGTCATTTCCACCAGGTAACTCTGAGCATGCGTACACTATTAATCAAGCGACCTCGGCTACGGCTATGGCCGATGGAGGAAGCGACAACGTTGAGGAATGGTACTTTTTAGGGACGTGACGGCCATAGCCAATCCCGAATCCATGAATGGGAAACGTCTGAATACAGTTGCGCCATCCAGTGGCTACCCAGTAAGAGGGCGTACCCTATGACCCCTTGACGACTTCAAACAGTTTATCAAGTCTGCAGCAGGGTTTGTTTGAATAACAGAACCTTCATCTGTGCTGTGGTTCGACTCCACGAAGGACTTAACGATAATGTTGATCGTATAGGCCCGTACTCCATGCGCGATGATTGGAGATGCAATGTCAACCCTAAGGTGGCAGCGCCCTCTTGTAGGTGATGCAAGATTTTGTATACAAAGGCTCAGACTCAGACCGAAGGGACAATGTCATTAGTAGGCCGCAGAGACACATACTCGGCATACACTGGGAGTATTCTTGTTTATTATAACCGACGGCTGTTTAAACACACATGCCTTTACGTGTATTGCATAAACTAAAACAGCCATTGTGGCCACATGGTGTTGAGCGAACTTAATATTATTTGTACATGTTTTGCTTTGCTCTTTTCACAACAAAAGAAGTATTGGTTTAATGTTCGAAAACATTAAGCTGAATAGATCTTTTCACACTAATTGCCTGTAGCTTTAGATGGCTTGTGTTGGCTTTTCTGTGATTGCTTACGGCCAGCTGTCGTTGGTATCGTGTTTTAGCAATGGTGCGTCATTTCAGCCGTCTGCTATATAAACCATGGAGGAATCCTCCATGTATAAACAGAGCTTTGAATATTGACTGTATTTTACCGCCAAAATTCCTTCGAGGAACTAGAAAAAACAATCTTTTTTTCACAGAAAGGCGATCAAAGTGTGTGGCATGCTATGGGTTATTTGTTGCAATAAAAGTGACAATAGAATTCGACATCGAAATTAACTGGCTGGTGGAAGCTCGGGCGAGTGGCACTGATGACGGACTTCTGAAGAAGAAGTAGGCGTGGTTCTGAGAAGAACTAGAAGCGAGTTGATAAGTCTTGACGTTTCTTCTGACAGCTGAGTGTCAGGTTCTATTTTATAATGCTCAGTCCGGTCCCAGCTCCGACCACGATTCAACACAAGACGACTGTTTTGAAAAGTAAGTGCTTTCGACGCAGCTCGTTGCTCGAGCATGCACCGGGTTGCAGATACTGCTCTGCCGCGGGTTGGATTGTGAAACGCCCTCTTGTGTTGGATTGCTAGTAGAGCTGTCAACGCGGCGCCGCAGCTAGCTCAATGGGGCTGTTTGCTTTGACAAACTTTAGCGTGTTTTAATTATCTCGTGGTGTGTCAACAGAGCGCGAAAATCACGCTGCAAAAAATCTCAAAGTTGTTCTTTCGGTTTGTTACAAAACTGACACGGTGTTAATTACCGACCAAACGTGGAATAATGTACAGCAAACCAGTTGACTGATAATAGACTTTTTAAGCAAGCTGCTGACTGTGTTTACTGTCAATGGCACACCAATCCAGGTATTCTATTAAAAACAAACAATTCAAATATTTTGTAGTAATTAACACCGTGTTGGTTTTCGTCCCCATCCGCATCTTTTTTTAAAGCATAACTATTGGCATTGGGCAATTAAAAACACCGAACTTGTGTCTTTTACGATGGACAAATTCACATGTGCCGAGATATTATTGTATTGTATCGATTTCAACCTTTTCTTTTGATGAACGGCCGGAAGATGTGGCCAGGTGTACATCAACAAAGATCCTTATCAGCATTTAGAAGACCCTCCTATTCATCTTAACTCTTGATGCAGAACGCGTTAACAAAAAGCTACTGAGCGGGCTCCACCTCAGGCCCACTCTCCGTCTTACATTCAACGTGCGAGGTTCACTGCCTACAGCACTCGTTTTTAACCTCCCCTCAGGCCCACCCTCCGTCCTACATTCAACATGCGAGGTTCACTGCCTGCAGCACTCGTTTTCAACCTCACCTCAGGCCACTCTCCGTCCTACATTCAACGTGCGAGGTTCACTGCCTACAGGACTCGTTTTCAACCTCACCTCAGGCCCACCCTCTGTCCTACATTCAACGTGCGAGGTTCACTGCCTGCAGCACTCGTTTTCAACCTCACCTCAGGCCCACTCTCCGTGCTACATTCAACGTGCCAGGTTCACTGCCTACAGCACTCGTTTTCAACCTGAATCGTCTAGAAAAGGCTACGTGGACCCTGAAACTGGCTCGGTGTTGTTTGCCCCTCACAGCAGATGGGTGCAGGTAACCAAGGTTTACGTTAGTTAAAACTACCCAACGTGTAGGCTTCATTTTACAATTACACAATTTAGGATACTCTGGATGGACAGAAAGAGTATTTTACTGTATGATGTAAGTTTGGTTTCTTCTTGATTTTGTTTTGTTTTCCAAGCAAAGAGATATTTATGTTTGTGTTTATAATGCTAACCGTGAGTTTTTAGCCGCCAACGTCAAGGGGTCAATGCATATCATTATCATAGATAAACAGTTTTTGACTTTCGGCTGAAAAAGCCGCGCGGAGAGGTGCACTTTTGACTTGAATTCTTTATTACTAAATGCAAATTTTAAGTGTAAAATGGTTATTAACCGGTATCTACGATGTCTATTTGACCATAAAAATGTAATAACTCAAATATTGAGAGCATCCTAGAGCCGCTCTTTAAAGGCATCGTACACGTTTGGTAATGACTCTAAAAATTGATGGCAATAAAAACTTACTTGGTGAGAAGTATACAGCAGCTTTGGAAAGTATAATGCGTTTTGAGAGACTTTTTACTTCGAAGGACTGCGGTTATGGAAAAATATATCACTTTTTATCCCCAAAATATATTGACTATTGAGAAGCGTTACGGTAACGCTTCTCAGAGTGTGTATTCCAATGCAGATTATTCTTCCTGCGTGGACATAACCGCTCCAGATTTTCGGCAATATCTCAAAAACGCTACCACCTTTTGAAATGAAATTTTCACAGGTTAGTTTTATGGTATATATCTACAACTACATAGAATTGAAACAAACAAAAGGCTCCAATTACCAAACGTATACGATGCCTTTTAATAAATGCCGCAAGTCTATACGGGCAACGTCTTATACATAGGCCTAAACACAGTTAATTTTATACTTAGGCCTCGGCAGTTACAGGCGACCCTTTTCTTTACTGCATGCTCGGCAGATGCAAGTATTTTTCTTCATTTTTGATAAGCCTTTATATTTAAATAACGAGTGCTTTTTCACCAAAGTATAGACCTTGCTAATGAAATGCTGGGAGTCATTTTGAACTAAAAGTTGTCGGCCATTTTTAGTATAAAAGCTACTCTCCACTTTTTGAAGACGATTAACAGGTATTTATTTTTGCTTTGCCTTAATATCATACAAAGTAAACATAAATTATTCAGTTCCACTCTATTGTTATTCATTGATAGTTGGTTTTATCCTTTTAAAAACAAATACATACGGGAAACAAAAATAATACGATTTGTACTTTTAGATTTGACTATTGTTTCAGTGTAATACTATACCAAATTGCTTAAAAAGAAAGACATTCTGCACTTCATAAGCATGAAAACAATTCAACTAAATTTAGCTGATACAAAGTATTGCATCAAAGGCATGCTTTCTGTTTTTGAATTTTGTTTAAGTCTAAGTCTACATTGAAAATAAATTATAGATAACACTACCGTGATAACAACACTTGTGCTAGATTCTGTGTATTATGTGCGAGCAAGTTAAAATGACAGTCGTTTCTACAATTTTTGAGGACAGAAGACAAACTGTGATATTTATCAGCGACATCTGGAGTTCTGCCCCAAGCCCAGATTACTTCCCTTCCCATTTTTGTATTGTACTATTATTATTGTTTTCTTTATTGGGAATGGCATTGTTCTTTACTCGAATAAATTATACTATAATAACACAGGGAACGCTACGATGTAGACTGCTAAAACAAGCCGTTAATTTTGAACAGCGCCGCCTACCAAATCATGTACTTAGTGTTTACGGTAGCTACATGACGAAACCAGACCCTAACTCAAAACTTTGACCTTTCCAGGCCTCTTATCATCGTCAAAAATCGTAAGTTTTGTTTTTTCCCCTAACCTATCCTAACCCTAACCCCCTCACCTCCGTAAACTCTAACCCTAACCTAAGCATGGTTTTTATAGGGTTAGGGTGATCTGGCATTGAGGTCACACCTAATTTGCTTCATGTGTTCATCAATTTTTATTGATTTATTTCACAGGGTTATGACACAACGAGGTGATTGGTTAGAGTTTTGTTTGCTTGGTAAGGAGTTAACGAATGTGCAGGTCTATTGATAGGAATCAGTTGTGGGTTTGGTTAAAGGTTAGGGTTGGGGTTAGAAACAACCGTATTAAGCGCCTAATAAATGTTGTGTATTATTTTTATTATTGGGGCTGGGGTTTGGTTCAAGAAGTTCAACGAAATTTAAGAACTACAGATTATGTAAAGGGTACGATGTAGGGTTAGGGTCAGGATTAAGGATAGGGTTCTTTGTAGGATATAGAGTTTAAGGGATTTAACTTACTATGTAAACATATTATATGAACATCCTTGGGCCTGTTTTAGAGCTAGGGTTTGGGTTAGGGCTTGGGTTAAGGTTAGGATAGCTAAGGGTTGGATTTAACTTTTACCGTAGGACTGTAGATGAAACTGGTTTAGGTCTAGGTTTAGGTCTAGTTTAAGTCTAGGGTTGGGTTAGGGTTAGGGTTTGGGATAATGTTAGGGTTAGGGTTAGGGTATAGGAGCTGGTGTAACATGATTGGCTTGAAGAACTCGTAGGTCTGTGGTGTGAAAGAGTTTGAAGGATTAGGGTTTTATAAGTTGAGTTAGGGTTAGACTGAGGGTATGGTTTAGGGGTTGGGGTTATAGTGTGAGGGTTAGGGCTGGTGTGATACGATTAGCTTGGGTTAGGGTAACATAAGGGGCTTGAAGAAATCT
The DNA here is from genome assembly GCA_021014325.1 of Plazaster borealis. NCBI lineage: Eukaryota > Metazoa > Echinodermata > Asteroidea > Forcipulatida > Labidiasteridae > Plazaster > Plazaster borealis. Next base: position 1,239,026 of record CM037473.1, read on the forward strand.
TGGGTCATGTGTGAAATAGTTTGAAGGATTATAGTTTTATAGGTTGTGTTAGGTTTAGATTGAGTGTTTGTTTTATAGTGTTCGGGGTTAGGGTTGGGATCAGGGTTAGGGTTAGGGTTAGGGTTAGGGCTGGTGTGAAACGATAGGTCATGTGTGAAAGAGTTTGAAGGATTATAGTTTTATAGGTTGGGTTATGGTTAGTTATTAGAGTTAGGGTGGAGGTGAGGGTTAGGATTAGGGTCAGGGTTGATGAACAATTATTGGCTTGGGTTAGGGACAATGTGTAAGGGTTTAAAGTAATCACAGGTCATCTGTGAAAGTGTTTGTGGTAGGGATAGATTGAGTGTTTTTGATTTATCAAACACCAGAGCTTGAATCCGGCGCTCTTAACCGCTCGGCCACGACACCCCAAGAACATGGAAGGGGCTTGAAGAAATCGTGGGTCATGTGTGATTAGTTTGAAGTATTATAGTTGCATATGTTGGGTTAAGGTTACATTGAGTGTTTGGTAAGGGTTAGGGTTAGGGTTAGGGTTAGAGTTACGGTTAGGGTTAGGGTTAGGGTCTGGGTTAGGGTTAGGGTTAGGGTTAGGGTTAGGGTTAGGGTTAGGGTTAGGGTTAGAGTTACGGTTAGGGTTAGGGTTAGGGTTAGGGTTAGGGTTAGGGTTAGGGTTAGGGTTAGAGTTAGGGTTAGGGTTAGAGTTACGGTTAGGGTTAGGGTTAGGGTTAGGGTTAGGGTTAGGGTTAGGGTTAGGGTTAGGGTTAGGGTTAGGGTTAGGGTTAGGGTTAGGGTTAGGGTTAGGGTTAGAGTTACGGTTAGGGTTAGGGTTAGGGTTAGGGTTAGGGTTAGGGTTAGGGTTAGGGTTAGGGTTAGGGTTAGGGTTACGGTTAGGGTTAGGGTTAGGGTTAGAGTTACGGTGAGGGTTAGGGTTAGGGTTAGGGTTAGGGTTAGGGTTAGGGTTAGGGTTAGGGTTAGGGTTAGGGTTAGGGTTAGAGTTAGGGTTAGGGTTAGGGTTAGGGTTAGGGTTAGGGTTAGGGTTAGGGTTAGGGTTAGAGTTGCGGTTAGGGTTAGCGTTAGGGTGAGAGGGTTAGCGTTAGGGTTAGGGTTAGGGTTAGGGTTAGGGTTAGGGTTAGGGTTAGAGTTACGGTTAGGGTTAGAGTACCCAAACCCAAACCATAACCCTTTATCGCAGCCACAACCCTAACAAATCTCCTAACCCCAATCCTAAGATCATATTTTTCTTTCATGATCTTAACCCAAGCCCTAACCTTAACCCAAACCCTAACGAAAATCCAAACCCTAACCCTATACACCCAAACATAGCCCTAACCCCAACCAAATCCCTAACCCAAACCCTAAAGACAAGCAGAGCCCCAATCCTAACCCTAACTCAAACCCCAACTGTTAACCAAACCCTTAACCTGACCCAAACTCTAACCCTAACCCAACCCCAACCAAAACCCTAACCCACACCCTTAAGACAAGCAGAGCTCAAATCCTAACCCTAACTCAAACCAACTGTTTGTTTTAACCAAACCCTAACCCTAACCCTACATCCAAATAGAGCCCTAACCCCAACCAAACCCCTAACCCACACCCTAAAGACAAGCAGAGCCCCAATCCTACTCAAACCCTAACTGTATATCAAACCCAAACCCTAACCCCAACCAAAACCCTTAACCACGATCAAAAGACAAGCAGAGCCCCAATCCTCACCCTAACTCAAACCCTAATCGTAAACCAAACCCTAACCCCAACCCTCACCATAACCCTAACCCTAACCCTAACCCTAACCCCAACCCTCACCATAACCCTAACCCTAACCCTAACCCCAACCCTCACCATAACCCTAACCCTAATCGTAAACCAAACCCTAACCCCAACCCTCACCATAACCCTAACCCTAACCCTAACCCTAACCCCAACCCTCACCATAACCCTAACCCTAATCAAATTCAACCCTTCCAGGGATTATGCTTTATTCACCCCTTATCGTAACCGTTAACACAAACCAATCCCCCCAACCCCAACAAAATCTCTAGTCATACATGTTACAACCCAATCACCCTTACCCTTACTTGCCTTACTGGAATTCACAAAAATTCCTATAAATATAATAACACAAACAGATCCACACAAACAGCACAGATATGAGTTTAATTTTCTCAATATTTTATTATCCTTGGCACCTACATGACTGGTACCCAAAGCTACAAAATAATTCATAAATTGAGTTGACAAGAATTTTTTTTGAGTGGGTGTCACAGTTTTCTCTTCCAACAATAACATATAAATTTTTGTCATCTATCTAAAAAAGAAAGTCCTTTCTATTATACACAAAAAATCTGCCACTAAAAGAAGGCAGACGTTATTATTTTTTTTACAAAAGAGATAAATTTATTACCAACCATAAACAAAGAACAGTATTATAGTCAGCCAAGTTGTACATGTTTATTCAGTTATTTACTAAGACTTGCCCAAATTTTCGTTTTCCAGCTAATTTTGTCTGACAGAAAAACTTGAAAAACAGATACATCGTTGAAAGGCAGGGACATTAAGTGACAGCTGACTTAATTAAGTCTAATTGTCACAGAAACACATAGTCTAGATACATCATTATCAGCTGAATTGAGCCACACCACCTTTAAACCAAAGAATGACATTAAATATGCAAATTTAGTCTGCAAATACTTTACACCTTTTCCATAAGGAAATATCATACAGCTGTACAATACACTGGTAATGCTTGAAAATTATATTAGTTTAGAGAAATTGGCAAAAAGTTAGTTACAAACAAAAAAATGGCAAAATAATTTAAATAGGATTTCTATGACACACAAGAAATAGTCCACGTTTTGACAGAAATGTAGGGTTATATTTCAGTGATATGCACTGTTTTCTGAAAAAAATATTGAAATTATCCCATTTGGAAAAATCCACCAAGATTGAAATAGTTCACACTAATGTTCCTTGAGCTATATAAAGCATACGGAAATCACATTTTCTTTTTACAACTGAGGCCCTAACTGTCAATTTTTAATTGGGTAAAACAAGTCTAGAATGTATGCAATAGAAAAGAATAAGGCTGTGCCTTGCAAGTTATACCATTCCAACAAATTTATTTCAATGACAAATATCAATTTCTTTCAGCATGTCTCAGTACTATGTATATTTTGCTGAATTAAGATCACAAACCCTCCATGAAACTAACACCACTACAGTTTTCACAATGAAATTGAAGTCTTTTTTTTTAACTGCAGTCCTACCAGACTATTGTCCTCACTCTCTTTCGTTTACATTTTCACTTGGAATTTCTGAGCAGTCAACCATTTTGTTTTCAGGCATCTCATGCTTCTGCGTACCCAAACCTCTATACCTTTTTGTTTACTTTGTTGTAAAAGTACACTGCACGTATTTTGTGCAATAGGGATAAACGCAAAAGCCAATCAATTATCATGGCTGCGTTCAAATTCTTAGATGCTCAAATGTTACTGTTCAACCAGTCGTTTCAGTATTATTAAATTTTCATTTGTCATTGTTGTATTTGTGTTTGATTAAACAAAATAAATGTTTTCAAATGTACAAGTCTGTATTTTGTGGACAGAAACTTACAATACTCATTGAAGTGAACGCAACCCCATAAAGAGGCAAATATAAATTTGCCTTCCAAGCCTCAGTTTGATCTTGGCTTTCTATCTCAATTAAAAGAAATGGCTGCCAATAGGCACTGATTCAAGTCATGACTTGATGTAAGGTTGTGTCTGAAATAATGGTTTTGGCTACGGTTACGGCTAGACGAGTGGCTAGATTCAACATGACCACTTAAGCCAATGAGCACAGAAGCCAAAGAGTCTTGTTTCTGACACGACCCATGTAAGAACAAAATAATTCACAATCCGAATTCCTGCCTTCAAATGGAAACATTCAGAACATCTTGTCAACTTGAAACAATGCCTAATTAGGAATAACCCCAAATGAAAAACCATCCACTGAATGAGATATTTTGAATCTGACCATTGTGTTGAGTTCATCAAATTTCACACATAAAAAAATGCATTGGACACAATTATCATATTTTGCACAAATAGTGCAATGGCTGGACGTACATGAACACAAGTTAATCATAATTCAACGATTTGTACTTGTATCTTTGGTTCAAGTTCAACCTTGAAGAGGGCTTAATGGCTAATAACTAATAATTTAACATTTCATGTGTCAAGCTAATATTTTGTAGCATGACATCAAAAATTCAGTTCATTCTTAAAATACAGATTTGGTTTTAAAAACATACAAAATTTGTCTCAACATTGATGTACCAATCATACCGCAAGATTATCCTTTTAACATTTTGACAAGTTTTCACATTTTGGACTTCAACAGATCGCTTCCAGCAATCAACAAAAAATAATAATATAGAGCCAAACAACATAACTGCAATCTTTCCTCTTGAAAGACATGATTACCTGTAGACCCATATCAAGCTACCACCATCTTGGTTTTGTTCCTGTACGCACAATCACAATGACAGCTGTAATTTTGATTTCATAAAAAGGGACCAGACTATTTGGTCTTCTAGCCTGTTTGGTTACATTGATCTCCATGGAAACCAAAATGGCGGTAAAATAACAATGGTCCATAGAGATGTCACTTTCTGAGGTGAGTCTACTCTGTCAAAAAACCTTGTTTGTGCCTTCCATTTATACAAAGATATTTAGCTATACTAAATGACAGTATCCAGAAAAAATCCCCCAAACAGAAATGTGGAAAGGGAAAACACAAATCAATATCCATAAATTGATTTGTATAACAGGATTGATAGAGCTGAACAGTTGCAGACAGTGTTCATGTTTTGTGTGATCAACCATAAACATGAAATAACAAAACTGTAACAATTTGGGCTTAATCCATTGTGTGAGTCAGGAGAAAATAGTGAAAAACCATGCACAGTTTTCGGCATGTAAAAACATTTTTTTTAATTTTGGTTGTAACAACCGAAATCAGCTGTTGCATGTTTTTTTTAAAGGTTTTCAGATACAGTTTTCTTGAATATGACTTTATTTCATAGGGAAAATTTCACAGAAAAAAATGGTTCTATTATGAACTTCATAGTCATTAAGCTTTCAGACTAAAATTAGGTAATGTTCTTTATTCAGACCAATCCTATTTAATACCTTCAAAAGAAATGGATCAGAATTCTGATGTTACATGATTGTTGACGTTACGTTTACTAGAAAAATACCAGCATGAACAATTTCAGCTCAGTGATTTAAGGTGGTAAGTAACCTTGGTAAATTTATAATTAAATAATTTCATGGTACAATCAAATAATATGAATGGGACTTTCTACAAAATTCATTACTATGATCAGCATCTATCATTACTCTATTAAAAGTATTTCAAGTATAAATTCAGCAATCGTCAACATTTTGAAAGCAACCCATGATGACATCAGGAATAATTTTTGTATTATTTTTTCAAAATCAATTCTCTGCATCAACTTCACAGAAAGATCCCAGGTACTTTGTTGTGTCGCTATTACTGGGTAGGCATTATTCTATACTTTTATTTTATTGTTTTATTTATTAAGTCTGGTTGTGAAGCAAAGGACTCTCAGAAAAGCCAACTTAATCACAATACTTGCCAAGAACCCCATGGAGAGTAAGACAAAGAAGGAAGTTTCAGTCTTAGATGTGTGAGGAAAACCCCCAGATAATTATTCCAGGGAAAACCCACGCCATCAGGTAGGGACTGAAATCCCAATCCACATAGTGCCCCTGGTGGGATTCGAACCGAGGTCCCAGAGGTGGAAGGTGAAGAAAGATAACAAGACACCAACCCGACCACCAACAAATTAGCGTTCATATGTTACACATCACAAGCCTCTTTGATCAATGATGCTGACAAAACTGTATGAAGTCTTAGTGTGATGAGAGATAGACGTATTATTCGCAATACGTACAAACGTAAATGCGTCCCAGTATGGCAGAAAGACCTTGTGCAGGACATTGGATTTGTCTGTTGACCCTTGCACCAACGTCACATGCCCTAATGTCTGCAATGCTCGCCATTTTGGAAGTCAATGGTAACGGCGGTCGCCATGCGTGTCGCCAAAAATGGGCACTACACTGTAACAACACGTGGGGACATTGACACCCAAAATGGCGCAATTAAGATTATTGTGATGACGGCAACATGTGCATTGGGTCAAAACAGCTGCTTCACACACAAAAAATGCTTAGCGCAAAAAAGTGTTCGCTAATGAGCAACAAACAGATTGCCTGCTTGTAAGCCATGTTATGAATGATGCTTAGGATCGGGAACCTGCTAAAGCTTGCTTAGCAGCTTGACAAGATTTTGGCTCTGCTCAAATGGTAATCAGGATTGGAATTATTTTTGTATGGGAAATAATAATGAACACAGTTAGAAATAAAAATCTGAACTTTTCCTGAATTCACAGAGGAAGTGGATAGGAATTTGACCTCAAGACCAACTGCAATCCAGAGAGACGAATTCAATGGAAAAAAAAAATGCATTTTAACGTCTTGACATTTGTGAGGGACCACACTGAACATGATCTACAGATTTTAAAATGTACACTGAATAAACCTTTACATATAGTTCCAAAATTATTACAAATTATTCAGGAAAAAACCCCCAAAAACTAAACAAATTAGGCTGAAAAAAGTTTGTTTAAGTTTCTCGATATATATATCACATAAAATTACAAGAATGTTTGACTGTATTTATAATAAAAAAAAGCAAAACATATTTGTCACAAGTTTTAACAAAAGCTTGCTGGAAGAATTCTTTGCTCTGAAAAAACTTCACAAGTTCGATGACCCAGTAAGCTGCAAAGTGGATTTAATTTTTGATGCTCAAGCTGTTTTTATCTTGAAAATCAACTTCCATTTCATGCGCTGTTTTTGTTTAAATTCTGTCACCAGTGGAGTTTAATAAGATAAAAAGAGCACGTATAAATATAGTTAGTATTCCAAAGTATTTGATTTATACCACTAAAGTAGATGAATGGTAAATATAAAACAAGTTGAAGTGTTTCAATTTGAACTAGCCCGTATGCACAAGCGCCACCTTACAAATATACCGTATGCATCTTGGGAAACCAAGTACAGTTAAAAGATAAATCAAGCAGCCAAGATGGACGCCATGCTGTAGTTTACATGTAACTATGCCAGGTTTTTATAGTTGTAGGGCATTGCTTCAAAATCAGCGTGCCATGCTGGTTGCCGGTGTTGCTTGGACTCAGATTTCACTCAGAACCCTCTGGCGCTGATCATCCGCATTGGGACATGCATATATGGGCCATATACCCATATGGGCCATATACCCATATGGGCCATATACCCATATGGGTCATATACCCATATGGGCCATATACCCATATGGGCCATATACCCATATGGGCCATATACCCATATGGGCCATATACCCATATGGCCATATACCCATATGGGCAATTGTTTTTTAGACCCATCTGAGCTAATATCATGAAACCAAGTACACTGTACTTTGAAACTGTACTTTGGATATGTTTGCGATGAAGATTGCGATGTCAGTTTTCTACAAGCATGAATTGCAGCCACATGATCAGTATGCAAAGAAAGTCTCCAATATTTACTTGGCTAAGATGTCTCAAGCTCATATCTTTGATTATCCATTTTCAAGGATAACAAGAAATTAACTTCAGGGTAGAATCTGCTGAGAATATAATTTTAATTTTGTTTTCAAACTTTGAATGATAATCACCCAAAGAATAAGCCAGGAGGTACAGAATTAACGTATAAAAATGTTCCACCTTTTGCGCCTTAAATGGAATTTGATGGAAGTTCCTATGAATTTCAATCTTTTGTAAAAGTTTTCCCTACCTTTTAGTGAAGGTTGTATGGGATTATATGAATTCAATAACTTTTGAAAGAAAATATTTACCAATTTTAAAGTTTTCTCAATACTGTCCTATAGCGGAATTGAGACTTCTTCAGAATGTATGGCAGAACTTAGTTCATCAATCTTGTATAAGGCTTTAAAATATTGTTTCAAAATAATTGAGGGCGACTGCAGGCACGGCTCACAGTATTGCAAAACAAAACATGGTATATAAGACTGCACCAGTGCTATTAAGTAGGTATTTCAGACAGTGTTGGATGTTGGACAACTCATGTCATTTGACATTCACTACAACCACATCTTCATGTCAAAGCACACAACAACAAGGTGTCCAAGGAAAACACAAAATGGCTTTCCTAAAAAAGTCCACCGAGACTGGTTTCAGCATTTCAAATAATTTCATTCAACACAAAAAAAAGTCTGTGTCCTAAATAAGACAAAAGCTGAAGCAAAGACAGATAGTTGGTGCTTTATCTCGAATGAGAGTCCTTCTCAGAATGTTTGTCTTTTTGTGACGGTTCGGCTGGTGAGGAATTCCTTACACTGGGTGGTAATGCCAGGCTTGGGGAGGACGTCCGACTCCGTGGACCAGCAGGGTTTAACCCAATACTCGTAGACGGGATGAGGGGAGGGGGCTGAGGTGCAGTTGACGGGGAACCGTTCCTATGCACATTGTTTGGATACATCATACTATTCCGAAATAAGCTGAGTCCAGTGGACACTGGTGGCATTAGACCCATGGGTCTTCCTTGTAAGCAGAGGGCTGGGTCTACACCAAGTAATCGTGCGCGGTCCGCTTCGTCACGAAGCATCCTATCTCGTTCCTCCATGTAGTGCTGTATACGCTCTTGCTCTAGTCTACGGAGTGGGTCTAACCCTATGGGATTGTCACGTGTGAAATCATGAGGCTCACGATCACGGAATCGTTCATGGTCCATGAGTGGCCCCATGGGTTGCAGAGTTGACCGCATCATGCGATCTCTTTCATACTCCCTCAAGTCGGGTCTTATCATTCCCTGCTCTCGCTGTAACTGAAGAGTCGTCTCTAAGCTTCTCCCAAAAGGATCCCAGTGGATTCCAACTGGACCTGGTGGCCTCTCCAAAGGGTGCATTGGAGGTCCTAGCTGGGCTGCAGCGGCTGCCGCCATACGGCTGCGTTCAAACAAAGACATCCCGGGTGCCATGCTCATTGCAGGATGCATGGGATGGGAGTTATGTACAGGTCTCTCCTTCTCTGGCGGAGCTGCTTCTTTACGCTCCTCTTTGCTGGGTAACAACCCATGCACATTATTAAAAGCACTCTCCGACTTGCTGGCATGCATATTGTCACTGGCTGGTCGGTAGTGCGAATCCCTGATTGGAGATCTGGAGGAGAACTCCCGGCTTCTGCCGTGCTCTCCGGGGATAGAGCGGGGTTCATGATCCCTGTGGTGGTGATCCCCATCCCGAGATGGCCCTCTGTCATGGTTCTGGACAGTTCTGTTTGACTCTCGTTCATCGCGGCGGTGTTCGGAATCGTTGGGCCAACTGTGTGTCAACGGTGAGATTCTCTCCTTGCCTGGTCTGGTTTCATTTTCCCTTCGTTCCCTGGATTTGCAAATAATGATTTATGCCATTATAAACAAGGAAACAAACTCACAACAACAGAAAAGGAGTTTTCTTTCAAGAGGGTGCAGGATTTTAAAATGATTTTACACCAATCTTGGCACATTTATAATAAAAAAAGGAAACTTTCAAATAAAAAATTGTAACAGCTTTGAAGAAATTGTCTTTATCTTAGAACACACTGGCTGATTTTCATGATAAAAAGGAAAACCTAAACGGAAAAGCAAATGTTAATTTTGTTTTTGTGTTCCACTCTACTAATAGCTTCAGTTACAGCTTGAAGAATTCGCTGTCATAAACACTCTCAAAATTAAAAAAAAATTAAAACTGGTACAAGTTAAGAATCAAAAGTTCTACCTTTCTCTTTCTTTTTCTCGTTCCCGTTCCCGTTCTCGTTCCCGTTCTCGTTCTCGCTCCCGTTCTCGTTCCCTTTCTCTCTCCCTATTCCTTTCCTCCTCCTTGGCTCTCTCAAAGTCCATGTGGAACCCTTCCTTGAGACGCTCCGCATCGGGTTTACCCCAGCCCGGTGGGGGTGCGTTGGTGAACCCTGGTGGCGTACGGTGTAGCCGATTCCACTGAGGATGATGAGGACTGACAAGACTTGGAGGTATGGTCAGCATATCTCGCCCGTTGAACATGCTGTTTAAGTGTGCTGCACCCGAACCTGGGGTTACTAGAATGGATCCAACAAAAACACAACCATTAATTCCCTAAACACTTTGGCATAAGTAAATTCCCCATTGAACCTTGTGAAATTATGAGGTCAAAAGCTTTTCCATGCAAAACAATTTTTCAAAATAGAAAAGGGGAAACAAACAGACGGAGACAAAAATGTATCTTTTCTTTACAGTTTGGTTTTGTTTAAAAGTCATTTGTACTTATGGACTTGTGTTGTGTTTTTTGTTAGAAAGTTGTTATGGTGGGCTAGGCTTAAAATAAATAAATGTATTAATTTATATTGTGCTGACTCCATACGAATATGTAAAAGTAATCATTTATGCAAACTGAATGCGCATGACATAGACTATATGCCATACATGCTCAGAGAGGGCGCTTTATGCAGCCAATCCGGAAGCACCGAGGCAAGCCCCTTCTCTTTCACGCTAAGTGTCCTGAGTGGTTTATGTGCATTACACAATGCATGTGACCTACAGTTTTACGTCTCATCCGAAAGACGCACTCTTGATGTTCAGGAGCCCTATACCCCTATCATGTCCCAGACAATACATGGTCCTTTGTTCAGTTGAATAAGCCTGTCTTGTCTGTTTTCTAACCAGATTGCTACATGTTTTGTATTTATCCCAATTGCAGCTATTATGTTGATATACGTTATGGTCTCAAATCCAATCACTGACCACAGTTAAAGGGTCTGTATACTTTTTGTAATGACCCTGAAAATTAATGCCAATAAAAACTTACTTGGTAAGAAGTACAGCAGCTTTGGATAGTGTAATGCATTTTGAGAAACTTTTTACTTAGAAGTACTGCGGTTATGGAAAAAGATATCACTTTTTATCCCCAAAAATTTGAATCTGAGAAGCGTTACTGATAGTAACGTTTCTCAGATTGTGTATTCCAATTGCAGATAATTCTTCCTGCGTGGACATAACCGCTCTAGATTTTCAGCAATATCTCAAAAACGCTACCACCTTTTGAAATGAAATTTTCACATTTTCAGTTTTATGGTATATATCTACAACTATACAGGATTGAAACAAACAGTGGGTTCCAATTACCAAACAGATACAACCCCTTTAATGGTGCTTAACTTGGCAGATAAACCACTAGTTCCTCCATTAAGCTGACTGACAGCTCACGGACTGGTCAATTGCTTGGCGAAAGTGACAAAAAAAACCACTCATACTGAGTACTAACAACCAAAGATTTCTCCGCCCGACATTCACGTACCTTGGGTGCCGAGTGGAAAGCCAAAGGAGGGTCCATAGCCACCTGGTCTGGCTATGGGAGGCAGTCCAAACTGACCTGGTGATGAGTTGAGGAATGACCCATGATGGGGAGTTGTACCGAGGGGGGTATGTGGGGCACCTGGGGCTCCTGAGAGAGACAAACAAACACAGTTAATTCTACAAACTATACTTCAAACATTTTTAGTTTTTGAAACTTCAGAGAACATGTGGACTTTCTACAGTATTCACTCTCCACATAACATTGTTCACTTGACTTCCCTAACAAAATACAGATGACTTTGTGAAAAAAAATAAAACAAAAACACCCCCCCCCCCCAAAAAAAAAACCTAAAAAAAAACCTGCCACCTGTCTTAAATTAAGGTGACTGCAAGAAAGTAGAAACAGCTTTTAAGACAACAACAATTTCATTGGGTTTATGACATGTTCATATGGTTGCGTCAAAAAGGAGTTTATTTATACAAAAGGCCCATGCACTTTTCTTTAATTGAGTTATTCTTTATGACCCCCCTCCTCTATTTCTTTTCACACATTTTAAGCAGAAGGTATCTGTTTTTTCAGCATTCATAGACGGCGAGGATCTTACCATGAGGGAAGAGCCCTGGTTGCATCTGTATGTCGGGCGGTCGATGCGGCGAGAAGAGGTGATGACTAGGTAGTCTGGCGCCGAATAAATCTGCTTTACCAAGTTGGTCTTTCTGAGCATCTGCCTTGGCCTATAAGAGACAGAGACGACGAAGAAATGAAATCCTCGGTATAAAGTTGGCGCATGAACATCTTGAGAAAAAGTACAACCTGAGAAATCAAATGTTTTTGAATAAGAAGTAATGCTTCTCGAATAAGAAGCATTGTTTCTTGAATAAGAACTAATGCTTTTTGGATAAGAACTAATGCTTTTTGAATATAAGAACTTAAGTTTCTTGAATAAGAAGTAATGTTTCTTGAAAAAGAACTAATGCTTTTTGGATAAAAACTAATGCTTTTTGGATAAAAACTAATGCTTTTTGAATATAAGAACTAATGTTTCTTGAATAAGAAGCAATGTTTCTTGAATAAGAAATAATGCTTTTTTGGATAAGAACTAATGCTTTTTTAATATAAGAAATAATGGTTCTTGAATAAGAAGTAATGTTTCTGAAATATGAACTAATGCTTCTTGAATAAAGAAAAAAAACCTTCTTGAATAAGAACTAATGCTTACATTTAAAGCTGTTTTCTTTAGAATATGAAAACCTCCTTTATTAAAAGTTTCCAAGGCAAGATATTGTGATATGATGTCAAAACCAGACAACAGGCCACATGCACTAAGCACCCTCTTAAAAATATACCGCATTGCATCTTGGTAAACCGAGTACAGTTAACAAATTAAATCAAGCTGCCAAGATGGACGCCATGCTGTAGTTTACATGTAACTATTGCCAGGTTTTATAGTTGTGTACCGCATTGCTTCAAAGCCAGCGTGCCATGTTGGTTGCCGGTGTTGCTTGGACTCGGATTACACCCAGAACCCTTTGCGCGCTGATCATGCGCATTGTGACATGCATATGGGCTTTTTGAGTGAATGTAGCAGGGTTGTGCTTCTTTTTAGAATACTACTGCTCCATAAAAAAATCCTTTAGCAAGCCGTAAGGACTGGTAAGTGAAGTTAGAACTCCAATGAAGAGAAAAACAAAATCACAATCAGACACTCACCTTCTGCTGTTGATGATATATCAACCACGCTACATTGACATGGGCAGCACACCATTTGCCAGGTTTCTACAAGTAAAACAAATCGAAAAAAACTCCACTTTAAATACCAAGAAGGAAATGTCACAATCTACATATCAAGTGACTTGGAGAGACTTTCAACCTCAGATATGCATAGTAATCATAGGTGCTTACAGTATCGTCTATAATAAGCAATAGTTCTAAAGTACCCTATTTCTACAGTCACTATGGATCTTGTGTCATCCCAATTTGACATTAATGTGACTGTAACACGAGATCAAAGACCACTTCAAAAACTGATAGCCACGGTTTGTAACAATGTTACACAAATATTCAAAAATAGTGTTGAATTTGTTGGAAACAAAGCAACCAATCATGTGATGTATTTTGTTTTTAATCGAAAATTTGCAGAAATGTTGAATTTGGTCACATTGTCTGTTAACAGATTTGATTAAAGAAATGAACAATATTAGCAATGTCTGGGCGTTTCGTGATGATTATACAGAAATGAATTAACTTCGTTGGCTATGCAGATGCGCTATATTTTTTCGCATTCCACTCGCGCTTGCGTGATAACAATAATAAAAGGAGAATGCATTCTCATTTTCAGAAAGAAGCAGTACCTCAATATCAAATAGATTTGGCTTTATCAGTGCCGAGTGCAATGGTCACTACTCTAGATATAAAAACGTGTCCGAATTGGCGACTATGGCTGTTGCTAAGGGTGTTGCTATGGGCCTCCTATGCTTTAATGCATGATAGTGAGATGCTCAAGCCACAGCCACTAATTCGGACACGTCTTTAGAACTTCATAAAAAGACCCGTATGGTGCAGACATCTTGTTCCTCACTCAATCAAATCAATGCACCAAAATAAGGCTGGTAGAACAAACAAGTCTGGTCTCTTTTTTGTTATGATGAGAGTCTGTTTTCAAGATAAGATTGCACACAGGGAACCAGGCAAAGGTGATGACGGCATGTTAACGGTCCACCAGGTAAATCATGTGATTGCTAAATTCTTACCATCATTGATAGTCTTGACAAGGGCAAACCGGGTGGCCTCTCTGCCCCTCCTTTGAAATGTAAGGCTCCCTCTAAGACTGACCGACTGTCTGGTGGTGGAGGTACCTGCTGAAAATAACAATAGCAGTAAGACAACAACGAAGAGTAGAATCCGAAGGCCAAGCCATCCCAGTACAGACCTTAACAAGGTACTCGAGCCTTTATCAAGAAAGACAAAAGAAGAAAAAAACCCCAAAAAGAACGAATGATGGCAACATCTCATTATAGCCGTTTGGGGGGTTTTCTTTTCAATTTGTAATTTGTAATTTACATATTTGTATTCTTATGAGCAAGCTCGACAATGCCACTTTCCATTCAAATTGCCAAAATAAAAGTCCTGTACAACCCCGCCCATATTTTCAGTTAAACAGCAATTTGTGGGAAAGATTTAAACAAACAAGCTTTTACTTTGGCTAGTTGTTGCCACTAAACTAAGAGGGCACTTGTAGAGCGTTTGTTACAACACAACTGCTTGAATTAGGAACCAGAATTGGTGATTGGGGTAGTTTTGGTGTTGGGGTGGGTTTGGGGTGAAAGTGGGGTTTTGGGGTGAAGCGGGGTTTTGGAATAGATGGTTGTAAGATTAGAGAATGTTTGAGTACCTTTGGTTGGAATGCTCCCGATCCAAAGCTGCTTGCCATACTGGTTGGTGGAAGGATGGGAGCCATACCTGGTGGAAACCCAATACCGAGCTGTATCGGAAATACAAGAGAGAAAGAAAAAACCCATCACAATTACATCTGACATTCACTCCTTGTGAGTTCTATACATCTATCATGTCTAGAATACAATGAACTGCAGATGACAAGGGGAGGGAGGCCGTGGAAAATGATTCAATGAAAGGCAGGAACTGAGTTCTACTGGGCATAAATGTTCTTATTTTTTAGTACTTGCGCAAAGACATACAGACAAATGCGCCAAAAAAAGAAGGAAAAAAAGAAAAGAAAATTGGTTAATCGGCTTTCTTATTGTATGAAGTGAAAACGAGTGCAACAGCACAATTTTTGGAGTTCATGGTTTTACGTATAAAGCTCATGTACTAAGTTACAGGGGAAAAAAAAATGCTTGACAGGGTACCAGTCACAAGCACTGTAGCACTGGTAGCTGGTAACATGTCTCTGCCATGCTAGATGCTTGGCTACTTCATGAGATCAAATTGAGCTAAAAGGTTTTTGCCTGTCTATGATGCATGAGTTATCTGGGTGTAGCTAGCGACGGACTTCAGGAATGATTAGCTTCTATAATTCATCAATGTAAACTGTGGTTACTGCGAATACAATGCAAGTACCGTCTAAAAAAACCCACCAAATTAACACCAAAGCATAAGTTTCTGTGATTCAATTGGACATCTGTCGTACACAACATTCAATGTGGTTTGTTAGAATGTATCACCAGGATTTCAGCCGCGAAGGGCACAAAAAATTGGCTTTCACCCAGGAGTGTATAATCACAGGTGAACTCTGACATTGTTTATCCTTCGAGCAGTCCACCAATAACCATTTGAAAGAATTATATAATGTATATTTATATCTGAGACTATCAACATTAACGTTGAATGACACCTGTTGGCAAAAGTTTTGATATTCAGATTGGATATCTACGACAGCGTGTACCTGTGTAGACACGCAACTCGGAAAGAATACATCAGCATTAGATGCACGTAATGCCAGCTGGTGATACAAGCTAAATGGAATTAACCGAAAGGCGGAAAAACTTTGGAAAGTGCAATGACTCAGGCAAGGAGCAAGGAACTCTTTCTGGTAGTGTGTCGTTGCCCTGACTACATGGAGGGGTTTCAAGCAGACGAATGAGAAACGTAACCTTCCTGAGTTCCATGGTATTGAAACTGTGAAGTATAAATTGGCACTGTTGCCATTGATAAAAGATTCCCATTTGTTGAGCATCAAAAGGGGTTAACCTAAAGGTATGTCAAGAAAAAGCTTTAGGGAGGTTATTTATGAACTTGTTTTTCTGTGTCCTTTTCAAATGGAGGAACGTATTAAAAACAAAAATACCAAAACAGCTTTGAAAAATGCTTTAGGCTGCAGTGGGATTCAATTCTAATGCTGCACAATTCAGATGAACTCCCAAAGAATTCTGTCCCAATGTTCCTCAGTCCTTAACAACTTCTCGAGTATATAAACTCTATTTATTAATATTTTTAATTCATTTTAAAAACCTGAAGAATAGTGTCCCTATTTACACATTACCCACTCCCACCATAATTTGAAAAAACATTAGTGACTTTTCAAATATATATTCGGTTTGCGGTAACACCATGTGTATATCTACTTTGCTGTGCAGATTTTGTTCTCACTCTGTGGCAGTGAAGTTAGTAACGAGGAGAAGTCCCTTCGATCCACATAGCGAAAGTAGTAGTCCCGGCCAATTTCCTACCTAGGTAGTAGTTAATAAGAAGGACAGTTCTTTTCAAAACTTAGTAGTTTCCCGAATTCCAAAATCTACTCCGCGGCAGTAGAATAAATAGCAAGACAAGATCTCAAAGAACAAAATCTACACAGCAACGTAGATATACACATGGTGTTAACGCAAACCGAATATACATTGATACCTCACCATATGCTATGCCTCAAAAACCATATTTTCACATATGTTTCTACAGTACATGTGTAAATGACATTATTAATGGTTTGCCATTAAAAAAATCAATTTAGCCTTCGAGAAAGACTCTGCTAGGGTCGAATTGTCAGGCCATTAACTATTTTTTGCATTAAAATTATGTGTTAAACACTGATTTTTGTAAGGTAACTCCTACAGTAACATTTGCAGGAGTATGTATGCAACAAAGGGTGACCTAGATTTTACAATTAATGCTGATGAGCTTTGATTTGAACATTGTGTCTTTCTGAGAAACAAATCCAATTGTTCAATTTGACATTTAAGCCAGCACAGCATTCATTAGGAGTACAGTATCTGATTTCAAAAGAGTCGTTGAATTATTCAAGGAGTGAATTCACTCTATGATCGTAGTTATTCTTAGTAACTGTTAGTGTAACACATGTGGAAATGCATCAGGCTTTGCATTTGAAGGTAGCATGATCCTAACCTGGTACCCTTTGAATGAAGGCTTGACCCCATAGGAAAGGTCTTTCATTGTCATCATGTAACACTTAATGCAAAGGTTACAGGTATTATACAGGATTGGTCAAGATAAAAATATCATTATTTCATTTTTAGTCTGAAAGCTTACTGATTATGAAGTTCATACAAGAACTATTTTTTCTGTGAAATATTCCCCTCTCAAGTCATATTCGAGGAAACTGTATCTGAAAGCCTAAAAAATCCAACAGCTGATGGTTGTTACAACCCAAATTAAGGACAATGTGTTTACATGCTGAAAATTGTGCATGGTTTTTCACTATTTTCTCCTGACTCCACAGCGGATTAAGCCCAAATTTTCACAGGTTTGTTATTTTATGTATATGGTTGATACCACGAAACATGAACACTGCTGCGACTATTTTGTCAGCTCTACCAATCCTGTATAATACCTTTAAAGATAGTTTAGAATTACCAAGTGTTCTGTTTGATACGACAGCAAAATACAGAATTCTTGCACTGATGTCACATGCCGCCACTGCCTGCATAATGTCTGCCATTTTGGGAGTCAAATTGAATGTAAAGAAATGGCGCCCGTCTAATATCTTAAATGTACACTGCGCAGTAACACACGGGAAACCTAACACACGGGAAACCTAACACACGGGAAACCTAACACACGGGAAACCTAACACACGGGAAACCTAACACACGGGAAACCTAACACACGGGAAACCTAACACACGGGAAACCTAACACACGGGAAACCTAACACACGGAAACCTAACACACGGGAAACCTAACACACGGGAAACCTAACACACGGGAAACCTAACACACGGGAAACCTAACACACGGGAAACCTAACACACGGGAAACCTAACACACGGGAAACCTAACACACGGGAAACCTAACACACGGGAAACCTAACACACGGGAAACCTAACTCTGGAAATGGCGCAACCAAGATTTATCATTGGAGGTGAATTGGATGTATGTCAGGCTGCTTTACTATTAGGAACATTTAATTTTTGACCAGGGATTCGTTAACCTCCTGATTCTAAAAACTTTCTATTGATAAATAGAAATAGATGTCTGGTTGTCCTTTTTGTTCCATACATGTTCTGGGGGTGTTTGTTCTGTATATTTGTTCTTTGTGCGTGTGTGTGTGTGGGGGGGGGGAGGGGGGGGGGTCTGCCAACTACCAAAAAGATGACTGAAAAAATCTACCCCCTTTGCATCAACAAACAAAGAAATGATGAGCGTGTTTGCTACATGATCAAGTAAAGTTTCCATGAGAAATGACCATGAACTACTCTTGCTAAAATCTAAAGCTTAATACACTGATAACTGGAATCAGAGTGGGACCACTCACGTGGTGATGGAACAATCCCAAACCACTATCAGAGTAATTGTCAAACTGCAAGAGACGGAGAGAATAACAAAATTAGCAGAAAATGGTGCTTACAAAGATGTTTCATTGGTACAAATATTACGTTCATTTCCAAACAATTGAGAAACTTGTTCAAGAATCAAGTTGCAGAGTTAATTATCAGATAAAACAAATAGAAAGATGGTAATCCCCCCTCTCCTCTTCCCGAACACTGTAAATTAAGCATGGTTTTCTAAATAATCCGAATAAATGCCTTGGTGTTTTTGGTAATCCGGACACTAGTGTAAGGAAACCACAAGACAAGAACAAACAAGGGATGAAGAAGGGTCTAATGAGAAGACATCTTTGGGTTTATGAAGCTTCTTAAATGTAGGTACCCATGAGATATGAGCAATCAGGATAGGGGTTATTTATGGGGGACTTGGTGACAAGACAACCTTCTACACAAACTCCTTGTAGTTGTCATCACACCCTAAACCTAATCAACAGTGACCCCTAAGGCAAGAGGGAGGGGGGGGGGTGGTCTACTTAGGGGACTCAATGAGTAACAACATTGGACTGCGCCACTTGTTAGGTTCACTTCCTTAGCCAATTTCCGCCCTTAATCAAGAGGATGGCAGATTGTTAACTCTGTCAAGGACGGAAAATTGAAGAGTGATGGTGATGGGAAGATTGGCACCTGACGTTCTGGAAAGAGGTAAGGGGGGGGGGGTTGAAAGGTGGGAGTATCTTCTCTATGTGCTATGAATCAGCCAATAGTTTTGTACACTTGTTCAAAAAGTGGAAATGTAATTAGGCAATAACATCGGTCTGATTGGGCATCTTGATCCCAGGGAAATCGGTTTAATTTACGGGAGCATGGCTCGGAATGATTTAAATGGTTTCAGGTCCATTGAGACTATAGGCATCCATAGGGAGCAATGGATGGACTGTGTCTGTGTAAGACATGAGTTTAATGGCAATTGCTCTTCAACAATTTTAAAAGCCACTTTGGTTTTATGGATTGCTCAAGAAAGTGGAAAGTGGAAACAATTTGGAGTACATGCACAAAACATCCCCCACAAAGATATTGACACATTGACAAATGTTGGAATGATCACCCATAGATGGTCAAGTTCCACATGGGAATAATAGCTAGGATCACTTGGATACCAAAATAAATATTTTCACACCATAAATAATAACATTTTTGTGCATGTTTTTTTTCTAACAATTTGTTGGGCTCTTTTAGTAATTTTAGGTACAATTGAATGTTATGTGTATTATGAGAAATACATCAAGGTTAAATCTTTCCCTGAAAAAGGGTTTCACTGGCAAAACTTAAAAGTGATTTAATTATTATATTCCCCCTGATCCATATGCAAATGTGTTGTCTACTCCATAAATGTGGTAAAATCTAGTTGTCTTTTTTGTACACTGTCCTAATTATTTTGTTTTCTTTCACTGGGTGCTCCATTTCTAAGATGGTATGTCTCTGAAGATTTTCCAGTCCTGTCTAATTTCTCCTCTATTAAGAGCTTTTTGAAGAAAGTCTGTTTTGATCAATAAAGGCGATCTCAGAACAAGATGTATTTTTGAAACCTTGTCATCCCTGCTCATTATCTTTTCGGAAGTTTCCATTAGCTATGGGTGACAAATTCAGTAATCAAATAAAAATGATTAAGGACCTGTTTGGAACTATCCGCCGCTAAAGAGAGAATTCTTCACACCGCGAGGATTGAAACTCGATGAGAATTTAAACACAACTGTTGTCCATATGTTACATCACTCGCACTAAAATCAAATTAATCCTGACAAACAGAAAACTCCTTCATCAGCAGATGTCTTATTAGTTATCAACATTTAGTTTTTTTAATTTGTGACTAAACTCTTCCCGGTATAAACTTGCGCAAACTGACAGATTCGATGTCAGATCTGGTTCTAATTTTGTCGCGAGTTGTTCATGCTTTAATGAACATCGCAGGTTTCGCACGCAAACAAAATTCTGTAATGGGATGACAACTGTACTGTGAACCCTACTCAATGATGACAAAGGTTTACCTAATTTTACGTGTTTGACTTTTGCTGTCGGGGTTAACCTAAACTCATCGCAATCAAACAGAATGTTTCGTTGAATTCTACTTGTAATGCTCCACGACAAAACCAGGCAGTTCTCGACAAAACTGACAGAAACCACACAAAGTTATTGATCATCCAAACGCAGACAGTAATTTCCCCCCTAAAAAGATTTATGTGTGTGTGATGTGCAAATAAGAGTACCTTTACAAAAATGTAGGACACTTTATGCAGTTTTGGAGAAAACTACACTCATTGTGAATGGAATGATATCACAACTTGTTCTATAAAGTTTCTTGAGAGGTAAACGGTTTGGAATGAATGTACTTTTACAGAACTCACATCGTATCACCAGTTGAATAATGTTTTCTTGTAAACATCTGCAACTATATTGAGCTATAAACAGAGAGAGCCGCTTTTCAGATCCTAACCTTCCAAGGATTAAACTGTACTTATCTAAGACGTTAGCAGACGATAGTAAGATGTTTTTATATCATTACCAATGCTGGAGGTCTTGCCCCTCAATATTCAATTATTTTTTATAAAAGTGCAACTGAACTTTGTTTTTTTATGGATTGTGGAATGGACTTGAGATATTGATGCAGTGTTTTGTGTGGCTGTTGTACTTCAAACGATAAATTATTATTATTTAATTTTTTAATTTTAATGGATTGAGCCAAATAAGTTAAATGATTTAACAGTATGGTCTGAATGGTAAGTTGATCATGAGAATTCAGATATTTTGTTACAGGGATTGCCAAGTAGATTTTTATTGGTGAATTAAAAAAAAAAAAAAAATGCAATTGATGATATTTAAATCAAAGCTTTTAAACAGCAACTGGAGGGGGGAAAAAAAAACCTTTTTTAACCTTCAGGCTGTACTTTTCTGAGCTCCCTATTAAAAGCGTAATTCTATTACTCCTAACTTAGTTTCGGGAAATTGAATAACAGAATTACGAGTGAAAACAGGGTGCGTTGATGAGAAAAACACACAGCAGAGTCCTGAATTGCAATTTGAAACGAGAGACTCATGGTAAAAAAAACCAGTGACTTGAAACATCATCGATGTCATGATGCATGACATAACATGTTGACTAACAGTGATCTTACTGTTAAAATGTGGTAGAAAAAAACAACTTTGGAAGAGATGTTAAAATGGGCTGTTAAGCCGGAAGTATAATTTTGAATGTTAAATTATATCTCAAATGTGTCTCCTTGAAAGTAGTTGAGCCAGGTTTCTTCAGCAAATTTATATAAACTTAATTGTGGTATTTTTTAATTGGTGTAATATTTGCAGAAGGATAAAGAGCGATATTACTTTTGGATTTACGTCCCACACGATAAGCACTGCTTACTCAGTGCTCCAGGCAATTACCAACAGAGGACGCTTTAATTATCAACATACATGAAACCTGCGACAAAGCAACTTTCACCAATTTTGGTTTTGATACAGGAGTGGGTACCGAAGGGCCCTCTACAGTCCATATACTTCCAACCTCCATGCGAAGATATACACTTTCGGTGCAAGACTTCAAATAGGCGGACGTTGCTTAAACCTGAGCAGAAGCCTCAGACAGGGTTTCAAAAATATAACACCACCAACTGAGGGTGCTTAAAGGGATTGTATACGTTTGGTAATTGGAACCCACTGTTTGTTTCAATCCTATATAGTTGTAGATATATACCATAAATCGAACCTGTGAAAATTTCATTTCAAAAGGTGGTAGCTTTTTGAGATATTGCCGAAAATCTGGAGCGCTTATGTCCCTGCAGGAAGAATAATTTGCAATTGGAATCTTATTAAAATTTTGGGGGATGAAAAGTGATATCTTTTTCCAGAACCGCAGCACTTCTAAGTGAAAAGTTTCTCAAAATAAATTATACTATCCAAAGCTGCTGTACTTCTTAAAAAGAAATTTTTTATTGCCATTAATTTTCATAGTCATTACCAAACGTATACAGACCCTTTAAAATGTCTAAACATTGCAAACGTTTAAAATCAAAAACAAAATTGGCTAGGTTGTCACAATGTAGCAAAGAGCCCTCCGGAGGCGACTCTGTAAAAGGTCAACAAAACCAACACGACCAAAAGAGGGCGCTTTACAAGCTTAAACATGGGAAACCTGTGGGAAAAAAAAGGAAAGTTAAAGGAGTTCTCACCATAGGCGGTGCAGGCGTGGGTACCAAAGCGCCCCCTTGGGGTGGCAAGAAGGAATGCTGGTGTGTGTGCTGATGCTGATGCATGTGTTGGTGTTGGTGCATGTGTGTCTCTTGGCGCATATACGGCGGCGGGCCAACATTCATCCTTTGGTCATTGGAAGCCAGGAAGCGATTGTTCAGCTCCTGCTGAAGGATTTCACGTTGTTGATCTACACACCGGACATAGAGGGAGTCAAAAAAAGGAAATACTGAAACATTTTGGCTTCTTTTTTTTAAAGAAGAGAAAATATTAGTCTCAACTCAATCCATCAGTTACTTAGTCATTGCTTTTTCCATATACATCATCAGCACTTAAATACTGTTTGGTGTTTCGCTGAAATTGTTTTGCGGAGTTTTCCAATCTCTACTGAAGACTCACTTGTGCAGTTAATACGTTCTTTATTTCTCATGTCATTTTGAATTTTTCCTTTCAAGCAACTTGTGCTGTCTGTGTGATACACTGTACAGAGACGTTTTCTTGGAACTATTAGTTATGTTGAACAGAATGAACATGCTCTTAAACTCTACGCATCAAGAACTCTACATTTGGATGGACAGATAAAGAACCGGTACATCAGTGTCGGGCGAATGCTGCCTACAAACCAGTAAATTCTAGTCCAATCACGTATTTAAATTTAGATCAACCTGCTAAGTCCATTAGTAAAGGGGAAACACTATAATTAACATCGACTTATTAAACACCCACCACCTAGCTGAAGAAAATCACAGTCAAGGATTCGTAAATCTCTTGACTGTTCTTTATTTCTCATGTCATTTTGAATTTTTCCTTTCAAGCAACTTGTGCTGTCTGTGTGATACACTGTACAGAGACGTTTTCTTGGAACTATTAGTTATGTTGAACAGAATGAACATGCTCTTAAACTCTACGCATCAAGAACTCTACATTTGGATGGACAGATAAAGAACCAGTACATCAGTGTCAGGCGAATGCTGCCTACAAACCAGTAAATTCTAGTCCAATCACGTATTTAAATTTAGATCAACCTGCTAAGTCCATTAGTAAAGGGGAAACACTATAATTAACATCGACTTATTAAACACCCACCACCTAGCTGAAGAAAATCACAGTCAAGGATTCGTAAATCCTGACTTAAGACCATTGACAAATCTTTTGTTTGAAAACAGCGGCTCAATTTACAACAAGATAATTCTTTTAATTATTTCCGAGAAAGACATCCAGCCAAAACCAGACACGTCCTTTGTCAATCGTCATAGATTTAATTGAATATAAATCAAGCGTTTTAAACTGCTGCAGCGCTGACAGATATTCTTAACGAGTGATTATGAAAGAGTTCAGTCTGCTTGTTACGACCCAGAGTCCTTCCACACACATACAAAAACAACACTGACTCTTTCCCATCCCCCTCGGACCACGGTCTTCTTACTTGGCCAAACACATCTAAATCCTCGCAAATAAACCCAATTTGATTTGCAAATTCCTTGAGCAACGGGGGAAAGGAGGGAGGGCACGGTACGTTTCCTGTACAGCGAGTGACACGCACCAGAAGCCCTTTCACAGCCAACGGGAAACCATAGCAAATTGCTAAATGACTGAATTACGCAGACACATTGGGACTTCCTCTACGAATGATCTAAGATGCCTCACAAGGAAGTGGATCTAATTAGGAAAGAAAAACACTCCGCTGCAGCACTCGGAGCCCCGAGGAAAAATAAGTGGCAACGGCTGGACTTCAATGAGGAGGGGAAAATCAATCTTTGACAGACTGCATGAACAACGCTCCAAAAAAAATGGATCGTGGATGATCACAGAGAAAATGAGGAAATGATATTATCGGACACGTTTGGAGGATTGTGCACACTGTATACCTCCACGATTGGGAAAAGTTCCTCACAGTTCAATTGTGTGAGAAATTAAAGGCGGTTGCTTGAGATAATTTTGGATTTCTGTTCTCGCCTCCCCCCACCCAAAGGCTCTTAAACCCATAACAACAATAACAAATGATATGCCATATGTGACCTAAACTCAAAAATGAGTGTTACTTTATCATGTTTTCTTGAAAACGAAAATGATTTCTGAATTAAGCCAGAAAAACTTGTATCAAAAATTTTCCTCAAAAAGTCATGTTTCAATTTCCAGTATTTTTGACCGCATGAGGGCGTGTGTGAATCAAAAAGATGTAATGCGAAACAAATAAAACAGTTTTCATTGTTATTATTATTATTATTATTATTATTACTTGGCCATTAACACAATAAAATAACATACAGGCAGTCAAAATAAGATATAACTGTAATTGTGATGCAAGGAAATTCACTGTTGAAAGCGCCCTCATGCAGTCAAAAATACGGTCAATTTATATGTATTCTCTGACCAGCTATTCAGCGCTAGTTAGTTTTTTTATTGGAGTAGGCTGATGTCAAATTTCCAGCTCTAGCTTTAAAAATATGGATATGAAGAATACAAGAATAATGAATAAACCAAGGGGTATAGGATTACAGATATAGGACTGTAAAAAAACCTGTTTTTATGATTCATGAAATATAATATTTCAATGAATCAGAGATGATAGTATTCACAAGATTTTAAGAGATATTCAAGACTGTTTATAAAGAGGAATGTTTGGTTGCAATATCTAAACTGAGGAGGAGGAAAAACCTGAGCACACACACACTAATTAAGATCATGCAGCGATGACATTTGTAGTAAAAGTAAAACTATCTTTAAAAACGATTTGTTGGTTTGAGTCTTTCCTTGCTATAGGACGAAAGCTTTCCTTGACTAATCTCATTGATGTTCCGTTATAGAAAGGATTTGCAGACTCTCTTTGTCATATCAAAAGGGAAAAGGCATCATGGCTTAGATCATGTGTTTCTTCAATCCATGGCTATCGGCAACTTCACTGCTGCCAAAGAAAAGAGAGTCTTTTGAAGAAAAAAAAAGAACCCTGAAAAAATGATGACAAACTATTCGGTAAGTGCAGCCACCAAAGAAAGGGATTTCTACTCACTTGCAGGATTGTAGTTGTTTAATCCAGGCTCAGCCCTTGGATGAACCGAAGAGGGCAGAGGTGCTTGCTGGCCTGGCTGGGTGTTAACGGCAGGTGATCCGATCTGGCTTGGCAAGGCGTTGTTGGATGTCAGTGGTGGGGGTGGGGGCAACGTGGGGCCTGGGTACATATTACGCGCTGTCTGGGGAGGGGGACCGATGGGGTTGGGAGCATTGGGTACGTGGTGGGAGTAAGGGGGAAGATGGTGCCCCTTCTGGGGGGCAGGGTGGTTGGGGTAGTTAGGGGGGACACTCGTGGGGAGTTGGGATGGGTGGATCCGTGTTTGGGGACTTCCTCGAGCTTGGCTTGGGTTACTGGAGAAATAAAACAGAAAAAGGACTGCATGTTAATTTCATTATCTTTATAAATACTAAGATTGATACCCTCCACCAAGTATTTGAGGATAAAAACAAAACAAACTCAAATGAACTCATTTATTATCAGAAAATTGTACACAAATTTGCAGGAAACAACCCTGAATCAGTTTCTAAACAGAGGTTAAAAGAGCATTATATGCATCCGATCTCTCAGTTTATCCCTTACTGAGAGATGTAAGTGAGTATAGTAACACAACAACAACAACAACAACAACAACAACAACAACTTCGTATCAAAATATGGTGTTTAAAACAAATAATTTCCACTTTAAGTGTCCCATACGTTCAAAGTTTTCCGCATTGTTAACACTTGACAAAAATAACATTCAACATGTACGGAAATAAGCAGGCAGTGCCTAAGATCCAAATTGTCACGCCAAATCACAGTTAAGAGCACAGCCTTTTTATCGGGGGAGATCCTAAACCGAGCCGTTTCCCTTTTGATAAATCACGCGCTTAACCGTAGAATAACTGCCGATGCTTCTCTGTCGGATCACTTTAGGTTTGAGATGCCTATGCCAGTAATCAGCAACCTTAAAGTACACATGACCTACAGTGTAAACTGGTGTGGCTGTGTTCTGATAACAACCTAGCCCCTGTGCAGAGAAGAATGCCACTGCCGAGATGAGGGCCCGTCTGGGAGTGTGATGATAAAGAAAGACTTGTCCTTATGTAGACCCAATAATCCCTGTTTAATACGTCTCACAGGTGCTCAACCTAAAAATGGTTGCCCCTTGGCTGGGGTTGACGCCATGTTAAGTCCAGTTGTTTGTTTCATGTTCAAGTTCATACAGGGTGGACTAACTGCGGGCGGAGTAGCATTTGGTACCGATCAGTTTTTTTAGTGAAACACCTTGGGTTAAACTGAAGTTGTTTTCAGTCATCTTTATAAAGAAAACTCTTTAACTCCAAGATGTATATCACCGCCACATTTTTGGTTTTTCTGGAAGTTGAAGAATCTGTAGGAGTGAATAGTCTTACATTTATGCCTGGGGAAATAGGTTTTGCAAATGTTACATCAGAGAAAAATCAAAAACTTTTAATATAAACACTAACAGAAGCTGATTTTTTCCATTTTTTTTTGGGGGGGGGGGGCTGAAATATTATTTTTGCTTCCCTTGTACCAGTCATCATGAGTTAGAGAACACTTCAAACCAGTCACCCTTTTGGTCTAATCTCTGAATGCAATAATCCGTATCTCAAGCCCCTCTAGTCATACCGGCGTTATTAGGGGCTTCAGGCTCTTAAGTCTCCCACGTAATCCCCGCTAATCTGGCTTAAAATGTTTCCAAAAATTATGACCCAAGGCCTTGCGACAATTCCGTGCGAATATTTAACCCTGTTGTTGGAATATGTAAGGTGATTCACCTCAAGAATTCAAAGGAAAGCGAATAACAAATAAATGTAGCAAATACATGTACAGTCGATTGCAGTTTACAGAACTGGGCCGAATGTCATCATGCCGTTAAACACAAAAAGTGCTCAGCACAGTAAAATCTTACTTACAGAAACAGGTTACCAGTCTAAATAACATGTAATGCCTGGTTCCCTGCTTCCCCGCCAAGTAGAAAAATTTCGCTAAGCACTATATTCTGCTGAACAGCATTGTAAAATTGGAGTCTAGACTCGCATTCACTAAGCCATCAAAATAAGTTATTTTGGAAACCAAAATGTTAGAAGGAAACCAATCGTAAACATTGCATAAAACATAGCATTTTGGCCAGTAACCTGATTCTGATGAAAATGTATTTTGTGCTTTACAAATTCATCAAAATTTATCCTAAAGCCCGGTTCATACTTCTTGCGAATGCTTTGTGCGATGCGAGTTTCCTTGCGTCACAATTGGAAGAGCACCGCATACCGATTATTGCATCACCAAAATTCTCTTCACATTCGCATTCGCAGGAAGTATGAACCAGGCTTTAGCATTCACGAATAATTTACTTTATAAAATGGTTTTGTCACAAAGAACACACATGACAAGGTACTTTGGACGGTGACCTTATTTGTCTCACCAAACTTTTCTCTGTGTCAAGCAAATTTGGTTGAATTTAAGACATTCTTCAGACTGTTACCATGGTAACTTTATCTTGGTTTACAACCAATCAAATACAAACTGTAAACCAGAGGGAAAATAGTCAGGGTCCTTTGTAGGGCAATGAACCCAGTATCCATGAATGCATTTGCACAGAGGGCATAGGACAAATATGGCAACAGATTTTATCAGGCCCAAATCTATCCTTCTTTCAGAACTGTAACTTTTCTTCTAGACTTATTGATCTTTAAAGAGAGTGGACTGAGGTGAAACTTATCCACCAACGAGTAAAAGACCCGTCAGGATCTGATACTTTCAACATAAATCGGCCAGGTGTGGCAAACGAGAATGATTCAGAGTTCAGTTACGACCAATTTCCCGCTACCCAAATGGGATAATCACTCATAATCTGGCTTCAATTCCCTTCTAATTTTCTTCCCGTGGTGGGTTCGAGGGGTTTCTAGCTAGGGGAAAACAGGCTGGTGTAATTCCTTTAGGGTCGGATTACAGATGCTTTCACTTGGGCAGTGCGGGGTAGAATCAAATCTATGTAGCATTTAGGATGGAATATGTTGGGTTCAATCAGAACCAAAATGAATGATGTCAACTTCCACCCCCCCCCCAACACAACAAAACATAAATAATAATTACAATAAAACTAACTAAACTTCTTCAAAGAAAGTACAACATTCTAAAGCCAAGTTTGAATCATGTGACATCAGCTGTGGCTGAGCCTGTTGGCTACATGATAACATTTCAGCCATCTGGCCAAAGCCAAAGTTGAAGCCATAAATTCCGACGTGACCTACACAATGTCTCCCGGTTGATCTGAGCATGCTTAGCAGAATCAGACTGCCAGCCCAAATATTTTATCCATTGTAGGTGAGAGGGTTTAATTGGATTTGGAAAACAAATTCCTTCCCAGATAATTAATGTTTTATCATAAAAATGCTTCCTGCAGTATTATTCTGAAACAACTTAAATCCTTATGTTTTGAGCTTTGCACTTGAAATAATTCTCCAGGGGATGACAATTACATTTCAACAAAAACTTCATTCATACCTTGCTTTTTTAAATATTTAAGGCAAACTATTTGTATATCTAAATAGGTAAACCATTTCAGAACACCAAGGGTTTCAAATTCGGTCTGAATCTTGCCATAATTCATGATCAACATCATTGACTAACCAAAAGAAGTTGTAGAAGGAGTTGGTTGTGACGAGACCCAGTGGGTGTAGTAGAGCGTCCTGACTCAACGACATGACAAGCTAATACTTTAGAAACCTCTGATTAATGATTAGACATTAAGAAAGACTTCAATTAACAGGAAGATGAGTTCCTGAAAAACCTGACAAGATGTGTCGAATGTCTGGGTGCCCGTAGGTCTAAAGGATGAAGCCTC
Organism: Plazaster borealis; assembly: GCA_021014325.1. Classification (NCBI taxonomy): domain Eukaryota; kingdom Metazoa; phylum Echinodermata; class Asteroidea; order Forcipulatida; family Labidiasteridae; genus Plazaster; species Plazaster borealis. The sequence continues at coordinate 1,268,781 of CM037473.1, forward strand.
CTGAGCCCCTTGGATTCTTCTCACATTTCTGACGATTAGTTGACTCTCTTCAATACCACTAAGAAAAACATGTTATGTTTCTTTTTAAGCTTGGTGCCTACATGTGGTTTACTTCTTTCAAGAAAGGTGGTTTAAAGGGAAAAACCCTTAAGAAATTTGAATAGTTACCTTGACCAGCTGGGAACCCTTGCGTAGTTTGGCTCTTTCTCTCTCGGATGAAGAAGACACGGTTCCTCTTTCCTGATCTCACGCCCGTCTCGACTACCCGGGCCTCCTAAGGAAGCTCCAACGATTCCTCCAACAGTACCTCCCAATGGGCCTCCTAGAGTTCCTCCAATGGGACCACTGCGACCAGTACCTCCTCCTCCACCACCAACTCCTCTGTCCCCTCCACTAGGTATACGCTCACCTACTAGGGATAGAGAAATGGAAGGGGAGGTGCCCAGCTGCGGGCCGGGGATTGGCAACGGGGATTCGGAGTGGCTGGAATCGTTTGGGAGACCATTGGTGAGGGGGGCAGCTTTGATTGGTAAGACAGGCTCTTCTGTAAAAAACAAAAACACAAAGAAAAATGCTAGCAACATCAAGTAGGATTTGAAACTTTGCATGGTGGAGGTATAACTAAGAGAGGTTTGCGGTAACACGATGTGAATATCTCTTTTGAGTAGAGTTGGTTCTGAACAGAACCGGTGGTTAACGACTCAACGTTTCGATCAGTATGCTCTGATCGTCTTCAGGAGAATGCTGGACTCTGTTGCTGGATGCTGCTTACATCAATGAAATTTGTAGAATTTGCTTTAGACGACCGGTCTAAGGTGACAATGAAATAGTAGAAATTAATGCCCTGACTCGATATGCACTCTTAAATCATCATGCTTTTCCAACGCAATAGACATTCACCTCATGAACTTAAACAATTGACCTGCTTCTGTGAATTATACTTCCACTTTGTCGACAATAAGATATTCACAGGCCAGATTATTCTGCCAAATTAATAAAAATACATATTTCCAACGTGCCTTCTGTTCTCAATGGAAGGTTAAGAAAGCAAAGCTATTAGTACCGCTGGCACAGGAACTGCCTACAATTGCCTGCATGTCTTTCAACTCCGGTGTCTCTTCAAGATCACTAGAGTGGGGTTGTTAATTCACCCGCTGCTAAATGTGTTAGTGGGCCATAACAGTTGTGGAATTATGCACAATCCTGTCACCATGGAGAGTTTAGAGTAATTAAATTGGTCGCTGTGCCTTGTTCCTGCGTGGTTATTATCATTACTAATACCTTAACATGATATTGAAGAAAAGTGCTGTGCCCTGGATAACATAGTAATTGAACAGTTGCTCTTGGCTTAGGAAAACAGGTGTGGTGTATACATTAATATAGGGCATGGTTGACTTGGGTTCCCCGTGAGAAAGCCATCAATCAGCTGCTTAAGCATGCCTAGAGACAGCACAATGTCATTACGATATTACTTGTGGGATTAAGGGAACTAAGTTGCTCATATTATTCGTTAGTAATTGCGAGTTTTGGCTGGCTCTTTGGTTTCCATGGTGTCGTCATCTGTGGGAGTGGGAGAGAGCTACAGAGGGTGAGAGGGTCTCGGGACAGACTGGGGTGTCATTCCAGCCATCAATCACAGACAGGAAAAGGGATGAGTCACGGCTAGTATTGCCTTAATTCCAAAAAATGGCACAACTGCAATGCGATTAAACTTGCCCCATATTAAGAGTTTGCCTGTGAATGGGACCATGGGATGGCCGCTAAGTGGAATCACTTCAGTTTCTTTACAGGTCAATTATTTCCCTCGTCCCGTTCCAATGTTTATCTCTTTACTGAATTAGTTTTTTGCTTTTATTGTCAAATGCTTATCACGCATTGTAGGAATAAAAATCACAGTCATCCGTCCCCTACTAACCTTTTTAATGCGTTGCTTTAAATGAATAAGGTGTAATAATAATAATAATAACACAGCATTTGTAAGGTGCACTTTCCTGTAGAACATTCAAAGGCGCCGGTCTTGAAGAAATTAAGAAAAAGTACTATCAAACTGAAGGGAAAGCAAGCGTGAACAAGTGTGTTTTAAGTGTACTTTATAATAAGGCGCCTTCATTATTAATTGTTGACTTTCCATTACAAATTTCAATTGATTTAATTTAACTGAAAAATGCAGAAATGTGAAAATCAATTTCTGTTCTCAACAAACACGCCTGCTGCCCTTTTCAGCACATGTGAACTTTGCAGTTGAATTAATGCGTTAAACTAAAGTGACACAACCGTGTGAAAGCACGCTTTTTGAAACTATGTCCACTACCCGTCACATTTAATCAAACGCTTAATACGTTCATGACACTTGCGGTTATATTTTGGCCAAAATAAAAAATGGTGTAAAGGTCAAAACCCCAACTGTTTCAATTGAGGGACGACAAATTTGATGTCGACCACAATATACCAGTAATAAGATCCGAATGTTCAGACATTATGTAGGTCAACCTGCTAAACGTGTCTAGCGGTAGTTTGGTCTGGCGACCTCTCCTATTCCTTAATCACTTCACTTTGATCAATACAAGACACCAGACCATGAGATTGATTATCGCTGGGAGTAGTAACATTTCATAAGGGGATACGGCCATTCTGGAAAGCATTACAGCATAATTGGCAGACTTGATAAATTCAACTGGCCATCTGTCCGAGCTACATGAATATTGTCTGGGCTGGACGCTGAATCACCGACCCACCGCCGAACATTCCAGTGCCCTGTGATGTGCCAACTGGGGCCCACATATGCCGCCAATTACGCTGGTTACCAGTCCTTAATTCAAAGCGTATCGGAATAATTGGCACAACTGCTAAAACAATTCTGTGGCATGCTTTGGGGAGCAAATCAAATTGGGAGAATGGGGTAGAGAGTGAGGGAAAACAAGGACCTGGCGGTAATTGAGTTAGAGGCTTGCCTCCGCTGATGTTTTCCCATGTGTTTGTTATTATGATAATACAGTGAGAGATGGAGAATGTCACATTATGCATCCCTCCAAACAGTACACACTCCTAGAGTTCAAAGGACCATCACATCTTAATGAGATTCAATGATAACGGACTAACTCATAACCCCAACGGACTTTTTCGCAACAACAACCCATGAATGACTTCCCTTAAAATGACTGCGTTGTCTATCTTTAATCTAATGAGAAGATACTTTTAAAAAGACAACATTTCAATATTTCTGAATACGGTTCTTAAAAACGATTACAATCACAAATAATATCAATGGAATTTTTAAAAAATCATTCAAAAAAATTAATATTCAAAACATAACTGATAATATGGCAATGAATTTTTTTTTTTTTAGATATTCAAATCAACCATACAATATGAAAAAAAAACAAAAAAACAAGTAGCATCAAATGACTTATTTTCTTTAAAAATAAAATCATAAGTTTATAGTCGATGCTTTTCCTAATCATGTGGGATTAGACATTAAACCTGAATCTGTAGTTCTTAGATGCCGATAAATCTTAATAATTGGAACAGAAATCACAGTATGACAAAAATTTAGTTTCCACACCAAGGCAGCAACAGCGTATAAAAACTTACCAAAGATGACCTGGCAATGTTTGAAGCATCTTAACATCACCTCTGTATTAATCCAAAACGTACAACTGAGGGATACTTTCCGTTTATAAACCGTTAATACCATAGATGATTAATCCAACGAGAGAAATACACACGAAAATCCACACATATGGAGAAATGATCGGGTGACTCCAAAGAAAGAAAACAAGTCTTGTTCAAACAAACTGACTGTAAATTTGTCCCTAAATATCCCAAAGTGCCTTACCCCTAAAGACCTGTGACTCACAACACAACACCGGGGTGTCCCGCTGAGTTGGTTTCCACATCAAAACCCGCTGCTGTCCAGGCAGATAAACCCCGTAGAAAATGACCCCCCTTCGACATCTAGCTGGCCTCACCCACAGCGGAATATCTCGCAGAAAAACAAATGGCACTCAAGTCTTAACACCCAACACTAACACACAACGCTGCGGTTCCTGAGTCCATGACAGGTGATTCAAACTTTGTGATTATCCAGGGATTAGTGAAGGTGACATGAGGAAGGCTGGCGCTAATCCCTTCTAAAGACCTCCTTAATCCAGGCGATCAGTAACCCTGGCTTTAATAGATGAGTGTCATATCGCCCAGGGTTAGTGACTAACGAGATGTGAGATTGCCTCTACAGAGGAGGGCCTTGTCAAAGTTAGTGTGTTGAGGTTTCCACTCCGGGATCAGTTACGCTTCCACATAAGCATTTCACCACATTCTGTTTGTATTATAGGTTCCTTGCACTTTTGGCTTCACAGTATTCAAGAACTTTTCAGCAAGTATTACTCCAATTACAAGTCATGATCTTACGGCAGCAAAGTAACCTAAAATAAGCCACCCTCTAAAAAGAGAAGACAACCCAGGTGAACTGTAGCTGACTTGCATACATGTTAAGGTAGAGCAAAGGTGTTTTTTTATTATATTTACATGCCTTCAAGGTACATTCATGCAAAACTGGGAAATGAAATTCAAAATGTCAAAAAGATGACAATAGTTCCTCGACAGAGTCGGAATGGTTCAGTTTTTATCCCCCAAAAGGATAGCCCTAGTTTCTTTAGGGGTGAGAGCCATAAAAGGCCTAAAAATAGGGTCAAATTTTTAGGAGGTATGTTGAAATGACGGCATTTCCACCTTTTGCAAATCCGTTGAAGCACTACAGGAGCTTCTGGGAACATTATCATCATTGCTAGAGACGTAGATCAAAGAGCATAATTTCTTTAAATTCTTTACAAAATAACAGTTACTTGTTTTCATCTGGCAGACAACAACAACAAACTCTGAAGAAAAGTCTGAAGTTTCTCATCCCTGATTTACTATTTGTTGTTGAGGTTAAAAAATGTATACTCAATTTTATAAATAAAACAGACTTGACTGTTTTATTTCAACTATTTTTGTTAAGATGTTCCTAAGATCAAACGACATCACAGCATTAAAACTAGTTAAAAGAAAACCCACTATTAAAACAACTTTGAATAAAAACAACACAGAAACAGGCTATTTTACCTTTGACAGGCTGATGTTAAATTATGGTCCAAAGAGAGAATGTATACTGCCAGTTTTAGAAAGGGAAACATCGTTTTTCATCAAATTAAACTCATTTCAGTAGTCTCCGAAAGCACGTACAACCATAAACAGAGCCTACATTAAAGCTAAATGTTTCAGTTGAACTTCCCACCCGAATTGATCGCTTATTATAAATGACAATACAAGTGAACAATACCAGTCAAATCAAAACTAAGAAAAGATCAGTGACTCAAAAGTGAACAAAATGACTCGAAACAGAACAACACAGAAACTCTAAGGCCAGAAAAGCCATGTGGTAAATGAAAACCTCCAAGCTTGTAAAAAACAACAATTGTCACAACGTTTGTAGAGTGAGAGAATCAGGTGTAAGAGAAACTCATGTGTAATTTGGAGTTTCACTTTTATGTTTGTGGGGACAGTTGCAGAAGGCTCTCTAAGTTTGAGAAAGATTGTGGTCACCAGGTCTTTAATGAACTTAAAGATTGACTAAACTGTCTTATTATGAGACAGGTTCTGAAATGCCATTTAGATTGATTTATTCTGGACTGCAAGCAGCAATATATAAGTAAACCAATTAGTTTTCTCAATAATTAATGTTGTAAATTTGAGGACATTTCATTTTGACTTCATTTAACCTCAGACTTCATGAAGGTGTATCAACCAAAAACAGTATATTTTAACACAATCGGTTTTTGTGCAAAATGTGAAGAAAAAAAATCACGGTTCTACAATTGCCATTTACGAGCCCGAGAAACACAAGATATTTGATCCTTGGCCAGTATGAAAAGGGGGATCAGTCAGTTGCACTAGGCATCTATCAACACCTTAGATGGTAAAGCTGGGTTGGACATGGGTCATAGCCAGTCCAAGTCCATACACAAACAAACCTTGTGGTGCATTAAATGTATGATGCCCTCCAATCCCAACATTACATGAGGAGGATGGTTGAGGAGGAGGAGGTGGAAACAGAGGGGAAGAGGGAGGCGGAGGAGGGCCCAATTTCATAACGCTGCTAAGCATGACATATTGCTTAGCAAGTTTTATTGTTAAAGGTATCATACAGGATTGGTAGAGCTGACAAAATAGTCGTAAATAGTGTTAATGTTTTGTGTGATCAAGACATATACATGAAATAACAAACCTGTGAAAATTTGGGCTTAATCAGTTGTGAGAAACCACGCACAATTTTCAGCATGTAGGCCTAAGTACATTGTCCTTAATTTTGGTTGTAACAACCAATATCAGCCGTTGTGTTTTCTTTAAGGTTTTCAGATACAGTTTTCTCAAATAGCCTATGACTTCATTTCAGAGAGAAATATTTCACAGAAAAAAGGTTCTACAGTATGAACTTCATAATCAGTAAGCTTTCACACTTTAACTAAACAATGGTGTTTACCAATCCTGTATTATACCTTTAAATATTTCAATTTCTTTTTTAATCATTATCTTTAAAACATGTTGAAATTGAAGCTTGAGAAATTCAGACACTCAAAGAACTCACATTCATAAACTGATTGTATCATGCTATATCTGCTACAGTGTTTTGCAACCTTACTCTTAATTCTTTGGAGGGGGTACGGGTCTCTTTTCCCTAGGCAATATCACACATATTAAACACAATTTAAATGTGTGATGGGGACATAATTTGAAGTTGATATCGATTTCTTTCGGTCTGTACAGCCCAACACTATAACAAAAATCTAACAAGTACTACTAACGACAATTTCACAAGTATATTTAATGAAATTGACAATTCTTCATGCAATGACACTGAGTAAAAGCATCAACACCGTGTTTGTCACGATTCTAAATACAAAAGTAGAAGAGCAACTGTCATCTCAACGAAATGTTCATCACAGTTGTGTTCATTAATTTGAGATCTCCTGCATTGTGTTTTCATTATGCATATCACTCATCAAATACACCCAGGAAATTTCCAAAATGGCGATCGGAAACACAGCAATTAGAAAGCACACGGGAAGGAAGATCTATAATGAGTAAAATAATTGCGTGATATAAGTAATTAAACAGAAAAATCATTGTCTTCCCAAATCAATTGTTCATTTCTTCAATCTAGTCATCCACATAATTCTACCTGACAACTTCACTCCATGCACACATTTCGAGAGAGAGAACAAAATTAAGTATAAATTTTAACCCCTTCATAAACACCGGAACCAGAGAATTATAACCCGAAACAATCCGACGTCAAATTAACATCATCCTTTATTAGCTGTGACAGCACTAATTGGTTCTTTTAGATCGTAGAAGTACCCAGTCCATAATCTAGTTTCCCTGGGCCCCAAGGTCTGCAAGCTCTCATTCATTTAGATCGTAACGAGGTATTATGTGAGCGGACAGGAGTTAAACCTGTGTTGCTCCTCTCCGGTAACCCGCATTAACTTCTCCTTAATCGTTTTTTTTGATTACTCATTTAATTCAGCGGGATTTAACAGGATTACGTTGACGTCCTCCTTCTGAGCAGCTGACAACAGATGAGACAACAACGCGTATCGTTAAAGTACGCCAGCTGAACGTTAGTCCCCTTCGTTTCTCTGTAATCCAGTAGATGATAGAGGGAGGGTACAACATTGGTGGACAACATGATGGTAATGTTATTGAATTAGTTTGATAAAAAGATTATTTTGTGCCAAGTTCGTACAATCCATCAAGAAATCCCTTTTAAGTTCATGTCACAAAAAATACTGGCTGCTTGCTTATGTTAAAGTGATCAATAGCTTAAAGGTAGGTCATACTTTGGTAATTACCCTGAAAAAAAATGCTGTAATTTTTATCAAAGCTTTTACTTTATAATGATGGAAATGGCAGTGAGCATCCTGCACAATTATTTAGAAATTGTGAAATCAAAATCAAAGTGGTGGTAATGTTATTGAATTAGTTTGATAAAAAGATTATTTTGTGCCAAGTTCGTACAATCCATCAAGAAATCCCTTTTAAGTTCATGTCACAAAAAATACTGGCTGCTTGCTTATGTTAAAGTGATCAATAGCTTAAAGGTAGGTCATACTTTCAAGAAATCCCTTTTAAGTTCATGTCACAAAAAATACTGGCTGCTTGCTTATGTTAAAGTGATCAATAGCTTAAAGGTAGGTCATACTTTGGTAATTACCCTGAAAAAAATGCTGTAATTTTTATCAGAAAGCTTACTTGTTATAATGATGGAAATGGCAGTGAGCATCCTGCACAATTATTTCGTCTGTTGATTAGAAATCAATAAAAGTGGTGGTAATGTTATTGAATTAGTTTGATAAAAAGATTATTTTGTGCCAAGTTCGTACAATCCATCAAGAAATCCCTTTTAAGTTCATGTCACAAAAAATACTGGCTGCTTGCTTATGTTAAAGTGATCAATAGCTTAAAGGTAGGTCATACTTTCAAGAAATCCCTTTTAAGTTCATGTCACAAAAAATACTGGCTGCTTGCTTATGTTAAAGTGATCAATAGCTTAAAGGTAGGTCATACTTTGGTAATTACCCTGAAAAAAAATTCTGTAATTTTTATCAGAAAGCTTACTTGTTATAATGATGGAAATGGCAGTGAGCATCCTGCACAATTATTTCGTCTGTTGATTAGAAATCAATAAAAGTATGTCAAAAATTTGAATCTCAAAAAATCGCCTGATGACAACTTTTGGAGATTCAAATTTCCAAGTGACTGTTTGTGAATGCTGTGGCCAGAGATGCCACCTCACTAACGTGGATTGATTTGACATTCTTGATGAAAACACCTTAACTGTTTTCTGCTATTTCCAGACACTACTTTTAACTGAAACTTTCACAGGTGATATCTACTGTATTTTTCTTAAGAATTTTGCGTATAAATCAACAAATCCGTTGACAAAAAGAAAATGATGACCCTACCTTTATAAAAAGAAAACAGTTGTCAGTATTTAGTTTGATACAGGCTAATCCATAAAAAGCAAGGATGAATCTTTAGGCTGGATAGTAATAGCGCTGTGTCGAATGCAGACAATAAAATATCCAGGTAATGGGGGGAGGGGGGGTGTGAACTACCCCCCATTCTACTTGTGATTTGTGTATGGGTTTTTTGAGAAGAACCCTAGATCACCAGTCTGTTTTGATTTCAGCTTGTGGTTGGCAGTGGAAACATTTTCCTAATGTTGAACCCTGTTTCATAAACTTGCGCCAGTCTGAATGCCTTTTTAGCCTGAAGCATTGGACAGCTAGCTCCACTAATTGGAATCCATTTCATGGCCCAGGGGCAGGTCTGGTACCCAATCTCATTGGTTGTAATTGAAGAGGCATGTCACAATATTGAACAGGTGAGACAATTTAATACATCATGCTGTTTGCTCTGTCTATCAAATATGGTTATGATGGAGGTTGTGACAGCAGCTGCTTCTTGGGGGGGGGGGGTGAAGAGAAGGGGGAGGGACATGTCCGTTTGATACTTGTATAACTTTATATCAACTGAAAGATGTTTATGATTATCAACCCAGTTGTAGCATCACAAATACTTGGCAGTAGTAGGTCTCAGGGATAGATGATGGATGAGGAATTAAGGAGGAGATAACTTTCTTACTGATGTATCTAAGATTCTATGTGAATTTATTTCGTAAGAAAGAATACACTTTCCACTGCATACACTTTCCAATATGCATAATCCTAATCGTCAAGATAACTGGTTGGATTTGAATCAATTTCATCTCACAAGAGCATGTTTGTTGTTGTTCAAGTAAATTTGCGCTAAACACAATTATCCTACTATGTTTATGATGTAAAAAATAGTTAGTGGCCCAGCAGAGTCTTTCTCCATGCCTTTCAGAAAGACTCTGCTAGGGTCTAATCGTCAGGATACTACCTATTATTTGCATTTATACCATAGGTCCTTTTGGTTGGTAAGCAGTTTGCAAACAGCTAATTCTATTTTCTCATGTTTATCATGTGTCAGGTTTGAGTTTTTTGGATGTGGGTTTTTTTGCAGTGCAGGAGCTGTGCACTGCTTAGTTCCTCAACCATTAGGGTGATTTTTGATCATGTCAAAAGTGCAAATTTGAAAATGATCAACAATGAGATAAGTTTTGAAGTCTGGGCAACAGGTTTAGAATTTGGGATGGGCTGTTGTTGATGATAACAGCAACACCGAACTCTGATTAGAACCGATTTATTTGTCCACTTTCCCTTGGCATTTGACTCCCGCAGGCCTTCAAGGGCCTTGTGCTGTCTATCTTAAAATACCACTTAAATTGGAACCACTTCATAATCTCAAGTCGACCACTTTCACTTTACTCTCAAGAAGCCCCATTATGGACACTTGCACTGAAATATCTGAAATCTATTTGCATAAAACAAGTATCAACAGATTAGCTTTGGCATTTTTACATGTCGGTTAGGCTCTTATTCCCACACCCGTTAACTCTGCACAGACCACGCGAGTCTCATGCGGGTTTTCAATATTTGGGAGCCCTTGCTTCCCCATGCTAACATCTGAAGGGAACAATATTAGCACTCAGTTTCACGGACCCCAACGTTAAAGATTGAGATGAAATCCTGTAAATGATGGGACACATCCTAAGACCAGAGATGTGTACTGAAAGAGTTGCAACATGGAGGGACCAGTTTGTTGGGGTGGGTGTTTGTTTGTTTGTTTGTTTGTTTTTTTGTCACGTGGTTGATGGACGCCATTTTTGGTCAACATGTAGGACAACCCAATGTGCAGTCTAGTCTGGCACCCTGTGTGTGTGCATGCACTTTTTAAAAACTGAAAATGGTTTCCAATCACAAGTTGTCACAACTCTTTCAATACACAGCTCTTCCTGAGACCCATCACATACTGGTAATCGCCATTTGCCGAGGTCAAACAATGGAAATTTAAATGCACCGCTCACAACTCTCAGCCAATGTTATGTCTCCCTTTGAAGTCAGTGAAGCCGATTTTTGAGTTTGTGACTTCATATGCCAGGGGCCTATTTCAACACTCTTTAACAGCACAATTAATAACAAAAAGACACACCAATTCAAACCCCTCTGCCGAAAAACAAACCAGAACAAAACAAACACCCCAACAAACCCAAAACATTGTCTTACAACTCCATGATCTATCAATACTAAATCTGTAGCTTAAACAGGAGCATTTGGGATCATGTTAGCTCAGTGGTTTCTTTCCCTGCCTTTCCTTTCTGTGGACCCCGGTTCAAATCCCACCTCAGACCTTGAGCCTTGCATGTGGATTGGGTTTTCAGTCCCTACCTGATGGTTTTCCTCCCACATCTAAAACCGAACATTTCTTTATTGTCTCCTATCCATCCTGTTATTGGCTCTAATTTGTGTTGTTGGATGTGTAATGAAATAAATAACTTAATTTGTAAAAAATAAATGTCAATGAAGTGACCTTCAATTTGTACTTTTCATTTAATTCCATTTGCAATTTTCTTTTCAAGAGCCAGGTTGTTATTTCTTACAGCAGAGATTCGAAAGACAGGTTTTCCATTCATATTTTATCGTATACTAACTACGACCAAAACTCATTTAAGTCATCTGACGACAAAAAACAGAAAACGGTTCAAGAAAACAACGTCTCCAAGAAAAAATGATAACCTGTCGATTGTACATCTATTATGTACACATATAGATCAATGGATCATCGTTAGACAGGAACATTGGTTCAAAAAAACACTTCAATAAGTGATGACTGGTGTTGATTTCACATTAAGAAAATAATTATTAAGGTAAACACAAAATGGCCTGCTGATTTCTGTAATGAGTTTACTGGCAACACCAAACTATTGGCCATGGCCAGCCACCAGTATACATGTATCTTTTGTCTAGAGTGGAAAGGGTGACACTTTCATCGTTTCTCTGACATAAATTGTTTCCAGGCACCCTGCTGCTACTGAATTGCATCAAATTTGGACTCATTTCCAGAATCAGTCGGGGACAAAGTTAGGAAATTCTTCTGTGATTTTGTTTACAATTTCACTCTCTGCCAGTTCAATTTATAGGTTTATCTAATTTTGAGTTTCAATTTGCAAGAGCTGAAAAATCGTTTTGTGCCAATGAGTAGACTCCTTCAGGGTATAAATACTTTCATGTTTAATGCATCAGTTTCACTATTTTTAAACATGAGGTACACATTATTATTTTTCGGGAAAAGTACATTCACGCAAAACCGTCTAGTTTTCAAGGGCAGCGTGGACCTATTCTGGTAAATTTGAGTAATGATTATTTGGTTACATTTTGATAACTCATCTGGCCTCACAACAGTTAGGAGATAGGATTTTTACAAAACTCTGTCAAAGCTAACAGCATTTTTAGACACAAGTATTTCTCTGGATTTTTTTTATGGAGCTACTCCACCATGCAATGCAAGTTCTTGGATCTTGGATCATTCATTTTCTGTGACTTTTCTGCCCTTCTCTCTTTAAATTCTTTCCACTTAACTGTTACACCAGTATACCTGTTTATGTGTGTTGTGTTGTCATTTTTAGCCTTCGTGAAAGACTCTGCTCGGGTCGAAACGTCAGGCCATTAACTATTTTTTGGAATCATTTCTTTTTCCCCAGATGCTTACAGAAGCTTTACACATGCCACTTTTTTCCCCCCATTGGAGAAAGTCGAAGTGATATTCGTCATATTTTCCCCTAGATCTGTCTACAACTTGTCCTACTTTCTGACATGAAAATCAATGCTTCCTGGGATTAATCAGTAACACATCTGACTGAGAAACACACAGAAATATCCTGAAATAACTGTTGGCTTAGTAAAGAATGCCTCAGGGATCCGGGAATCCAACTAAAAGATACTCCAGTCCAAACTAATGATAATATTACACTTAATCGGCTTGACCTAAATTTACAGGGGTGTAAGATGAACCCGTGGGAGCCACTGAGGAGATTATCGGCCGACAGAGTCAAGAGAGAGAGAGCGGAGAGTACATCTATGGTGATTTTGACTCCATGAAAAGCCATTGTTAACTACATGTGATCAGTAATTCTGACAATAGGCTGAGCTAGGCAGTGCTGACTCTAGCAATGTCTGGAGGTTTGTGGTACTGTGTATGTATTATAAAGGGAATACATGTAATGCCTCTTAGGGTTACCAGAGGGAGCAAGGGTACCAGCTGTTTGAAAAAAACCCATCAACATCAAGTAGAATATTAGGGTATTTTGTGTTGGGGATGGAGGATGGAAACTTAACTACACAAAGATGATTTCTTCACTCAAAGTACTGACCCCAACTTGTCCTTTATCTTCAAGAAGGCTTGGATCCTCAATTCTGATTGGTCGATCCATAGCAACAAGGAGTGTGATATAAACTTATATCGCATGGCCCATATCATAACCTGCGTCTTGTGTGTTCTAACTCCGCATACTGGGCTTTTATAAGCTATACGCAAATCGTACAGCTTATAAGAAGTTAATGTAAATTCAAAAGTGGCGCGTTTGCGTCCAATGCTTGAAGATAAATTTGTTATCACACGCGCGCTCGTGGAATACAGAAAAATATAGCGCTTCTGCGTCTCATATCCACTGAAGCGACCTCGTTGGATATGGGACGCAGAAGCGCTTGTGTGATAACTTATAACATCTATTATTACTGTTATTATTTATTTCTGGTAATAAAACCAAGGATGCCTCATAAGTGAACTTAATCACTGTAGCTCACGAGCCTAAGGAAACCTGCTCGGCCATGACATGCCATAGAAAGAGATATGCCCAAGACCATATTACTGATAAATTTGTAAATATTCTGCATAATTATGTGGTTGCTATAGTGTCAATTGCATTCAATGTCAACATGCTGTGAAGCAATCTACAAATGTACAATTTCCAAGCTACGAAAAAACCCACCAAATTCAATATCAGACGATTTGGGAAATAGTTGTCCAGTGATACATAATGTAATTTGCCTCAGAGTAAATGAAAGTTCAATTGAAACGGAAAAACCCCAAGCAGACAGCCCCTGATGAGGTTTGTCTCATTTTTGTTGCAAGAAATGGGGCATTGAATCCTCGGGGCGTCTTTTTAATCAAGTCACACCGACTGAATTTTGGAAATACTGATTGACCAACATCAACATTTATTTTAGAAACACTCCCGAATAAAAAAGCTTCTTTTACAAGCGAAATCCTCCGTACGACATGTACCGAATATTAAAGAACCTGAAACAACATTCGCTGAATGTCTGCCATGTAAAGTACAATCACACCTGCTATCAATTTAGCAGATAATTGCCCCACAGGCCGTCTCACCATGACCAAGACCTCACTAGGAAGTACCAAGGGTCCCATTTGTCTAGTCTCTGCTATGTCTGTAATGATTGCCTCCTTCCACCAGGAGGATACAAACATGTACCTCGTCAAATTTAAAGACACCGCTCTAGCTTTCCACTGGAAGGAAAGTATGCAACGCTGTGGTACTGGTGTAAATTTTAAAGAAGACTGCGCTATGATGTTTTATGTGTTATTTGAGTAGATATCCATTCTTTCGGTATGATGGTATATGTGGACGTGCTTTATACTTGGTCCTTAAAAAAAAAAGTGGGAATATTTTATTGAGTACAAGGGCTGGCCTACATGTATGAGGGCCAACAAATCGGAAATCAGACTTAAGAATATTATGCCTGGTGGAAAGACATATGGGTCAACTCTCAATATAATGTTTAGACTGTTCAAAAATGTGTTTCCTAATGTTGGGAAGCTGTGGATCAAATCAGATACTCAATGTCACGATCAGGAATGAAAGTAACGGATAAATCTTAAATGTTTCTAGGAAAACGTTCTTCTCTAGGCAAGTATTGGGGCAGCCAGAGTAAAAAAAGGCACTAACTGGGAGATTAAAATAGCATAAAAGGGAGGGTATTCCTTTGGTAATTACTCCAAAAATTAATGACAATAAAAACTGCAGCTGTCGATAATGTATAACAATTTGAGAAACAATTCCCTTCGAAGGAAGGTGGTTTTAGAGAAAGGGATTAAAAGAACATTTCAATCTGAGAAATGAAACGTTTCTCAGATTGTGTATTCCAATTACGGAATATTCTTCCTGCGTGGACAAAACCGCTCCAGATTTTTGGCGATATCTCAGAAAAGCTACCACCTTTTGAAATGAAAATTTCACAGCTTAGTTTTACTGTATATATCTACAATATATATAAGATTAAAACAATTGAACGGTTCCAAAAACCAAAGGTATACTTAGCCTTTAAGACAAACTAACTTCATAATGAGCTGTTTAGTGTAAGGTGTTCTGAAGCTCAAAAGAAAAGGCCTTTGCAGTTTAAAATAAAAATATAAGTTATGATTTCTTGAGAATGCGCTTTGAATGTGATTAAAAAAATGGAAGATATTTTTCTAATGGGGTAGCCTAAAGTCTTTTGCAAGGCTTCCAGCTTCTGCCAAGTACTTCATCAAATGAATCATAATATTACTAAATACTTTCAAAAATTCAAACTTGAAATGATAATAAACTAGAATTTCAAACCTTCAAAAAAAATGTAGTACTTTACAGCTTGTCGAAGACCAACAATAAAATATGTGTCAGTTTAACCGCAGTCCACAATTAAGAACTTAACATCTTCAGCCGTCAAGTAGCTTTAACATTAAAATGGATATGGGAGCTTACTCTACGTTAAAGACAGAGACGACGTGGTGCCTGAGGGCAAATATTAAGACATATATAATTCATATGGCAGCGCGTTAATGGATTTTTAACCCCTTGAGGAGAGACTATGTTGACTAATATTTCACGGTTTTTCCAATTACTGTCAACTGTGGGCAATTTCCATGGGGTGGACAGCGCAAACCCGTTGTGGGTTTCAAAGACATCTTTGACTTCCTTGTTTGGGTGGAAAGTGGCTCTCTGGTGGGAATATACGAACGAGGTAATTAGGTTAGGCGGTTTTAAACTGATCACTCCTGCATGACTACTGAGAGGTTGTCTGATTTAGCATCCTGCCGGAATTGGCAAATTCAAACCGATTCGCTGCCGTTTGGACGAGGTGAGGTGCTTCATTTCCAGGGCTCACTTCCACAAATTGAGCAGAGTGACATTCCCCCAGAGTACAGTGCTTCCGATAAATAAATATGCACTACTTACAGCTAGCTTGGCACTTTCTAGTGATTAATGTCCTTTTAACGACCCCCATAGAAGTTATCAAAGTGATTTCTTCGCAAAATGTGATCACAATTAAGCTTCTTGAGACACATTTCAACATAAATTCCTCTTTTCTTAACAGCACTTATATTGATCTCAACCCTGCATTGGGTGGATAGCGCCCTCTATGGTTCATAACTCCCCAGGTCACATTGGATCAGTTACACTTAATGTATTTTACTTCTCATTGTCAAGCCACAAGACAAATTTCAAAGCAGAAGATACCAAAAGCGCTTACCAATTAACTTGCTTAGCAAGAATGTGCTGGAAACCAGCAACAAACAACACACGTTTCAATGCATTTTGGCTGGTAACCTGTTTTTGCTATTACCTAGTTGGGTGTGCCTAGCAGCTCTATTCCGAAGTTACTTCATCAGTTCTTGTTACTGACCAATAGGCAGCATGATTCAGACCGATGGAAACATAAATTGACCAATGGGAGACTCTTCGGGTCTCTAGGTGGCAGCAGACTTAAGTAAATCCATTGTTCTTGGAAATGTGCGCATGCTCAAAAGTATGTTAACGATGGACCATTACGTGGGATGTTTGCTGCCACCTACATGTAGCATGTTCTCGTGCTGATACTTAGTGCTACTGAAATCAAGCTCAGTAATGTTAACTGTAGGGCAAAGAATCTGCACTTACGGAAGCAGGGCATTCCTGCTTACATCAAGCATATTTCATAGGTTATCAGGGAATTGTTGCTTGTGCGCGTGTGCACTCCACGTTACTAGGCATTCTTCGCTCACACAGCTAGCGCAGAAATTTGGCGCTTGCCCAGTGAGCAAAGAATGGTGATCACAATTGAGCAGAATTCGGCGGTAAGCAGAGCCATGAAATTGGTCCCTGATTCCGTTTCTACCACATCTACAACTGAGATTTTTTCAACATCTTCTCTTTATAGGTATCTTCAAGCCTACAAGTTACAGTGCAAGACACTTTTGAAGATTGATTGACTTCATCGCCAAAAAGATATATAATAATAATAATGAAGGTCCCATGACCCCAAGAACTACTAAACATCATCCAACACATAGATCATGGTGAGCTAATTAAGTAACTAGACACTGCATGTAAGCGTTGAACAACTACTAACTGCCTGGAGTTCTACTGCTAGTCTTTCCCCGCTTATTTCACTAAGATGATAATAATAATGTCCTCATTGACAATTTCTCCTCCTTCCCTCTTCTTCAACTGATGATAAATTAATAAAATATTGGCAATAATGGTTGAGAGACACAGTAAACTCAACAGGGCAGCTTTGCTTGGCTACGACTTCCTGTCAGACAAAAAATCCTTTTTCACAAAGATGACTCTTACTTACAAACAGAAAAAGAAATATAACAAAAATATTATTTGTCATCTTTTACAATTAATCCTGATTTCTAGATCAAAAAAAAAAAATGAAATAAATAAAATAAACAATTAAAAGAGAGTACTTACTTCTTGGTGGCGAATTTGCAAATAAATCTGTGTCACTCTCTGATGCCTGCATGGGGATAACAAAAACAGAAAAATTTATGAAATAAAGTCCAGCCGAAAAAAACACATCAATCCTCAGGTACCGAGTTTATTTCCTGAAAACAGCAGAATTAATTGTGTAGAGCTGAACAAATAGAAGAAACATCACTTTTTAACAAATTTAAAATGCTCAGTAAGCATTTGCAGGAAACCAGTCAATGTTCACTACATTGTATATTAGGCTGGTAACCTAGTTCTGGAAAGCAAAGTTTCCTGTTTGGAACATAAGAGTGCGATCCTGCATTGGTGTAAATAGTTGTTTGTTTGCATGTCACAATGTATAAAATTAACAATAAATTCCATGTGACCCTGCTTAGTCGGTCTCCGTCATCATAACCACTTTACGTCGGATGACAAGGAGGCCTACACATGCCAATTTCTTTTCTGGTGGACTGGCTAACGACGGACGTTTTTTAAGGACGGAACAACTTCGGACTGCCCTCACTTTTTTGCAGTCAGTCAAACTTTGTCAAGTAAGGGTTTCATTGCGACAACAATATTTTTTTCAAGGCAAAAATTATTACTCCATAAGCTCCAAAAAATAATACCTTGCAGAGGCAAGGAAAATATTTTGGAATACTGATTTGAAGTGGTTAACAACCCTGAATGGGATATATTACCCCCCAATTGTGATCCTTATCCCCCATTGAGGATATTAACAGCCCCCAATCAGGAGATCCATGTATGATAAACAGACCCTCTACCCTGATCCACTCTCACACTGTAGTAATCCACTCCCACATTGTGTTTTCCCCACAACTGAGTTTGGGACTCATGGTACTCAGCAGGCAGAAAGATTTCACTCAGTGAAGAGTCAATTGACCTTTATCACACTGCCGCCATCTTGGTCATGTTCCCTGTATCCAATAATAGTAATGAATGCTAATATTCATTGTACAAAAAGGAACCAGACTATTTTTCCAGCCTAAGTTTGTTTACATTGGTTTGAATGGGAGAAAATCAAGATGGCCGCACCGTGATAAAGGTCTATAGGCCCATTTTCCCCACAACTTGTTTACTTGCAGAAAGCTCAATGGCCCTTTCATTAGAATAGGTCATGCATTCAACAATGCATTAAAGGGAGGGTATACCTTCGGTAATTACTCCAAAAATTAATGACTATAAACATGTACTTGGTAAAAAGCACAGGAGAGCTGTTGAGAAATGACCCCCTTTGTAGTAATGTAGTTTTAGAGAAAGAGGTAATTTTTCACCAACAAATTTGAATCCGAGAAAGGCTTCTCAGACATCTGAAAGCACACAGTTCTATGCAACAAGGGTGTTTTTTTTTCTTTCATTATTTTCTTGCAACTTTGATGACCAATTGAACCCAGATTTTCACATGTTTGCTATTTTATGCATGTGTTGGGATACACCAAGTGAGGATACTGGTCTTTGACAATGACCAAAAGTATATCCTGCCTTTAATTAGAAATCCTGTATTGTACTTTGCATAATTAAAGACAACCTTGCTGTACTGTGGGGTGTTGGACTGGAAAGAAGTAATTGGTTGTCAGTTTACTGACATCCTGGGTTCACAGTTCTTGAAGGTGACATAAAATAATAACATAACCTGTATATGAAAACTAAACAATGTGTGTATGTTGAGAAATCCCTGATGAGGAATGTTCTATAGGTGCTTCCTGGAATTTGTATTTATTTAAATTGAACAAGGCAAAGTTTATGATAAAGTAAAAGTTGTAAATGTAGGTCGGATCTCTCTTCCATCAACACCTCAATGGTGAGTCATGACAACATTCTCATACAAATCAGCAATAAATCATAACAGTCATAACAATCATCTTTGTTATCAACGACCAACAATATCGACAACTCTCTGCCTCCAATGAAATAGGTCCCTGCCTTGCATCGTCAAAACTGTGCATGAAAGAAAGTCCTAGTAATCGCTGAACTTGAACACCATTAGAACGAAAATCTGAACATGGTAGGGGGGGGGTTATGAAAAAACCCAAATAGACCCAACTGTTTAAAAACACAGACAGCCAGCCAAGTCTTTCTTTTGTCTAACTTTTGAAACCTCTGAGCAACCTGGTTTTTACATTCCCAAGGATTGAAAGACTACTGATGTCATCTAGGATGGAACAGTAGAAGTGACAACACAACAGCTGATTTCACAATGACTAGAATAAGTATTTGCAGTCTAGTTACTGAAGCACAATGTCTTGACTTGTGCAATTTATAATCATAGCCGACCAATGATTGTGTGAGAGAGATTGGCTGTTGCCAGCTGTGTTTATATCCCCTTGTGGGAGTTTGCCGAGTTCCCTTGACGGGAAGATCAAATTTTGACACATTTGGCAGCTACTTCATTCCTTCCAGAACAAAAAATACTATTTTTTTTTAAATTCTTAGTAAAAGTACCACAAATGTAATAATGCTGTAGCTTTGATGAAAGAATGAAACCTCTGCAGAGTGTACAAGAAGTCAATGCTCCGCATAACCCATTCAAACGAATTCCACAAATCCTATCAATTTTTGATGTGAGGTAGTTAGGGCTCCAACCGGCTAACCCATCCGACCTGAAATGACAAGCCGGGTCACACCATTATAGCACCAAGGGGAATTATAACCCTACAGGCGAGCCGTTAACGGCTGATTTTTTTTCCCCGGCAGGTCACCGGGGACCAGGGAGGTAATCCATTCTATGACAAACTGAACCAACCATGAAAAGGCCGCTGGGGCATTCAAATCAAACCGTGAAATACCTGCGAATTCGTTTTACACTATCACAAATTGCCTGAAAATCATTGTCAGCTGTCTAGGCTGGCGATAATTTTCACAACTGTGTGGCGTGGAGTACTTGAGGGGGAAACAACACTGACTCTGATGAGAATTTGATTGAAATTGATTTCTTGCACAGCAGTCGTAGGAATCTGATCTGTGTGATTTCACGGAAGTTACCCTAATTCAATATTATGAAATAATTGGTACAGAGGTAGAACTGTCTGCAGATGGGTACAAATCAACACCACAATAATAAAGTACATGGGCATGAATAACCAGCCCTAAAATTAAGTACAATCACACTTATTTTTTCCCCAAAACTCCAAATGAACAGCTGCGCTGGATGGGTAACCCCTCAATAAAGATGGTTTGAAATAAAATAAAATTGAGAAAAATACAGTATTGTACTTGGGAAGCCGTAGTGACAGATGTCTGTATATGTAGCACCGTTCTTAATAAGTAGGTTCTCATCATCAGCCAGTTATCTGATGAGTAAAGTAAAGTCTGTCCCGAGCCAATATGGCTCATCAGGCCGGTGTTTATATCCGGTTTCCTTGGCATTAAACAACTGAGAATATTTCTATTCCCCCTGGACAGGACGCCAGTCCATCGCAGGTTACTCCTTAGCTCTCGCTGGTACCCATTTGTACTCCTTGGTGGAGAGAAGCAATTATGATTAAGTGCCTTGCTCAAGGACACAAGTGTCGCACCTGACCAGGCCAGGATTCAAACCCACAATGAGTCCACTGCCCTAGACCGCTTGGCCACGACACCCCACTAGTTGTCTGATGAACCCTAACCTTAACCTTCTTGATTACTAAGCATTCATGCATGTGATATACATTTAGTTTCTGATCATGTTTATCTATCAAACTGACATTTGAAAAGCATTGATATTAACACCATAAAGGATGATCACATCAACTGATGGGTTTTCCATGTCTCTCGTTTCCTTTGCTACAATAACTTTTAGATCTAATAGAAGCCTGCATGGATTTCCTGCCACAAAAAAACAAAATGCTGTCATTCTTTTGTTCAGATAAGAAGAAAAAAATTGCCGGTAGGTCGTTGCGAACTCGCCTCGAACACAAAAAGCAAAGTGCCTCATTTTCAATTTACTTTGCACATACTTTGTTAGCCAAAAGTGAACCGAACTCCGCCATAACAAAACAAATATTTTGGGCGTCTACAGAACTGCTGTTAGGGTTTACACACAATCTCTCACCAAAGTTTAATAACAACAAAAAAGGGACAGAAAAGCTGGTGGGTGCTAAATTATTGAGAAAACAAAAAAACGGTCTCATATGAGTTTGTGACCCCTGCAGGAAACACGAGCCAGGTACTCATTGGCAATGCAACACACTCAACGCACTACAGCACACTTAGGGCACTCCAACATCAAGACGTTGGGAACAACGCTTCTCCTTAAAAACTTATGCAAATCATACTGCGATACAATGGTAACCCGATATCCCTACACAGGGTGAGCAGGCTGGCAGGGCCTCGCCACTCATCCAAAATGCACTCACTCCATCTTCAAGCCACGCGCTCCATGGAACGCTGGCACAGGAAATCTTCAAATTTTAGTGAGCCAGATCAATGAGTCTTTTAAATTTCACTTGAACAAATTTAACATCAGAATAATCACCATATTAAAGCGACCTACGTAATCATTCTTTTAAGAATGTGTCATATTTTGCTTCTAAATAATTGTAACTTTGTATTGAACTGTACTCCATTCATGGCGTAGGATTGAATAAATCTTAAGTTGCGAGAATTTGTGGTCCTTCAGAAACTGGATAAAGTTTGATTCTAAACGGAGTTGCGTGTGAGACTCTGTACAGACCCCTTGCATGAGCCACCATCAGCATGCGTGTACACTCCGCGTACAACTCTCATCCAAGAATAGGTCTTCATTGACCTCAGTGAGGGCACTGTTTTTGAGCTTGTGACGTCAAGGGGTCTATTGCTAAACGGTAAATTGTTGTTTCAACGTTCTCAGCGGTTTTGGTTCTATACAGCAGATATCCTCGTTCGGATTAGAGTTTCTATATGAAATGCACCAACTCCAGACACGTGCCTCACTTTGATTCTACACCACAGCACTGTGTGTAGCGTAAAACAAGATGGCCACTCGGAGTCCCAAACCTCAATGTGGAAGTCATTAGGGTTCAACAAACCCCCCTTCAACAAAGCAAAACAATACAGCCTGCTATGCTTTGGATTTTTCCCTTTGTAATATTCAACGACATCATATACCAGATCTTAACCCTCTCTCGAGTCCGTACACTCTAGTGTCACTTCAGCCCTTAGAATGCCCTTTCAATAGGAAATGCCCCAAGAAGTGATGGTGAAAGGTTATCCCCTTGTTGGGCCAAGCAGCACTGGTTTGCCCCGGGGCAGCGGAGAGGGGGGGCAGAGAGGAATATACTCCGTCCCCCTCAGGGCTAATGGCCAGGTGTAAAATAATTAAGTAGAGGCTCAATGCAACTGTAGTACAATGGTGTCGTTTGCAGCGCCACAACATGTATGATATCTCATTAATCTAAGGTCAGTTTCACCTCTTTGTAACTGTTCTATCACAACAACTCACAGGTCATGCTTTTATACAGCTGCTTAGCAGAACATACTTCATTTACTAAGTAAAAGTTGGTCGGGAAACCGGTCACCAACAATACACAGAATGGCATTTCAGCAGGTAACCTTCACCTCGTAGTAAGCACAATGTTAAGCTAAGTAAGTTTTAGAGCCTCCAGGCAGCTTTATTGAAAACAGTTTATGAACAGTTCAAGAGATGTTAAGATAAAACGAACATAATATTCTTTAACCTGGCTGGATTAATACTTCTAGATTCTGTAAAGAGTGAAATAACAAAAAGGCCCAGGGGTCGATTTTACAAAACACTTCCTAACTTAGGACTAGTCCTAGGCAATGCTATGAGATGGGACTAGTCTTAAGTTAAGACCAGTTACTGGTCCTAACTTCAGATAAGACTAGTCTTATCTCTTTGTGAAATCGGCCCCAGGTTAGATTTTCTAAAGTGAAACATTTCCATATATTTAGAAATTGTTGATTTTGCATCGTTTTTTTCCCCTTCCTCCACGTTTTTACTTTGTTTCAAATGTAACGTTAGTGGAAAGTTACAAAGAATACAAATAATTAAAAATGAGGATAACAAAACATATGTCTCATAACTTAATAAAATCATCGAACATTGGGACCCGTTAAAGCACGTGAGTTTGTTTCCTTCACGCGTTAAAGCATCGTACGTGGGACCAAAGTGGTCCCAAAAATGTTTGAATATGCGCGAGACTTGCACGGTCTATTGAATTGCTATATTTCCTTCTTTCAATAAATTGGTTTTGATAACCTCAGTTATTTATGTATCCGCCAATTCCATATGCATCTTTCTGTCAGATTGAAACTAAAATGGATAATACACTGGGCATACTGTGACTGGCTGAACGAGAAAAACAGCAATCCAATTACCAGAGTTATTTTTATCGTACATGGAAAGGCACAAAATACCTCCAGGATGTTGTGTTATTTTGTTTCAAAACCCAGGCACTCACATGTTTTAAGGAAAGTGTTTTGGTAGTTGTTTTCCCCTTTTTCCAGAGTTTTTCTTATCTCGTTTTGATTACAAAGCATGAACAAGAAAGTAGGCCACGAAAGGGGACACACACATTCGTAACGTTCCACATGTCATAAATAACTTGTAAACTATATTTAAACTTCTCATTCACGAAATCATTATTCACGTCATAATAAATTTGGGGGGAAAAATCAGGCCCAGGGCTTTGGGAATGTATTTGTTGCAAAAGTACACTTGACCTGCGGCAAACGAAACGTTATTGTTGAGGTGTTATTGCGAAGGGGCTTTCAAAGTAACAGAAGGGGAGCTATATTTGAAAAGATTGAAGGTTGTCCGATTTGACAAGGGAGATTAGGAACTTTAGAAATCATAGAACAACTACATCTGTGGTTTTTTAAAGCTGTGTATGATCAAAATGGGCATTAAGCCTGGTTTATAATTCCTGGATTTTATTGGGGATCCGGTGGGCTGATGCACAAAGGAATTAGGGGATTTAGAATGGCATGAGAACCAACAGTAAGGATGACTGGAGCAGAGCGTTGATGGCTACGGACCATTTGTGAATTTCAATAAAATGATTCCAAAGCACACCGAGTACATGAACAAATTCAAACATCTGTAATGAATGTTTGACAGGTCAAGCTAAATTTAAACAAAGTTTTGCAGTACACTAAACTACAGTAGTGTTGTTTATTCCTTTAAACTAGCTCCTCAATATGGGCAATTCACGTTACAATGTGCCCTCAACACTTTTCCCCAGAACGTGCTGAGAGAGACCTTCCCCCCCCCTCTCTAAAAGTGGTCGACTAAAAGCAATCACACTCCCAACTCAGCACCGTACAGCCAGTTGGGGACCTTTAAATCGCTATCATAAATGTGAAAAACACTCACCAGCCTCACAAAAAATACCACCTTTTGTTGTAAACACAGAAGGAAAAGAAAAACCTTGCCGCCTTACAAATCACCTTTTTCAGGACGCAGTGCAAAAAAAACCTTTCCTCGACAAACTGTAGAGGGCCTATTGTATTGCACAATGCCCATATTGGATTTTAAGAATTTCCATAAAATGATGGCAGAAGAGAATTGATTATTTTCTTCAGCTCATTAGTATTCCAGCATCAGAATGACAACAACAAAATAAATTCAACCCAACCCCAAACAAAAAGGTGAAACAGATACATGTATATCAATCCCTCACAATTGACCTTTTACAAGCTCTGCAGTCCGCACCACAACATTATTCTGCCTGTATGACAACAATAACTATCATGCCATTGGCTGCTAACACCAGGCAATTGACCTACTTGGGGGGGTTGGAGATGGGAAAGATGGACGACACAGAAGCAAAAGGAAGTAACAGGAAGAGGTCTAAGATCCCTTTACCTCAGCCACAGCTTCCGGAACAGGAATCTTGCTAATGACACTCTCCCTATTACTGTACCACTGCTTTCATGGCTCCAGGCTAGTCTTACACGCACTCACTGTTCAGATTGGCTTTACAGGGGGGCACTAGCATCAGATAATATTGCATATGCTGATCAAACTGCCAGGGTTTTTGTTTTCCTTTACTCAGATCAGAGATGCTTAAGTGGGAGAGGGGGATGATTTGGAGCAGCGGTGTGATATAAGAGTTATGAAATATGCATGATGAGGGGATATATTCGGGTTTTTCTTATGACATGTCAAGTGTGATCTATTAAAGGTAGGATCATTGTTTTTTTGTCAACGTAATGCTGATATATAAAACAAATTATCAATAAAGATATAATAAAAGTCACCTGTGAAAGTTTCAACTGTGTTTACTTGTTGAGAAAACAGCAAAAAAACTGTCAAAGTATTTTCATCTAGAATGTTGAGTCCATCCACATTCAGCGATGTGACAACAGGTACCAATCACAAAAAAAATTATTTTCAAGATTAGAAATCATCATTTAATTTCTTGGTTTATTTCTAATGATATCATGTCTTTACGGCAAATGTCCAAATAGATAAAATTGAATTACAGCTGATGTCACATTCGATTCAAAGCAACAAACTGATTGATAGAAGGGAAAAAAAATACCTACTTTAATTTGATATCAGATATCATGTAATTCAAATTGACAGGCTGTAAATTCCTGTTCTAATTTTAGATGTCTTTTTCAATTCAAATTGAGATCTAAGCACTTGTATTAATGCTTATATCAATTCAAATTATTCACACAAAAAACCCAAATCTCCATTTCATTGCTATCAACAACTGCAATCTTATACAACTCTGTCATAGTCATCCGACATCACCTCACTGTATAAATCCCCAAGGATAGCGATATTTTATTGACACGTCTCACCATAGCTATACTCAGCCCCAACATTATAAAACTGCATCATCAATTCTTAAGGTAATCCACAACAATAAGAAGCTGCCTTTAAGCCTAGGCCAACTGCACCAAGATCAAACATCTGCCACTGTATTGAAGCTGACAGTTGCAAATTTGAGCTAATAAGCTATGTTGGAGGCCAATAAGGGCTGCATTAGAGTTTGTCACAAATTTCCAGTAACAGACAGAACGAATTAATTGTGATTGTTCGACACTGTGCAGACTCTCTACGTGACGATTTTTTTCTTCCCCCTGCTACCCCCCCCCCCCTCCAATACTTTCTTTCAGGGATGTGATTAGCAAAGTCCTTTCCGTAGGCCTGGAAATGAAAAGGAAATTCCAGATGATGCTTGGTTTGACTTGTTTCTGGGAGTCAGAGTGGATGGAATAATGATGTTAACTGATTCTGACTGATATGCCTTAAAGACAAGCTAGCCATACACCATTCAGAGTCATAAGATATCATACTGTCACTTAACTTCAATGAGCGCATTAAGTATGGAGAAAGCCCTAAATGTCCGACAGAGTACCAGCAGGTTATTCTAAGTAATCGATGTCATGTGTTTTTAAAAAAAAGCACGGGGCTCGCCTTGCAATTTATTGCCCTGGACCACTCTCAAGTCCCGGGAAACATCATGTTGGTGATTCCCAAGACTAAGATATTGTCCTTCTTCAGACTCGTATCTTAAGGTTCCATTTCATGTTGAAGCAGGATGTATTTCATAATAGAAAAAGCTCATGTTGCAATTTATTGCTACTAATCAACAGACCTGAAAGCTAAAATGTTGCCCATGATGCCAAAATTGAGACTAACGTTGTCGCAGTGTTGCATATATTCCACGCTACCGATGAAATTGTCAATAACTCACACCGGCTGAGATAACTTGAAGATTCCTCTCGCTTGATTGGTGGAAACACATCGCATGTCACTAATAACTGCCCTTTTCCCCTCATCCCTGTTCTAGAGGAGAGGCCTATGGACAGACAGAGACATGGAATAACTTGATTTCTACAAATAAGCATGAAAATAATCCATAAAAGGCGGACAGACTGAGTCGACATAGTGCTGAGGTTTTGGTAAATCGTAAACGAAGGTCTGTCTCAGTGGAAATGATATGAAAGTGCTTGACGAAATAAAATCTCACATTCTGTGTTAAAACAAAACAAATGTTTGGTGTGCAGTATAGAAAAATACAAATTATTAAGAGCTATTTTTATTAATCAATGTAAAAGAAATATTGAGAGTTGCAGATGGGAGTAATAAGTATGAATATGAACAGGCCACTGTTTCCCATTGAGTATTAAATTGTTCCGCCAGTGCAACAATGTGGTATCACGATTTTTTGTAATAACATTGTGTCGATAAGAAAGAAGCTCCATCCAAAAACATGGCACTTTGGGCTTTGTGTTCATCTGGGATAGTTTTAGTGAGTCGCTATGCAATTTCAAAAACATGTGTCACGCAAACGCAATTTCGAAAAAGATGTTTTTGTGATGACAAAATGAACACACTTGGTGTCTCCACATGTAGATATGCCACTCAGTATTCTGATATGGTTTCAATATAAGAAACAGTTCAATACAGTACATCTGTTTACCATTGACTTTAACAACAACTTGAAAATGTTGGAAGCATTTAATTGACTGAAGACACCTGGCTTGAAGGTATATTAAAGTGCCTTTGTAATGATGTGCAGGGTTTAACCCAAAACACACTTTGTTTTAATCTCATCAAGCGTTTATTCAATAATTTGTTCTGCGTTTTGAATTCACTAATTGCAAAGATCAATTTTAGGCATTACACTCAGCAGCCTCATGCTTGATTGACGAAAGCTGTTTTCCCACATCATTTAAGAATCCGTAAATAACTAAGAAAGTTAATTCCTTGATTTCATCCTCTTCACCTTCAAAGGAAAGAATACTACTAATACGCATATGGAATAGTTTTATGAGAAAGAAAAACGTCTAGAGATTTAATTCAACTGTGGATGTTTTAACAAGAAGGAAGATGGTGAGTTGAAGGAGAGGTGGTATCTTGGACAAATAGCTGCTTCCTTAGTAATTTTTCCTTTTTGACGGTCGACTGAAAATCAACATGGTGACCATCTGTAATGTTTTTGAAATTACAAACATCGGTCCATAATAAGACTTATACTTGTAGGTATGGAACAAAGTAACAAGAAATCCCCTGTGTGATCCTAATTTTGTTTTAACTATGACGATAAATTTGAGGGAGACATTTTGGACATGAACCCTATGCCCTTAGGTATGTAAAACACCTGTGTAAGGATTGGTGACCCGACTTGTAGACTGGGAATCAATAACCAGACCATATGTTCCAGTATGCAGCAGAGACACACACAACTCATGGACCATTTCACAAACCCACGATGGCCCCCCCCCCCCCACTGGAAACAGAAAACCACTAGGGACTCTATCAATTACCAATTTGTCCCCTGGAAAACACAATTCTGAGATGAGCTTGCCTTTAGATGGTAGCCTATCAGAGTAAGGAGCGATTCCTTTCCATTGACATAGTCCAGCAGGAAAAACCTGAACACTAATTGGATGCTGTTTGGGTTCAGTGTTTCCGTGGTTCCCGTGGGGTGCCCAGACCCTCTCCCCATGACTAGGGGAGCCCATGGGGGGATCCTGTAATTCAAAAGTGCAAGTTTCTGATTATCTGATTACCGCTGATTAGCTCAAGGTGGTTAGGGTGATGCGGGAGGGCATTATGGGACAAACAGCGGGTTTCCTGTTCCATAATTGGTATTGACCCAGGGGTACGAACGCTGGATGGAACACAGCTAGCTCAGGCAAAATGACATTATGATGATGAGCAGTGTGGCTCAAGTCAGTTTGTACTGAGCTTATATAAAGTGCACGTCTGCACATGTACTCTGCTGAACATAGACTGTGCAAGTCTCGCGCGTATTCAAACTTCCGGGACCAAGTTGGTCCCAACCGTGTTGAGTTTTACGTGTGCACAGTTCTGTTTCTTCAAATACTTTAGTTTAGCGTAGTTGATGTTTATAAAAATAACATCATATGGTTGGGAAAGTATAATTTAGCCAGGAACTATAAAATAAATGAAAGTAAAATAAACAGAAAAAAACCTGAGAGTAACATTCAAATTCGGGAGTGATTGGCAAATGGGGTTTCTGAAAAATCAGCATCCTTGTTCAGTGTTCTCCAACTTTGAAAATTAAAGGTTTGTGCTTGGTGTGGTGAAAACTGCGAGGGGGTACGTACAATGCCAGCGCGAAGCGCGAAGCCCCTACGGCGTGGGGTCCGGGGCCCGCTCAAGGGCCCCGAGAAAAATTTGAGCCTAGATGCTCTGTGGTGCATTCTGAGGTGAATCCTGGCCACTTTCCTCAGACTTTTTTGAGGAAACTAGTGTGCTAAAAAAAAAAAAAAAAAAAAAACACACCTTTTTTTTCCTTTTTTTTTTAAAGCTTGGCGGCGATTATAAAAGCGTGGCGCGCGCCGCAGAAAGCGTGGCGGTGCGCCACGTCTTTTCTATAGGTTGGAGAACACTGTTGTTTCATCGTTAATTTATAAAAAATTATTTGTATTTTATAAAACTTAAAACTGTATTTATTTTTTATTTTTTTAACATGCCATCTTTATTTTATGCTGACATTGGTTATATTTGGGGGAGGGGGGAGGGGGCATGTGAAGAAAACAAATTCTATCATTAACATAAAATTTGAACATTTCATAACTAAAAGAGCATTATTTCTGATTCTAATTTGACACCGAAATTGCTGTACAATCTCTTAAGAAATCTTCAAAACATAATCTCAAAAAATTAATCTGTGTATTTTTCTAAGAACTTGCTTCCAAAAGTCAGCCCAACAGTTCGTTCTGCCTACTTCTCCAAGAACTTGCTTCCGAAAGTCAGCCTATAAGTTTGTTCTGGCTAATCCTCCAACCAAGAGCTTGGCTGGCATCCAAAACGAAAAACGTCAGAGTTAGACTTGCTGGTACCATATTTAACTAACCTAAAATAATAGGCCTACATGTACAGGTAGACCAATAAAATCATACCATAAAAACCAATGGTGCGGTCATAATATACATTACATTTTTATTTTTCGGTGACTTATTATAAAAATAGATCATAAAAACTGAAACTCGTGAAATAAATTGTGTGTGCCTACATGTTTACAGTACCTGCATTACTATGGATCCATAAAACCCATCAAAATATGCAATTTCCTCACTTTATCTTCAAACAAATGAAACCAGATCGAGCACAAAATTCAAGATGATGGTATACTCTGTTTGTTTAGCATCAGGATTATGTGTAACAATCTACCAGCAACTTTAAGATGCCTGTCACGTGTCTTTCAAAGGTGAATCATACAGAATAAAATGAATAAATAAACAAAAAAAACACAAAATAAGTACAAATATAATACAAGATGTAAATAACTGGAGCAGATCTAGCAGGGTTTGGTTCACTGTACCAACAAATTATACATGTCTACAACATGGGGGAAAAATCTATAGAAAAATAGAATCCAAATTAAGAGAACATTTACAAGTTACTTTTAAAACATCACTTGTAGTGGTATAATTTGATGTATTAAAGTTCTTGTTTATGTTCTGCATTCAATTCGTCAACATCACTGTGGTCCAGTGGTTAGACTGCAGGACTTGCAATCACAAGGTTGTGAGTTCGAATCCGGCCAAGCTAACCGCTGATTTCACAATGACTAAAATAAGTATTGCCATCTTATCTAGTTGCTGATTCACTATTGATTAATTTGTGCAATTCATAATCATTGACGTTAAACCAATGTTTGTTTGGGAGAGATTGGCTGTTGCCAGCTTGGCAATTATATCCCCTTGTGGAAGCTTTGACGAGTTCCCTTATTGGAAAGATCATCTAAACAAACAAAAACAAATCGCATAGACTGGCTATCTATTTTCAAGACATGACATCTTTCTTTGGATACTCAGTAGTATTCATTCATAGCGCCATGATTTCATACACAATTTATTAAAGAAAGTGTTTAGAAGAAACTTCTCCAAAGTTGAAGTGACTGATAACCAATTTTCCATTCATAGCTTAATAGTGGTAATGGAACAAACAGATTATGATGTTACACTTTCATTTTATAGGGAGACAAGAACTGCCCTAAAATAGTCGACAACCACGAAAGCCTTCAAACCTCACCACAGAAAACACACAACCATCACAACTTTCACCTTGGACAACCAGCAGCCCAGAAACATGACTCTGGATCTATCTGTCCGCCAGACTGTGACTCTCAGACAGGGGTCACAATGTGATGAAGTGAAGTTGTGTCACAAAATTAACCTGCCAAGTCACATTACCTCCAATTTACTTGATGCCTCGGGCTGACAACCTTATCTGGAGAAGGAATGGTTGACCTGTGGCCCAGTGCATGCAGAGGAGAGCGAACAAGCTTCTCCAAGTATGACTTTCCCAGCAGGGCAGATGGGAAAGTCATGATGCGCTTTGATTCTATCATAGATCCTCATGTGGAAAAAAAACCAAAACAACAAAACCACTGATTATATTACGGTTATTGGATCTTCATATCCAGAGTAGTTTTTATAATCGATCTCCATGAAGAAAAAAATATATAAAAATGGCAACTGGACTACAGCGGTTTCCAATTAAAAACAAAGAATCTCTGATTCCTTTGTTTGCTCCAGCAATCCATGAGTTACCGGTTTGAATCCTGCTTCAACTACAACTTTCATCTGCTCACTTTCGGCTTTCAACAGAAAGGAAAAAACAATGTTCCTTTAACTGTGAAGTCAAGACAGATGAAGCATTATGTACATTTTGATGACGTCTTTAATGTGTCAATAACATTAACCTGTAGTCCTCTACAGCAAGTCTAGTTCCAGACTCCACCTTCGTATTCCATCAAGATTAGATCTCACCTGCTTGTAGTCTGTTCACAGCATTAGACCATTCATAGTGGCAAATCCCTCCTGAATCACTCCGTCGTCACCAGCCCCTACTCCCAAGAAAGGGATTGGAGTCAATTATGTCAGAGGTATCTTTACTGACAGACTGCGGAGAGCCCTATGAATACACACCACCCAACCATTTCCGAAAAAGGAGCCCATTTCACCCGACTTCTCCAAAACGGCCATCAACATGTATTGATATTGATGGGGTCACAGGTCAACATGTCAGGATTCGTCACAAAGTTGGAGTTCTCAGGAAGCTAGTAGTAGATCAATTGAAGGAAATGATTTGATTGGGGAATGTTCTTTGGATTGCGACCACATTACAGAGGACAATGTATTCAAAGTGGCCAAAAAGAGTTTCTGTAGCCCTGTATCTTTGTCTTGGTGCTCCAGTGTTTCTTATAGTAATAGGCGAATGTATCTTTGTCTTGGTGCTCCAGTGTTTCTTATAGTAATAGGCGAATGTATCTTTGTCTTGGTGCTCCAGTGTTTCTTATAGTAATAGGCGAATGTATCTTTGTCTTGGTGCTCCAGTATTTCTTATAGTAATAGGCGAATGTATCTTTGTCTTGGTGCTCCAGTGTTTCTTATAGTAATAGGCGAATGTATCTTTGTCTTGGTGCTCCAGTGTTTCATATAGTAATAGGCGAATGTATCTTTGTCTTGGTGCTCCAGTATTTCTTATAGTAATAGGTGAATGTATCTTTGTCTTGGTGCTCCAGTATTTCTTATAGTAATAGGTGAATGTATCTTTGTCTTGGTGCTCCAGTGTTTCTTATAGTAATAGGCGAATGTATCTTTGTCTTGGTGCTCCAGTGTTTCTTATAGTAATTGGCGAATGTATCTTTGTCTTGGTGCTCCAGTATTTCTTATAGTAATAGGCGAATGTATCTTTGTCTTGGTGCTCCAGTGTTTCTTATAGTAATAGGGAATGTATCTTTGTCTTGGTGCTCCAGTATTTCTTATAGTAATAGGCGAATGTATCTTTGTCTTGGTGCTCCAGTGTTTCTTATAGTAATAGGCGAATGTATCTTTGTCTTGGTGCTCCAGTGTTTCTTATAGTAATAGGTGAATGTATCTTTGTCTTGGTGCTCCAGTGTTTCATATAGTAATAGGCGAATGTATCTTTGTCTTGGTGCTCCAGTATTTCTTATAGTAATAGGTGAATGTATCTTTGTCTTGGTGCTCCAGTGTTTCTTATAGTAATAGGCGAATGTATCTTTGTCTTGGTGCTCCAGTGTTTCTTATAGTAATTGGCGAATGTATCTTTGTCTTGGTGCTCCTTATAGTAATTTCCCAAATTTAGTTTTAAATTGAAATTGAATTTGATCACAAAGTTGCTTTATAAATGTTCTTCTCATGGACAGGCGAGTGAAACAAAATTCATTGTGGTGTTGTTTTATACATCAAACTTCTGCCCCAAATAACCACTATGAGTGTCCTTCCAAACAAATTTTGGCGGCACAGATTTTTTCATCATTATCAATATTACTGCATATTAACATACCTTGCACTTCCATGATAATCCTGCTATCTTAAGAGTCAACCCTTCATGGTAAACACAGCAAAGAGTCACTTCTCAGATTCCCAAACCAAGTCGGACAAAGAAGCTTTCCCCCTTGCAGTACATGCTATAATTTCCTGCCTCTAAATCAAATCCCGACGATCAGTTAACAGTCTTATCGAACAATTCCAGCATAGAGTCCAATCATACTCCTCGCCCGTCTCGCTGCGAAACCCGATCCCTACATCTTTTGTGCAGCCAGCGCAAATTCCTTGTTTGTGCAGCACACTGGTCGATACCCACACGAAAATGATACATCTTCCCCAACAATGCCGTATAGTTATCCCTCCATTTTCCCGCCCCAATGTCCCTACCCCCCTTTTCAAGAAACGATTGACTACTGTTAGCTGAAGAGCAAATAAAAAATTAATATCAGGGATATTATCCCGGCCAAGATGTACACACTGCGGGGGAAAAAAATGAAGGAGATAAAAATTAGAAAAGAAAAAAAAAACACAAAAAGAAAGAGGTAATACTAATAAAGCAAAAGCGGTCGGCAATGCATGCGTAACTGTTGATCTAGTTGGACAGGGGATGTGGGCTGCATTACGGGAACAGCTAACGTAAACAGTGACAGTCACGACTCCTGGGCATTGCATACGCTCACCGGCCAGATCCAGTTGCATTTGACATTTTCAGGGACTCAACTGTATACACACAAGTGATGGGATATCATTTCAGCCTACAGTATGTCTCGAGGGTAACATGGCCGCCAATTGAATCCAGAATCTCTTTCAAGCCTTTCTCTATTTTTTTCCTTCATCTTGGTAAATTTAGCGCTGTATTAAAAATTGCTTCTGGTGGCGAAAGGAACAACAGGCAAAGCTGAGGGAGAGAATGTATTACCTTTCTTTTTCTTTTTAAATAAAGAGCATTTTCAGTAAGAGGGGAAACAAAACCATCCGAGTTGTCAGCATGAAATAGTTTAATCTACTCTGAATTAGTGGAATGCTTTGATAATGTATTCAAAGGCAGCAGTTTGTCCTTTCATTTCAGTCTAAAATTGGCAACAACTCTTTTGTCAACCCCCAATCCCTTCAAATAAACAAGTTGTGAAATTCTTTGTGCATTTGGCAAATGAAATGCAAGCACATGAGTAATGGGGAAGGAAATTGCTTATTTGTAGCGATGTTATTTCAGCAATTAGAAAATAAATCCAGGGGAAATGTCAATTACCCAGTACTTTTATCAAATTATGAGCCAGGCACTCTATATAGACTGGATCCCATCAACAATTTAGATTCTCCGTGTATGGACAGGGGAGTGGCTAGGGAGGTTTTTTTCTCCCAACATAATTAAAAGGGTGCTTGCCCTTTCAGCAACTTGACACAACTTAATGGTCACAGTTGCCACACAAACTTACTTGATGAAAGGTAGATAATGACATCCTAAAAACAACGCCTGTCTTGCAGTTCAACTGTTTTCAAAACAGCTCTCAAATAACCCTTTAAGTCAACAGCCAACTGGTGAACTCCCATTGTACCATCTGAACAAAATATTGGCAGTGAAAAAATTATTGAAAAACACCAATATCGTACCTTTAAAATCCCCATTTTCAAAGAGGAGAAATATGCAGCTAAAAATTGTAGGTGGATCTAATAGAGACAGCACATTCAAACATTTTTGTAGAACCTTTTGTCTGTTGCACTAACATGTGAATGAAACAAATTGCGCTCTTCACTGGGATACACGTTGA
Organism: Plazaster borealis; assembly: GCA_021014325.1. Lineage (NCBI taxonomy): Eukaryota > Metazoa > Echinodermata > Asteroidea > Forcipulatida > Labidiasteridae > Plazaster > Plazaster borealis. Next base: position 1,304,475 of record CM037473.1, read on the forward strand.
ACTTGCAGTCTATGACTTGATAAAACAAACTATTAATGACTAGACGGGGTTGGGGTGCAGACCGTAAAAGAAAAAATTGAATAATCATGGCGAGTAGTTGAACCTTTTCTTTAAAAGCTGTGTAACCACTCCGGGTGATTGCGTTTTATCAGGAACATATGAATCAAGGGAGGGTTAAATTGCCGCAACAAAAACATTTTGGACAGCAAGCAACATCTCATTTCCCCATCAGCACAATGCTTGACTGGCGCATCCAACTATCCATGCTATCATTCCATGATGCTTATCTAACGAGCTCATAATTATGTTGCATTCAGTCGGTTTTAACAAAGCCTACAGGTACATGAAAATTAAATATGATAGCCGGGCATGCATGCAAATTAAATTTTCATCGGCGTCGAGCAGACGGACTGATTAATGTGACGGATTCTTGAAATTAGGTGGAATTTAGTTTTGTGGATAGCCAATTTAAAAAGGATTAACCGAGCTTCGGCAGAACAATGCAAGTGATAGTGCTCTTAAAGTATTGAACGAGGATGGATTGATTGATTGATTGTGTATATATCCGGGTACATAACTTCCCAGGTTATCATGACAAACCAGGGAATTATCATTTCATGCACATTAAAATGTTAATGATCGCACGGTCCCTTCATGTGTTATTGCGCCAAGGTTTCACGTTCAAACTTGATGACTATTCATACCAGGTAAAACAAATTATGTTAAGTAAACCACCAGCTGTGTGACAACTCTTTGACAAACAGGACAGCCAGCCCTCAATATTTTCCATGTCCGTTTGAATTGAAACAGAAAATTAGGTACTGCAGAGCAAATAATAAAGGTCAAAGCCTTCCCAGCACGTAATGAGAGAGTGACTCAAATGAAAAGAAAATAAAGCCTTGAAACTTGATGTTTACTTTTTTTTTTTTTTTTACTTCTCCTATCTCCCCGTCTGGCCCTGTCTCTCAAAAACCCTGAATAGGAATGATGTGATGAGGGTGTCAGCAAATATCTGATTATATGTTCTCCGTTGACGAGTGACCAGGTGAAGGCGAGGCCCCTCAACCCGCCGTTAAACAGCTGTCAGGCCAGCTCATCAAAACGCGGCAGCCAAACGTGCCGGGCATTATTAAAGACCCCCGAAAATGTATTTGCCATGCTCGGGACAAGCACTCCAAAAGAATCAACTGTTTGAACTCCGTTTAACGGTAAACACTAGAGCGTGAATCAATATGTACAGTACAGCGGGAAATCAATGCTAACAATGTGGCTGGCAAGAGGCACTTTAGCCCATCCAATAGAGGTATAATCATGGCAGAAAATAACCCAGACTGACGTGGACAGTCTTTGTTTTGAATAATCCATGTTGTGGTTAGACTTAAGCTATTGACCACTAAAGGGGGGGGGGTGTTGGAGGAGAGGGGGGTGAACAGGTAACGAGATTGGAATGCCATTCTATTCAGAATGTCTTGGAGGAGTTGGCAAGTGGAGTATGGACAAGTCTTGCAGTTATGCCGGTAAGGACTTGAGATGCTCATCAAAAGAGCCCCTGAAATTGGAAATAAGGAGAGCTGAAGAATCTCGTTTCGAGGATAGTCAAGTTGTTCAGGAAATTGAAACCTGCGTCGGAGTGTGTGCACGGTCGCGGTGCCCGGTGTGCTGATCGTTAACCCAATCATGAGCGTGGCCAAAGCAAACATGTTAATGGAACACTACTGCATTAGAGCACTCGAGCCAGTGGGAGAAATCACATCTCGATTGTGTGCACAGCACTCCAGGGCCCACTTCTTAGCCGAGGGACGGGAAGTGTTGTGAACACACCGACGAGAAATGGGGTGCTGTATAAACCTACGGGCAATCGCCCTGGCCACAACCGACCCCCCCCCCCCACGACATACGTACACAAAAAAACCTGCAACAAAGGAAAACGCGAATGAAAGGAGTCTTAATCAGCGCCCAGCCGACCGTGCGTAGAATTTCACGCCCAACCTCCTCGCCATATGTCGTTATAATACACAAGTCTCATGTGTGATTAAGCCTAGGAGCAAAAATAAAAAAGCCTACTGACAAAATGCCATGGTAACCTTGTAGTCACACCCGTGGTTGTAAATTTACTCTCTACTGTGGTGACATGATGACTAATACTGCTACAGATGTTGGGGATGAAGACTGTTGGTATCCATAGAGTAGCTCAGCATTTATATATTGAAGAATCACAGAAGATTAAGACTGTAATAGTTACTGCCATTCTCACACATTATTTTCTAGTCTCCTACCAAATTAACTTAAGAGACTTGGCAAAAGTGATTGTAGAAATGTTAAGTTTTGTCAGAAAAATTTAAACAAGTATTTTAAAAACCAAAATTGTACATGTAGTTCTTTTACTTTTTGCATCCTTGATCAAAGTGGGATTGGGAATTAACTACACATTGTTGAATGTATATATTGTACAATAAATAACATGAAAACCCATTTAGAACCATCTACCTCCCAATCAAACTGAATGTTAGTGTGTTCTGCAAACCTATGTAACTGTAGCTGTAGACAAATTCATGATACAGTGATGAATATAAATGTCCTTACCCATATCTTAAGAGGAGAGACAACGTGCTAACATAATCCAAGCTGTAGTTTCTTCATTCCCATAACCCAAGACCTCATTGATCCAGTTTACATTACTCACCGTTGACTAAACCACTTCACACCACTGAACCACCTCAATCCACATAAACCCCCCCAATAAATGCAAGGCAGGGATTGCAGAGCACCAACGACGACGTCACCTCCGACCAAAACCCAGGGTGAGATGAAGTCCCACACTAATGGCTGCCAACAAAGCCCCCACTCCATGGCTAAGTACACACCTAGGGGAACTGTGTGGTGAGCAAACCCAAACTCAATGTACCTCACCCATTCTGCCCAGATTATTCAAATGCCCCGTCGCCCTTTGTGCTCCCATAACACCCCCCATGCCAGGAGGATTTCGAGCGTAAAAATCCATCTGAATGGGAGAGTGGAAAAACAGAGTTGGGATAATCTGTCTGAAATTGGGTCAAAACCTTGTTAGAGGGATGTCCCTAGAGACTCCGGGAGAGAGAGACAAGTATACTGATAGTTGCTCGGCTCTCTTTTTTCTCACTATCCCTGGAGGTAGGCCGATACTACACAATCCAGAGGCATTTATTTGAACAGTATTGGGGGCATTCAGTCCATAACCTCTTACAAATAAGCCATCTCCTTGTGGGTCTGAAAGTCTTATTCTCTGTAAACTCCTATCATTTCTAGCGGATTGAATACGGTTTACTCGCTGACAAGCCTCACTGTGAGGAGTTCTTGCGGACAGCAACGGTGTGAGGATCAAACGCTTTGCTGACGAGCGCTCGACACCCTTCTCAGACTACAGTGCATTATCTACACACAGATGTATGTCACAGTTTGGGGGGGCTTATGTAGGCTGGTGTATACCCTGACTTTACAGTACAAGATCGTACATTCCACTTTTTAAATTGAATATGGTTCAAAGGAATACCTCAAGCTTTGCTATAGATGCAGTGATAATCCCAGATAGATGTTTTGTGCTGATTCTTTAGATAGTTTTGAAAAGTATTCAAATACTATAGATCTTAATCACAATGCAGCTCTCCTAGTATACAATAACAAACTATAACTGTGTACACAGGGTACCAGACAAGTACGGCCAAGGTGGCAACACTAAATAGTTTCAGTCAGTGCTCTGTACAACCATATGGTATAACAAACAGTGTTAATAACACTGAAGGAAACAAAGAACAAAATAAATATTGTAAAAAGTTTTCAAACAATTAGAATAAACACAGAGGAGAACTTGTTTTTGACACTCTCACCTTCCTTATCGTTGCCTCATTAAAGAGGAGGGTAAATAGCAAATATTTGATGCAAAAAACAGACATCAAAACCCCAAAAGTGGTTGAACGGCTACCAGAGATCAAATTATCAGCGACACCCAAGTTATCCCATGGTGGATTCTAGCCTGGTTAAGCAGAACACATTTCTCATCACCAGTCCCCATTGGGAGATATGACAACCAAGGCATTGAGAATCCCGCAAGGCTCAGGACAAGGCTTGAGGACAGGTGACTGAAGCCTTGCACAGGAGCTAGTTTAACCTCCCTGTCAGAAATGTTAAACAAATCTCCAATATCCTTGGGACACAGGCAACGGAATTAAATTCTACAAGGTGTTTTTCTTTTCTGTTTTCTTCAATGGCTGATAACAGTCATGTTTTTCTTTTGAGGATGGCACAGCAATGGTGTCTAGAAGAGAACACTCAGTTACAGGCCATGTTCCAAACCACAGCTTTGGCTCTTAGTTCTGGCTTAGGCCCAATCCACCTGTTTGAAGTCTAGTACTGAAGTGTACATTTTCAAAATTGCTGTCAGAGCTGGTTTTGTAAAAGGCCCTCGTCCACAAGAGACAAAGCCTATTTAACAAATTACCTGCAAACATTTTTATATAAAGAGTACTTATTTATGACACCAAACGGAAAAATCAGGCAGTTCTTGGACATAGTGAAATGGCACTATAAGTGAAGACGGCCGAGAGATCAGCCTTGATATCAATGTGATATGACGTCTAAAAGGCATTGTACACGTTTGGTAATTGGAGCCTATTGTTTGTTTCAAACCTATATAGTTGTAGATATATACCATAAAACTAAAATTTCATTTCAAAAGGTGGTAGCGTTTTTGAGATATTGCCAAAAATCTGGAGCGGTTATGTCCACGCAGGAAGAAAAGTCTGCATTGGAATATACACTCTGAGAAGCGTTACGCGTAACACTTCTCAGATTCAAATGTTTTGGGGGATAAAAAGTGATATATTTTTCCATAACCGCAGTACTTCGAAATGAAAAGTTTCTCAAAATGCATTATACTATCAAAAGCTGCTGTACTTTTTACCAAGTAAGTTTTTACTGCCATTAATTATCAGAGTCATTACCAAACGTGTACGATAGCTTTAAACATTTCGTAGGAGTTACTTGAAAGCTCTTATTCTCACCATTTTGATGAGCAAAATAAACCCAGTTTTTAGTTTTGGCAGGAAGTGCCAGCCATGGGATTGTATGCATGTCAGCATCACCATTCAGACGGTGTCAACCAACAAAAGTGAAACAAATTCTCCGACAACGGATATTTCTGTGTTAAACAGTTTTCCGTTCCTCAACGGGTGGTCCTCTAAGTTCACTAATCAACTTGTTATCTCTTTTGTATCAACAGTCAAGAGCCCAAATCAATATGTGATTTGGGTTAAATTAGCTTCTTTGTATTTACACTGTTGTTGTGTAGCCGGTTCAGCTGTTACACAAGCAACATCTGCTTGGCTTTGCTAGTTTTTAAATTTTGAAGAGATAAATTAAAGGTAGGGTCATCGTTTTGTTTTGGACATCATAATGTTGATTTATAGGCAAAATTTTACAGAAAGATACAATAAAAGTCACCTGTGAAAGTTTCACTTGAATGCACTGTCTACTTGTTTAAAACAGCAAAAACCTGTAACGGTATTTTCATCAAGAACATCGAATCCATTTATGTTTTAATAGCGAGATGAAAAAGCACAGTGACTGCAAACTTTACCCAAGTATGGGAAAGTTTCAGTGAAAGACATTCAAATGATCATAAAATAAATTTCTATTTCAAATCCTTTGCCATCATTGGTCAAAAAAACTGAATCATGAAAGTTAACTCTAACAAAAGACACCAGTGAAAACCACCCAGATGCAACACTGTTCACATGAAATGTCTTTCCCAAACAGACTTCCAGCTGATAAACGATTTCCATAAAAAAAATTAACGAACAAAAGTAAACAAAAACTTAATACATTGGCATTGTATTCGTGAGACAAATAAGTACAAGCGTTTACATGAATTATGGATGGAGTCAATTTTTAGTGCAGTTTAACGGTTTTACATACATCCAGTTATGATACATAGGCCTACACAAAAACAGAGTCTATTCAACCATGGATGATGGATCTTCACTGACACAGTCTGCCAAGTTTCCCTGAAAGGTAACGCAAAATCAAAAGTAGCCCATGTTTACTTCAATAGGCTTAAATGCATCCACACTAGACAACAACAAGAACACCTAAAGCCTAGTCTCACCCCTCACCTCCAAATTGGGAACTCAACCATGGCTGGTATTTTTAATGAGCAATGTTGGCACGCTCTGACGACCCCACATACAAAATCCGTTTAATCCTTGTCTGGATAAAGTGGGGGGGGGGGGGTTTAGTGTTGGAAAGCTCGGGGTTTTAAAGCCATCGACAGTAAACAGCCCTTATAAATCAATGAGTGCGGACTCCCTCAGGCTGTTGTTAACACCACTTCAAACCAGCATGATAACCCATACCTCAAAAGGCTGGTATTGGAGTTGGAACCTTGTCAACAACCTCCCCCCCCCCCCTCTTCTGAAAAAAAGGAAACCCACAACATGCTCTTCCTTCCCCCAATCATAGACACAATAAACCCCTTATTAAATTGGAAGACATAAACATTACTAAGAAAACCCACGCATTGCATTCCGACAGGAAGCACAGCAAGTACTCTCTCACTGATTGTTCCGATTGACAAGATGGTCCTAATAGGGCGACGCAGTCTCCCCATGGAGGCAGGACAACCTCATGGCTTCCACAGCAAACATGCTTATCTTTTTGTACAATTAACTGTGAAGCCCCATAACTTACAGAAGAAGCTAAATTGAGATGATTCAAACAAACAACAGGCTTGTCGCTCAAAATGACTTTTACAAACCGTCAAATGTCATTCCTTAACAATGGGGGGATTATGAAGAAATCATTACAAGTGCATCAACCATAAACACTAATGGCGCTCTTCAGTCAGAGACCTTTAGCATTTGGTGGCCATCTTTAAAAGGTTCCCTGCACTCGAATACAATTATACCTCTCAAAATTGAAACCTACAAAGGGCACCAGACTATTCTGGCCACCGATCAAAGAAATCAAAAAGCATGTCAATCAAATTTGATGACAGCCTTCCTTTTCTCTGACCTTTTGGCAAAACATTATTTCACATTAAAAACTGACCAAGAAGACTTTTAATGACAGAAGGAAACACTTCATTTAAAAAATAGAAAAAAATGAAATGATAAAATACTTATTCCAGTTTCTGAAAAACAGTCACATTTTCTTTCTTTTGAAGACGATCCCAGCAAAACCTTGGGCATCTACTCCAACCGCCTTCCACAGGGCCATCACATTTCCCCCACACAAAAGAGATAAACCTCCTTTAGTTAACGTTCCATAAAAACAACCTGACAAAGAAAAGGATCTTGACCACCTTCGCCACAAGAGGGCAGTATGATAAGAGCACCATGAATGGATTAATGTACATGTACATTACATTCTAAACTCCCTATACATGAATCCATTGGGGGTCCTCTGCTACTACTGCCTTATACACCACACAAGCCAGACATAATACAGTTATCTCTCTAACCACACTGCAGTTATATACAGCCTTAATCAGTTACTCAATTAGGAGTGCATTAAGAGCACAGCCAGTGTTTATTGATTTTAATGCCTTGGCTTAATTTGATTACAATGGCCCCTAATTGACCAATTAGGTGACCAGACTTATAAGGCTGGCATTCACTCAGTGGGTGATACCACTCTGGGTAGCAGGGGTGTTCTTTGGGTAGGGGGCGAGGTGTTGATTGAATGGAAGACACACCAGTACCATAGCATCCCAGTCAGAATACAAGAAAATATGACGGAATAAAGACACTAGCTACGATAATCTCAACTTATCAGATGCTTACGCAAACCAAAATGGACGTTATTAGAAAGGAAACAAAAACCGTACACATCATGGAAGACAGATGGACGGACACACCACTCAGCAAATACAACAAACAAACAAATAACACATGAGCTGATAATACACTCTGGAAAACTGAAAATAAACCTTGATAGCAGTGCAGGTTTAAGGCTAAGTAGGAAAACCATGAGGAAAACACAGCATTTGTACAGTGTGACAAAGACTTGTGAGAACATCTCTCATGACTCAAGACATAACAACTGCTGTAAGACAAATACATAAGATAAGATTACCATCTGATGTACATTTCAATCAATGAAAAGGATACCTCTCTCATAAATTGTCAAATTTCTTAGAATTCGACAGAGAAACCATGCCATTGGGCAGATTGTTTAATACTATACACTTACGCAACGCATGGGAAATTATATTGAAGAAAGATTTATATTGACTGATTGACACTGAATCTTGTTTCTCAAGCCAATACGGAGCCTGCTTTTCAATAAACCGACTGGTTCACCTAATAAGTCATAGATACATGTGCATTTTACTGGAATGTTAAATATGGCTGAACAGTTTTTGTGTGACTAGATTCCAACCATAGTGGCAGACACAAACAAACACCAACCCACCAACCCATACACCTTTCAAAAAGAAAATCATCACTTCTCCAGTCTTACCTTCAGGTTCCAAGCAGACAAGAGTCACACAAAATAAGAATCCTGCACAAACAGTATGATCCAATACCCCAGAAAAAATAAATAATCCTTTATGGGTTGACTGGGGGCTGGCAATGGATAAACGGGTAGAGTTAAGATGTGCTAACTACCACTGCTGAAAGCTTTGTATACAACTGAGTGCTGTGGACACAGGGTCTCGGGGCAGCTATGGTGAGCTGGGGTAACACACGTTGTCAATGCGGTGAACAGCACAGTCAGGATTCTTTGTATCAAGCAGCTACTTATTCAAAAACACGCTGAATGGTTCGTGTATATCCACAAGCTACTTCCAGAAATCCGACTCCTGGTTGTGGTATAAAACAGTTGTTTAATGTGTGGACGATTGTCAATGAGGAGTGAGTACCAGCACGTTGTCAATCTCACTGGGTTGGATCCGTTCCAATGATGGCATAAATTCAGTCTAGTCCTTCAGATTTTCATTCCATTGATTTGTACTAGATTGGCCCGTCGTCAGCATACACTGCAGTAGGGGTACTGGCTTTACAAAAAGCCACGTCTCTTTTCATTCACTGCACCGGCTGCGGTGACTATGCACAATGTATGGCAGATGCAGTATCCATTTCTTCTCTTCATAATACAAGTATTCAAGCTCTGAGTCCACAAGGCACAGCATGCATCACACACACGTAACACACGGTCGTCGTTGGGGCCCCAGTCAGCGATCATCAGCATACATCCACCACCGACGCCGCTCGCTGATCCATATGACCCAGTCTCCTGCTTTGAATCAGCCAAACGACACACCTGATAATGCTGGCTGCAGCAACTAATTAAACCAGTCCTCACGCAGCCCCGGCGTTGATATTCACTCCTGGGTCCGGCCGACACCTTGGGAGCTGTGTGGTGTTGACACAGTGAGTGGGAGGCAATAGCAATGCATCAACAGAGCCCCTCTGCACAGTCAAGGCGTCCTAGTCGTGGCATATTAAAGGCACAAAGTGGGAGGAGTCCTTGGGATGTTTTCCTACTGCTGTTGACAAAGGGGCAACCGGAGTGGCTGCCATGCATGGCCCTAGTGCTTATCAAATGGAGCAGAAACTCCTATGGTCTCTTTATGTCTTCATCAGGGCTTTCAAGGGGAGGAATGGAGACTATGTACACATGCACACAAACTCATTGCACAGGAATTAAAGGGCAAATGTATATAAAAGGGGGCCAGGCACTAATGGAGCAAGCACAATATTACACCATTCAATAAACTGGGTTTATACAAGGCGATAGCAAACAGATTGCCAATAACAGTAGTTGGCACTAAAACCAAAAGGGTCAATATTTCTATTGAATTGTAACAGATGGCTTTTCACCAAGAAATGTTTTCATTATTTCCCTAAATAGGTTCCAAGTCAACCATAACACGTCTACCAAGTGGAAAATCAACTCTTTCGGGCAACGTGGGTTGAAATAAAAATATTCTCTCCATTATAGATGAAAAGGAAAAAATGATAATTGTGTATGACAAATATGTCGGTGACACTGACTAAGAAGGCCCGGATTGGTTGTTAATAACTTTAGCCTGCAACTGGGGAAGGTTGACTGCACTGGAACTAATCCGATTAAATCCCAAACTCAGTAGATCTGTGCAAGGCCGAGTGAGTGTAATCAGTAAATTATGTTAACCAAAAGAGATTTGGTTTGATCGGAATTCAATGGTCTAATGGGCAAAATGGTTTGGCAGTGTGCGACATAACGCAAAGGACAACCAAACACCAGGGGGATTTTGATGCGGGGCTAGACAGGTGGCCACAACCTTGTTCTCAATTATTGAATGTGGACAGTTTAGAAGGGCTTACTAAAAAAGCTTTTTCGTCCCTGTTTAAAATAAATATATATCATAAAAAATCATCCTCAGATTGTAAGATTGTAACAAGATTTTACACAAGAGTTTTTCATTGATTAGTCATCAAGCTTTCAAAATAATTTTACTCCATCCAAAAAATTATTGCTTTTTTTAATAATTAATCAGCGAGATAGAAAATTAAAGACAGGGTACAAACTTAGTAACAGCTCAGTTTCAAAACAAGTCACATACATGTATGTTTTTCCGAAGTTCATTTGTTCTCTCCAGAAAATTTGAAGCACAAAATGACTGAAATGACTGGACTAACCGTTCTCAATCAAAAATGTATTTAAAATGTTAATCCTTTTCCTTCTCTAAAACTAATACAAACAGCTGAAGAAAGGTGCTGAGCAGCAAGAAACCACTGAGGATTCTGATGCTGGACTAAGATGAGTAAGAGACAATCAGAGGCTCTCAAGATGGCATCAGCTGAAGACAACCTCTCGCATTCTACTACTTCTGCGAAAACTCCGAAAATCTTACTTAAATTAAAACAATTGTAAACAATGCTCTTTGCACCGTTACTCTGTCTCCAACATTCCGTTCTGTTGAAATCATTTTGCAAACTTTTCTAACATGAGCCAACTCTTTCCAATCCTCTAGCCTTTGAAATATTCATAATGTTGGGTACAAATGTCTTGAATAGAAGAGATGATACATGGCATTACGTTTTCAAATAATGCTATCTATCCTCAAAATATAATTGCTGCTGAAAATAAGAAAATACAAATTCACAAAAATTGTGCTAAACCCCAAAATAGCCAGCTAAAAACAAAATATACAAATTATGAATCACACACTATTTCTGTCTGTCAGAAATCCAAAACCCACAGCATATTCAATGGAGCCAAATAAAAACCCATCACACTGATAACTGCAATCCCATTTCCTGTTTCAAATTCCCAAGATTCATGCCCTGCCAGAAAATAACCTGCACTTTCGATTCATTCGGCGACTTTAATGCAACTCACGGCATTGTACCTCATAATAATACACAGTGATTTACTGATTTGCTGTTATTGGATTGTCATTTTCTTTCTTCTTTGTCATATTTTTTTCTCCTTCTCTTCATTCTGTCTGTCTCTTTTCAGTGGGAGAAATCTTAGCGATACTCCTGGTAGGGTGGTACATCCGGAGGCTACGCGGGTTACAAATGATGCCCCAACCCTGTAGGGAAACCTCTTAGATCCCTTCGAAAGAAAAACATCATTTCTCACATAAAAACACTCTGCAACCATTGTTAAAGGCCTGCTCGGTGAGGAGCTACAGCCAAGAAAGATGCTGGCAACAAACACACACATAAAAATAAAAAAAAATCTGAAATGAATGGAGTTTACCTGGAGGCGGGAAGGGCATTAGTGCAATGCCCTGCGCTTGTTTTAAAGTTAAAACTGTGATATTACTGAGCGGGGGTACCGGCGCTAATAAAAGCTCCCATCAGCACTAAAGCAGAAGAAAAGCCTGAGAGGGACACGTTTTTTTTTCCCCCTTCTCTGTCGTCTCCCACTCGCTACATTGGGTCTGGTATCCAATGCAGACATGCCCTGCCTGACTGCATTGAGCTGTGGTTTGTCACCAACTCGGATGAGAAATAAAAAACTGCTGGAGGCTGCTTTACTAGAGCGGATGTGTTCATATAGGCTTATTAATCACCCACAGCATCAAATGAGGAATTATTTGTTAAGGCTGGGCAAGACTAAAAGCCCCCCCCCCCCATTGAGGAAATGCCCCCGTATGCCTGCAATCAGAGATGCGGACAAGAGATAAGCATTTTTTTCTTTCTCCCCCTTTCTTGTCGGTCGGTTTGTCGGTCGGGTAAACGAGTATTGTTGTTGCACTGCATGCATCGATACTTGCAGGTCTTATTAATGTAATTTTAAAATATCTGCCTATTCAGCTTTTAAATGGATGTTTGATGTGCATCAGTTGATGAAGCTTGGGTCAATCGAAACCATGGCATTAAGGAGTGTGTCCTCTATGTCGAGGTTGATTTGAAATGAAGTGATCTACAACAGAATTGAGCCGCTGCTGTAGTGCCGTAGTGTTCTACCCAACCACATCTTGTGCCAGCTCGTATCCGAGTCACATTTCAAGCTTCGTGGGATATCCTAGATAGAGTCGGGTGTGAAGTTGTTGTAAACACACTTTTGTTTGAAGTTAACAAAACTTTCACTTTTGGAAAAAACAAAATTATACAACAATAGCACGCAAAGATTCCACAGAAATGAAACTCTCGGCTCAATTCATATTGACTTTTTTGATAACAGGTCTATTTTAAATTTAGGGTCATACAAATCAAAACGTTATAATCATATATTTAATGCACAATATTTGAATTTCTTTTTTTCAAGTAAGCATTTGTTTCACTGCCCAGTGTGTAAATTTTGAAATGATAAACAAATACCAGTACTTCTTTCATTAATAAAAAAAAGAAAGAAAAAGTTGCATTAAACAAGTCTTCACCGATAGACTAATTATAGATGAGGATGTTCAATGTGAAGAGTGGTATACACTGTAAACATGAGACAACCAATTAGGTATCATGGCAGCAGCTTTATAACACAAAAGAAACCTTGACTACATTCCCTACACATACAATGATAATGATACCAAACCTTCTCATTATAAAAACAGGAACTGACTATTTTCCTTCCTGCGTTAGTTTGGTTCCATTTTCCTAAATTGAAAACAAACAAAATGGCCACCCCAACTATGATGAAGCTCACAGCTCTGGGGCCAATTTCATAGCGCTGCGTAACGGTAAGAAACTTTTCGTGCAAACTATAGCAGAAAAAAAGTGCTTAAGCATAAGCATATTTAACACGTTAGCAAGAAAATTAGGCGACCGGCTTGCGTGTTCACCATGGATTTACATTGTTACGTCATTCATTTTCATACAGTAAGCACCGGAAGGTTAGCATGCCTTTTTGTGTGCTTACTGTTAGCAGCGCTATGAAATGGAAACTCACGCAGTCAGCACAAAATCGGCCGTTAAGCAGCTCTGTGAAATTGGGCCCGGATCTTCTGAAGTACTGATTCTTGCATACTTGATCCTCAATCTCCCAGTTGTTTAACTCTGAAACCATTAGTTTCCATCCCTTAAAAGCATCACATGCAAACCAGACTAGACGGATCCTAGTAATCCCATCGCTAATTCCCCTCGCTAATCACTAATTCCCTCGCTAATTTCCATCGCTAATTCCGACTTGTTACGCATGAGACAAGAGTCCGTCTTAATGAGATAAACGAGAGAGCCTGATACCATGTGCTTAAAAATACCCACACCAATTCTAGGAGAATATATAGAACGCCAGGTGATAACCTGACACAAAATGGAGAAGCATTCAAACGAGCGACGACAGAGTTCCTGGAGTTAAGTCAGCTATGATTTCCCCCAGTCATCCATCAGACAGAAGCTGAAGTCACATGCCCCAGTGTTAGATCCCTTCTTGAGGGGAGGTCGCTACAGATCACCGAAGGTGTGAATAGACTGCGCCAATCACTGACCTGCTCTGGTCTTGCAATGGACCGATACCCTCCCGCCTTAATTCATTGCCAATACCGATGAATGTTTATAAGAACATCGACCCCCCCCCCTCGTTCTCTCTCTTTAAGTCTTCTCTTTTCTTCACAGAATGCCGGTCATGGCTTCTGTTTGTTTTATATTCAGATTATACCTCCACGAAGAAGCTCACAAACAAACAAACCCCACATCTGTCAGATCAAGCACACTCCAGTGGAGTGTAGCCAGTCTTGTTTATATGTCCACCATTGCTAATCTTACAAAAATAAATATAATAAAAAACACTTGAAATAAATGTAAACTTTGAACTGGATTAGGGACTTAAACCATATTGAACTGTGGTTAGTAAGTCAAGCCAATTTCAGATGTACATGTAATATGTAACTTAAAGGCAAAATATACCTTTGGTTTTTTTAACCATCCGATTGTTTTAATCCTTTATAAATGTAGATATATACAATAAAATGTAGATTTATACAATAAAACTAACCTGTGAAAATTTCATTTCAAAAGGTCGTAGCATTTTTCAGATTTCGCAAAAAATCTGGAGCGGTTATATCCATGCAGGAAGAATAATCCATAATTGGAATGCACAATCTGTAAAACCTTTCATGCAAAAACATTTCTCAGATTGTAATATTTATGAATCCCTCTCTTTAAAACCTCATTCCTTTGAAGGGAATTGTTTCTCAAAGTGTTATACATTATCAACAGCTGCAGTGCTTATAACCAAGTAAGTTTTTATGGTCATTCAATTTTGGAGTAATTACCAAAGGTATACCCTCGGACCTTTAACCTTATTCTGAATTGAGTGTATGTAGAAATTAAAAGTTCATGCAATGATCAATCAAAAGTTTTATGACATGTGGTACTGGTACGTTTAATATTGTACAGGGCAATTCAGTTCATTTTTTTTTTCTTTTTCACAGAGCAAGGCCAGTCCTTGCTCTATATGATAATTTGAGTCCCACTACAAAAGAATCTCCAAATGGAAAATAGCATAGGCTTATCTGCCTTTCATTTGGTCGCCTTTCTCCGGGTCAAATCTCTTTAACAACTCATCTATCCATGTCCTATTTGTTTGTTGTGATAATAATCGGCAAGCAAAAAACACTGGCGTTAGTTTCTGTTGACAGTCACGCATCACTTGAGGTGTTTCTTTACAATCTCTTACACTCTGCATTTCCAGAAAGGTTTTAAAAAACATCCCTACAGACCTTTCTGCTCATAGGCACCTTACACAATTTAAATTACTTGACACAATAAATTTACTTGCTGATTCAATTCCTGTTTCTTCACACAGTCTTCTAAAACAAAATTAACAATAAAAAATTCAATTCTGAAAAAATACTTAACGAGTTTTGGACATGGGCATAATCGGTCAACGACACAATGAGTTACAATTTTATTGATGTAAAGCTTGACTGCAGATTCAACCAAATCACATGGTTGAACAGAAAAACAACCCCATCTGTACTTAAGTCAATTTTAAAAGAGAATTTTAACAAGCTACCGTGCATTAAATCATTGTCAACTGGCCGTTGTATAAAATATTTAAAGCACAATAAAATAACAACTGACAAAAAATGGATAGCTTTACAAATCAGAAGTAGTGTTTATGCATTTCATAGTTGACATTATTCCGTCCTCCATGAATTTATGGACTTAAAAAGAACAGTGACCATTGGAGATCATATGAGGATTGGCTTGCTTGAATTTTCATGTAGTTTTTTTAAAGGTTATTTTAAATAAAGGTTCTGAAATGTTTTAATGTATGAGGTTATTTGTGTGCGCGAGTCAACCTAGCCCTGGTTGAATTTATTTGTTCATTCCAATCGTACATATATATACAGTGAATTAAAAGCTAACTGAATATTTTACTTGAGTTGAATTTCTCTTTTGGAACACACTTTACCACAAGTGCTACAAAAAATCTTAATAAATATGGCATGATCTTAAAGATTTTAAAATCATTTATGAAAAAATATGAAAGTTTGCCAGAAGTTCCATACTAGGACTGAGAAGATTTCAAAACATAGCAATGGATATATCCACGACTTTCTTTCCAACAACCGAAAGCAACAAACTGAAGTTCTGCCATCCAGGTAATAGCGTTTATCCATGCGAAAAGCTCCTGCCTCTTATTCCGGATGCATAGACGGATATTTTACCAACTAGTAGGACTGAGTTGACCTTCTCTTTAAAAGAAGAATAATTTAGGAAAGTGCTCTCCATTCGGTACACCCATCCCGCTTATTGAACATGTAAATCACGCAACATACCTCTTACAGAGCTGATTTGATAACACTTGTATTTCAGACGCTTCCATGACTCAGTGAATGCAAGACACACAGAAGAAAAAGACGACAACGGGGGAGAAAAAAATTTGAAAAGATACACACAATACACATTACAAGAAGAGAAACGGAATATTGATAGAAGGTCACTGCACCGTCGATGTAAAAATACAAGTACTTGAGAGACTGGGACAAGTTTACCTCTTCACTCCTGAGATGTGCCGAAACCTCTTGGGTTGTCTTTGTGAAAACATACAAGATGTCATCGCTTGGCTGAGTGTTATTGTAAGGGGGGAGAAGTCCCGTTACGGTTGGTGCCTCGCGAGTGTACTGCTGAGTCTATGGGAGACGCTCGTTGAATGGCAAGTGGAATTGGCAATCACGTTTGGGTTTCTTTTTCTTCTACCCGCTGTTTTTTTTCCTTCCCTCTGTTTCTTGGCTTTCTCAGGGTTTGTGGAAGTGGATATAATGGGATGACGGTTTGTGGACTTGCATGGACTGTTTTGAATGATTATGCATGTGAAGAGACTGGGTGGACAAGTGTGATAGGGTATGCCTTTCTTAAAGGGAGGACACTGTTCTGGTTTTGGGTAGCATACTTGCAGTCTAGTCCTCTAGTTTGAAAAGACACTGTTCTGGTTTTGGGTAGCATACTTGCAGTCTAGTCGTCTAGTTTGAAAAGACACTGTTCTGGTTTTGGGTAGCATACTTGCAGTCTAGTCCTCTAGTTTGAAAAGACACTGTTCTGGTTTTGGGTAGCATACCTGCAGTCTAGTCTTCTAGTTTGAAAAGACACTGTTCTGGTTTTGGGTAGCATACTTGCAGTCTAGTTTTCTAGTTTGAAAAGACACTGTTCTGGTTTTGGGTAGCATACTTGCAGTCTAGTCTTCTAGTTTGAAAAGACACTGTTCTGGTTTTGGGTAGCATACTTGCAGTCTAGTCCTCTAGTTTGAAAAGACACTGTTCTGGTTTTGGGTAGCATACCTGCAGTCTAGTCTTCTAGTTTGAAAAGACACTGTTCTGGTTTTGGGTAGCATACTTGCAGTCTAGACTTCTAGTTTGAAAAGAAACTGTTCTGGTTTTGGGTAGCATACTTGCAGTCTAGTCTTCTAGTTTGAAAAGACACTGTTCTGGTTTTGGGTAGCATACTTGCAGTCTAGTCTTCTAGTTTGAAAAGACACTGTTCTGGTTTTGGGTAGCATACTTGCAGTCTAGACTTCTAGTTTGAAAAGACACTGTTCTGGTTTTGGGTAGCATACTTGCAGTCTAGTCTTCTAGTTTGAAAAGACACTGTTCTGGTTTTGGGTAGCATACTTGCAGTCTAGACTTCTAGTTTGAAAAGACACTGTTCTGGTTTTGGGTAGCATACTTGCAGTCTAGACTTCTAGTTTGAAAAGACACTGTTCTGGTTTTGGGTAGCATACTTGCAGTCTAGTCCTCTAGTTTGAAAAGACACTGTTCTGGTTTTGGGTAGCATACTTGCAGTCTAGTCCTCTAGTTTGAAAAGACACTGTTCTGGTTTTGGGTAGCATACTTGCAGTCTAGTCCTCTAGTTTGAAAAGACACTGTTCTGGTTTTGGGTAGCATACTTGCAGTCTAGACTTCTAGTTTGAAAAGACACTGTTCTGGTTTTGGGTAGCATACTTGCAGTCTAGTCCTCTAGTTTGAAAAGACACTGTTCTGGTTTTGGGTAGCATACTTGCAGTCTAGTCTTCTAGTTTGAAAAGACACTGTTCTGGTTTTGGGTAGCATACTTGCAGTCTAGTCTTCTAGTTTGAAAAGACACTGTTCTGGTTTTGGGTAGCATACTTGCAGTCTAGTCTTCTAGTTTGAAAAGACACTGTTCTGGTTTTGGGTAATATACTTGCAGTCTAGTCTTCTAGTTTGAAAAGACACTGTTCTGGTTTTGGGTAGCATACTTGCAGTCTAGTCTTCTAGTTTGAAAAGACACTGTTCTTGTTTTGGATAGCATACTTGCAGTCTAGTCTTCTAGTTTGAAATAACCAAATCTGAAAACCATTCTGTTTGGAGAGACTAAGATGTTGCAAACAATACAATCATGCGTCAGTTTCTTCCTGGAATAATTTCAAAGTTGATGTATGAAGGCAGGCCTGAAGATGAGCAAAGTACACTGTTTCGAAACATGTAGACAATACCAACGGCTCTTCTCAGAGCCAATACTCCTTCAAAAGAGAAATTTCCACTGGGTTGTAACCTGCAAGATTTACTAGAGATATTTATTTCTTGATGAATGTACAAGTAAAGCTGTTTTACATTTCAACATGAATGGCCTGGTTTCCAGTATGTGACACAATGCAGGGAAAGTGAAAGTGTTATTTTGATTAAACCCCTCCCCGGATAAAAATTGAGTCACCTAAAAAAGGGGTCAGAATTTGCCCTTATTCATGCTTCCATAACTTCATTAAAAATGGAATTCAGTAGAGTGTGGGACTAATAATAATAATTCAGGACATTTACATAAAGTTTATCTTTGCCTGAAGCAGTCCCTTAAAATTACAATGTGCTTTGGTCCAAGTTACAGCCAAATTTATTTCCAACATAGCCTATGCTGTACCTTAAAAAAA
The DNA here is from genome assembly GCA_021014325.1 of Plazaster borealis. NCBI lineage: Eukaryota > Metazoa > Echinodermata > Asteroidea > Forcipulatida > Labidiasteridae > Plazaster > Plazaster borealis. The sequence goes on from CM037473.1 coordinate 1,323,270, forward strand.
AAACTAAATAAAAAAATTGAAAAAAAAACACATGATTTGCTCTGAAACTTGGACATACTCATATTATTTACAATTAAAAAAATTGATATAAATTTCCCCTCATGATCTGTTTTTATAAATGTGCTGTCCATTTTTACCTTACACATGTAAATGCAAAAAAAAAAGGCGGTTTACAACAGAAGCCATTCCGATTTATGTCTATTTTTATGAGACAAAATGGTGAGACATAGAATTCACATTGGATGCACCGTCATGACAACAAATGTTCATTATGACTACTAGTAATATTTTACCAATTGAGTGAGTATTGTGTACATAAATTGTGTACATATGGTGCATTAACACAGGTGTAGCTGTAAATATCAGCTCTTTCGATGTTGATTAATTTTATGCTGTATTGATAAAAAAGAAGACTTGATAAATATTTATCATCTGACACAAATTCAATATCATCAGAAGACTATAAAATGGCATCTGTTAACGGTGGCACCATATTTTTTGCTTCTTTCAGACTAAAATATGCGTCGGAGAGCCTTGTTTGATTCCAAAGCGCCGTGGCAACCCTCATTCCAATCATCAAGCTCCATATTTGGTTTTTAACGTCAAGCACAAATATTGTGGCATTGCAATGAGGCACGTAGAAACTATTAAATAAAGTGACATAAATTTGACATCTGAAGAATAACACAGCTCGCAAAATGATGTAATTTGGGCTGGTCTTGGACCTGTCAGATGCCAGAGAGTTACTATTTACTTCCAATTGGACATCCACGTGCGTTCATTTCTTCCAATTCCGACCCGTTATATTAAATTTAGCTGGTCTATTACCGCTGATAAAATTCAATACGAGCTAGTAAATGAACGGATAGCAAATCAATAAAGTATGCGGCGGCTAAATTTAGAACATTTTTGCCCCAGATTGAATTGTCTGAGGGTATAATTTGTCTTGTAGTAGATCCCAACACAACCTGGAATAGCATACCTCTAGGTTTGGTCCTGCTCAAGACAATCATTACATCTATTCTTATGCAAGTAATCATATCATAAAGATCCTTATTCCAGGTTTGAACTTTAATGGTTTCTTAACCCTTTAGAGACCATTCTTTTATATATAATCATCACCATACGCCCAGACATGAGTTTTATAGGTGATTTTTTGAAACAAGTTTCTGAAAAAAATATAAAACAGAAATTTGGTATTGTTTTAGAAACATACCGTAGATACTGTGTTAACATGAGAAACATGGGAAATGTCTATTCAGGTCATGAGCTGTACTTTGACCTTTTTAGTTGAGTGGAAGTAGGTCAAATCTTGCAGCCATTCTGGGCCGCTATGGGCATATTGGTACAAGCCCTTTCCGGTCGCTATGGTCTCTAAAGGGTTAAAAAGGTAGGGTCATAGATTGGTTTTTGTCAATGCTGATTTATAGGCAAAATTATAAATAAAGATACAATGAAAGACACATGTGAACGTTTCAGCTGAATACAGTGTCTACTTGCTGAGAAAACAGCAAAAAACTGTCACCAAGACCGTTCACAAGACCGTTGAATCCATCCACATTTAGCGAGGTGACAGCGGGTACCAACCGCATCTCTAGCAGCAGCATTCGCGAATGGACACCAACCCTCAGAAATCTGAGAAACAATTCATGCATGAATCATTTCTCAGATTCAAATGTTTATGGGTGAAAAATTATCAAAACCATAGTACTTCAAAGGGAATCGTTTCTCAAAATAGTTTATAATATCAACAGCTGCAGTGCTTCTCACCAAGTAAGTTTTTAAGGTCCTTAATTTTTGGAGTATTTACCAATCTATGACCATACCTTTAAACATTGATCAAAAAGGAACAGAAGGACTACAATCTTCTACTGCCTCGAAAAGGAGACTTTTTAGAGACTTCAGGTTTAGTTTTGATGATAATTATCAGGAAAATAAATTGTACACTTTTTTTCTTTGAAAGCTTATGTGAGAAAAAGTTGGTATTGGTAGAATGTGTCTGTCATCAAAAGGAAAACTGTGTTAGCATCAAAATGTCACACAACATAATGGTTTGTGTCAAAGCACAAGAAACACAACATTTTATGATGCAAATAGAATTACACATCATAAAAAAATAACATAAAGAAACTGTTTTATTGAACATACATGTGGGCACCTTTTTCAACCACATTTCAATGATTTGGTTCCGTTCTGGTGAAACTATTAATGATTGGAATGAATGCTTTTTCCGCTGATGAACATCCCTGAAGTTGGGAGAGTCAAAGCGGCAAACAAATTTATCAGACTGAAAAAAGAAAAGAAAATTAGTTTTTCGTGGTAAAAAGATTGTCTCTGCCATTTTTAATAAAATATCACACTTAGATGAATGAAACTTTAATGAAAGAGACTGTCCTTGCAAAGAGGGCGGGAAAAAAAAGAAAAAAAAACACAAAAAAAACACAGTTGAGACTGTAGATTACATTTCATATCGATTTCAAAGTTATTCTTGTTCAAAATATATGCAAGCATCTATGACGCTCGGAGACAAAACTTTGTGTCATTCAGGCTCCAGGCAATCGTGAAATCGATGCTAGCTCTGGCCGTCTTTATTCCCCATTGTATCTGGCCTAAATGCAAAATATATCTGCGGAGTCAACAAAAGGGAGTTCCAAAAGCGAGCTCCGAGAGGCAAATTAAAGAGTTTCCTTGTCAATAATTCAGAACGCCTGACGGTAGAGAAACTACTTGCATGAAGAAGTTGAACAGGACAAACCCGAGTTGACATTTCAGATGAATTGTAACGTACAATATATCCAGCCTAGATGCCGAGAGCGACACGCTGCGATACGTTAATATCCCGAAACAGACGTTCGCAGTTAAACGCCTGCAGGAGAACGCTGATATTTTTTCAAGTCATAAAAGGACAGGAAAGATAAATACACTCTCTGTAGGCCAGCCATTTTCCCCCTCTCTTCCCCCCCCCCCTGTTGAAAATTTGATTTTCGAATCAGGCAGCAGTCAATTTACAATTAAGCAAGATGTCTATCCTACAGGGATGGGTAGACTGAGTTATCGACTGGAAACGGGTATAAAGTAAATGGGAAAAATGGTCACTGCCAACTGCAGCAAGTTGGGCTTATCAAATCACAGCTTTTGGGGTTTTCTTTTTAGGCTGCAGGCAAGATTTGTTCATCTTGGTGTGGGAGATATTAAACAGAATCTTATTCAACACGCGGTTGAGTAATCCGTCATCCAGTCACACCCACCATCTTAGCAATGTAAATGTTGATAACAACAGAAACAAAAAGAGGTTTTTGACACAGAGATGTTCAGCAGAAAAAGGACGATTGATTTGCTGTTCCGCTGACCCGTCTCAGCTAAGCCTGTCTTTATCCATTATAAAAACAATTTCCCCAAGCAGAAGTTGATCCCTTCATTTAAATTTTGTTCCAGTAACAAATATTATTTCCAATAAATCAGCACCAGTCTCTGTAATAAACAAATTGAGTTAACCCTCCAGGGACATAATACGCATTGTATAACCAGCGTATATCACTTGCGTAAAGACTGAGTGCAACACATGAAATTTGCCGCAGCGCTTGTAGTAGAAATATTTTGGGTGTAGACATTCATAACACTGGATTAGTAGCAAGTCGCAGTAAATTTATACATCTTTGTTTATGTATGAATCAAATCTAAATAGAAGCGATATGAGCCCCGCAAATAGAGACTCAAATTCAATACGGTGTGAGGATTACATTTCAACTTCGTATTGAGGAACTTTTTGTCGGGCCCGGATCTTCTTACACAATGTAATTCAGTGGACTTGAAGAGTTCAGTGTGTTAATTTCTGTCACAAATACTGACTCCTCTCACAGGGGGTTCTAGTTACCGAAATAACCCAGTACGATCGCATTCAGAAGGGCCTCATTATGCGCTACAATACACCTATAGATGTATTGTACTCTTCTCAATCCCCATGTGGGACAATAGCATTGATTAATAGGAGCCAGACTATTTTCTAGCTAGACCCAGTTATTGAATTGAGGTGACAATGCGAACTAAGCCATCTCTCTGAGCAATTACAAACTATTTTTAAATTAACAATCCAGTTTATTCCTGTAACAAACAGGACAGCAGCAATGCAGCAGAGAAACGCTTCAATTTCTGTGCTCTAAGCCAAATTGCAAATTACTGGCTAAAATATTAAACTAGTTTAGCGTTGTTTAATCCACAACATCAAATTGTTAAAGATATCATCAGGTGATATCGTTGCCTATAACATGAAACAATCAAGCCTGGTACCTAGGGGAGAAAGGGAGAAATCTTCAGGGGATAAGACAAACATAATCTGTGCCAAAATCCCCAAGCTCTGGGTCTGGATAAGGCTGCATTCACCATGAAGAATCTAAAAATGCTTCCAAAATGGCTGACAGAGAGTCCAAGTCTAAGCCATAAACAAAACCATGGTTTCAAAAAGGTCCTTGATGATTTAGTAATCTGAATCAACTTGTCATTAATTGTCACAACTATGAAACATTCCACTCCTTGCTGAAAGAAGAGAAAGAAGAAGTTTGATGTTCACCCCTTGAGGTTAAGGACTCTTGTAAACATGAGACAACGATCTGATTCAAATCTTGTACAAGACTCTGACACAACATGACCTGACAGCGCTACCCGTCCACGCACAATTTCCTTTTCCATTTTCCCAACACATGCCTCAATTATCCTGCAAATCCGTCCAAATTAGAACCCCAGTCACTCAGGGAAGAGACCCGGGCTCCCCCCAAGGGAGTCAGTTCAGAAGGCAAGGTGATGAAATTTTGCATCGCAACCCCGAGGGCGCTGTCATGCAGGGTGACAGCTAAATGCACGAGTGAAGGAGGTAAATGGAAACAAGGCATTTTTTCTATTTTTTAAGGGGGGGGGGGTAGTTGACAGCTCATAAAGTGAGAAGATAATGCAGTTAGTGGCTGTGCCTATGGTGTTAATCATGTGGTATCTTGACTTTCTCAGTCTTTTTAGCCAATGTGGTAGAATATTAACAGTACAAACTGCCCGAGTCCTTAAAGGTCTGAAACGCCTATACCACCACCACACCGTGGACCAAAACTTCAACCTCAAGTAGCCAAATGTATGGTCAACATGATAAGTCTGCAATAGACCAAAACGCTTCATTGTACCATGAAGGTTTTCCTCCTAAAGTATTCATTTTTGCATTCAGCAAAATAAAAATTACCACTTGTTTTGTTTTTTAAAACTCAGATTAAAAGTTCCCATAAAAGAGTCATTAACAAATATTGGAAAAAGGCTCGAGTGAAAGTTTCAAACAAAAGTTTGAAAGAGCTAAAGGTATAGACCTTAATCATTGTGTGGCCATCTTTGTTGGTTTCCCTGCTCACACAATGATAATGACAGTTCTTTTCAGCCCATTCAAAGGAACCAGACTGCTTTTTCCTTTCAACATCAGTTTGGTTGCAGTTGGGACAAATGGCAGAAAAGCAAAATGACCACAACATCAGGAAGGTCTCTTGATGAATTTAATTTGTTTTTACCCTTACACCGATGTGTATTTATGGGGCGCCGTTTGTCAATTAATTGTTTAGCGTATTTTTGACATGTTTTTACCATGGTTTGTAACAATTAGATGTAAACCATGGAGACTGAATCATCTCCAAAACATGGTTTATAAACCATGAAAATTTAAGCACCTTCAAAACATGGTTTATAAACCATGAAAATTTAAGCATTTTCAAAACATGGTTTATAAACCATGAAAAAATTGTAGCATCATAAAACATGGTTTACAAATCATGGTTTATAAACCATGAAATTGTAGCATTATAAAACATGGTTTACAAATCATTGTTTAAAAACCATGAAAATTTAAGCATCTTCAAAACATGGTTTATAAACCACGAAAATTTAATCACCTTCAAAACATAGTTTACAAATCATGGTTTATAAACCATGACAATTTATGTATTAAGCACTGTATACTCAGTTCTGTGAAAAAAATCCACAGGCAAATCACTCGGGTGGGATTCGAACCCACGATTCAAAATTAACATTTATTAAATCGTTGCGGTATCCACTGCTAAAACCTAGGATTCTAACTGCCTCTAGCCACTGGGCTAGCTCGGTGGTCTAGTGGTAAGACATCTGCTTACCCAAGTGATTTGCCTATGGATTTTTTTCACAGAACTCAGGAAAGTACTGAGTATACAGTGCTTAAAGGCACTGAACACGTTTGGTAATTGTCAAAGACCAGTGTTCTCACTTGGTGTATCCCAACATATGCATAAAATAACAAGCCTGTGAAAATTTTGGCTCAATTGGTCATCGAAGTTGCAAGAAAATGTTGAAAGAAAAAAACACCCTTGTTGTACAAATTTGTGTGCTGACAGATAGGAATAAAGGGCTTCTTGCAAGAAGTATTTTATTATTTTAGTGAGAAATTACCTCTTTCTCAAAAACTACGTTACTTCAGAGGGAGTCGTTTCTCACAATGTTTTATACTATCAACAGCTCTCCGTTGCTCGTTACCAAGTCAGTTTTTATGTTAATATATATTTTGAGTAATTACCAAACGTGTACAGTGCCTTTAATACACATCGGTGTAAGGGTAAAAACAAATTATATTTTTTATCCCCGATGCAAAATTAAGTCTCTTGATGAGTTTGAAAATACAAAAAATTACCACCATTGATTGATGAACCAGCAGAAGGAGAAGAAATTCTCACTGCACAAAATTACATCCAACAGCCATTTCCCAATATAAAAAAACCCCTTACCCAAGTGGTTTGATCACCAAGGTATGTATTAAGGGTTTATTTTGAGAATACCAGCAACACTGATCGACAATGGTCATTAAGCTTCATCGTAAAAGTGGTGTATATTTCCAATGTGTGGGCATGCTGTATAATTAAAAATATATTATTGCCTATACTATGGTGGGGACAAAGATAATGCTTTGTGAGTTTTACATCGGAATTAATACTGATGGATACTTGAGATAGTTTGTGCAATTAGATTGGATAAAATATGCTAAATGTGTGCTAATAGAACAGATTCTTTTAAATATTCTGCAGTTATACATTTCCCTAACGTTTTTCTGAACTTTGTTGGTTCTTGATTCATTCCAGACGTTTCGTTCCATCTTGAGAGATGATCTACGAAGTTCATTCATTTCCGGCTCTTTATTACATTAGGTTTTTCATCTTTAGTTTTGTGCTTTATTCGGGCTTCGATTTGTCATTTTTGTTTTTATTTTTTTATATTATTTATTGTATAAAAAGTTTCTTCGTATTTGTTCTTTTTTTATTATTTGTTATTTATTTGTTATCAAATAATAAACCACAAGGGAAACTAACTGGGTAAATTTTAAATGGTTTGGGGTTGAACAAAGAAATATTTACTGGAGCAGGATTTGAACCAATGACCTCCGGATTTACGTGCCGGCGCTCTACCAACTGAGCTGTTCTAGCCCTATGTTGGCGGTCTCCCTATTTGTCAATATCTTTGTTCGGGGTGCCAGTCAGAAGCCATACAACCGTTAACTGCCGTGTAGCCAGGGATCACACCCAAGTATAAGATGCAACTTGGGAAGCGGCAGCCAGGGGATCACCTTATTATTATTTTTTCAATTCGTCTCATTGGTGTTTCTGCTTTTGCTTGACTATTTGGGGGTTTTAAGTTAGGTTGGTTTCTGTATATTATACATTTTAATAATTATTTTACTTGCCATTTTTTGTTTTACTTTTCACTACAATTTTAAATTTCTGTGTATTACATAATATCAATGTTATCACAGTTAAGTATATTATTGTGAAGACAGATTGGACAAATAATAACAACAACGGAAAACCAGTTTGTTTTACACCGCGTACATTTGATTCACACACGCCCTCACATGGTCAAAAATACTACAAATTGATGAGGCATTATTGTCCTAAAATAAGACAATGACACTACTATCTGAAAACTCATATTGTGGCAAGCAATAAAAGGTCAACCAGACGTTTCTGAAAGATGTCCAACAAGGAGCATTAACTAAACATCTGTGGCCATTCGACTTTTTTTGTTTTGTTAAACTTTGCAATAGATCCAAAACAAAATGAATACCAAACACAATAACGGTACTAGAGGTAAGCAATAACTTACACCCAAGTGTAATTACAAATATTTTGCCTAATAGTTTGGTTGATTGTATATCTATAGAGTATGATTGAATGAGATATGCAGGTACTCTATTGAGTAGCGTGTCCAGTTAGGGACCTAAACTAATGTATATCTCTGTCTGCTTTCAATTCAAGGGGAGGAAATAAAAGAAAATCACTTAAGCTTGTAGGATAAACTAAAATGCTGTACAACTATTATTTTTTATTTACCACACCACATGATACTAATTGAAAACATAGCCAGGGAGCAGTTTTATAGAGCTGCTTAAGCACAAAAAGTGGCTTCGCACAACAAAATTATGCTTACCATAATAAGGTTACCAGCCAAACTACCATGTCACATGTACCATCTGTGACTGGTATCCTGCTCATTTATGCTTTAGTAGAAAATTGTTAAGCAATATTTCCTACTTAAGCAGCTCTATGAAAATGGGTCCAGCATTGAGTTCATTTGCCTTTTCAACCCCTTGTCTTTGTGTGTAACAGTCTATTTTTCATTTCCTACAATGGACCGGACTACTTTACCCTCCAGCCTCACTTTGGTTACATTGATATTCAGGATGAACCACCATGACAGTAAGCTTTTGTACATGAACTCATCATGAATCCGATATTGATCGAGGTCAAACAGTCCCAAAACACATTCCCTGACCCAACATACATAATGTAGAATAGTGCGCATATTATATACGGCCGCCAGCATTCCCTGATATTTGATCTTAGCGTTCATCACGCGTCATCAGCACCAACCCCTGCGTCCTCTTTCCCCAGCCTAGGTCCCTAATCAGACAGGCGCTTGCTCGGGCACGAGCCTTAATTGGTAAATTAATCATCATTTGCAACACTTGTCCATAGCTTAATTGAACACTCTAGCAGCCGGGCTGAAACGTGCAGACAATAATACCGCGGAGACAATGCCGACGAGCTCAGCGCTACAATTGGTTTATAGGCCTGAGTGAGACAACAGCGTCAACGCGGGGTTCGTGTAATGAGGCTAGGAAGTCCCATGATATTTGGAAATGATCGTATTATAATTAGATGCCTTGTATAAGATGGGGGACTAGTTAAACTGCCCACTATAATAAACAGCGCCGGTTTAACCAGTGACGTGTACGCACACGTGTTTCGCGATGGTATCGGTTTGGTGGACAGGTACATGTATGCATTAATGTTCTTTGTCATTCATTTGCCTTTTAGTTTGAGTGACTTGATCTTGATTAGCATTAATGCACTGTACAGGAAGTGGGACTTAAAACATGGATTGCTAAATATACTTCTGTCTTTACCCAGGATGACTAAACAAAATGATGTCATGTTGTAACTTACGTTATTGTCAATACATGATAAACAGAGCCAATATTATTATAACAATTACAATGAACTCAGCTTTTATTGAAATGAGTGCCCTGTAAGTGTCTATACTACTTACTCATCTTTTGGGATGAACCCCCAAAAATTGACTTGGGATTCGAACCTGTGACCTCCGGATTAACGTGCCGGTGCTCTACCAAATGAGCTATCTAGACCTATGTTGGCAGTCTCCTTATTTTGTCAATATCTTTGTTCTGGGGTGCCAGTCAGAAGCCATTCAACTTGAAACTGCCGTATAACCAAGGATCACAACCAAGTTATGATACAACCTGGAAAGCGGCAGTACAGGGATCACCTTTAAGGTGTTTTGACTTTTATGTCAAATATCAAGTAATAAACCACAAGTAGGGAAAATTTAAATTTAAGTACATTTTTTGGTGAACAAAGAAAATTGAATAGAATGGGATTTGAAGCTGCGATCTCTAGATTAGCGTGCGGGCACTCTATTTTATTTATTTTTTACATGCTTTCAACAGGTCTCAATGGGGAAGGCAGGAAAACAGAAAAATATTCCACATCAAAACAGATGAGTTTTGAAGTGACAAGTGAGGAACTTCATTTTTTTTTATCTCAGAGCAGTCTTTGTCCGATTATAGCTTCAACTTGCTTCAACCTCCATGCCTGAACAGAATATCACAAGCACTGAATGTATTCAACATTTCACGTTCAACGTCCTTGACGTTTCTTTTGAATAGGTATTGTCATTACTGTTTAATTTTTCCTTCAAACAGGGTCCTTTGTTTTGTAATTCAGGACCCCATGCACAAACGACGCTAAATGGCCTGGAAAAATGGTGCTTGCATTGGAGTGAATAGCTGCTAATTACGATCAGGCAAACTTGTGTTCAAAGGAAAAATTTATCTGGTGTCCCTCTGTTTTTGTTTGTATGCATGCATGAGCTTGAATTTCAGCATTAATGACATGGAAATTATGAGGCAATGGAAGCTGCTGCAAACTTGGCCATTCTGGACAATTAGGCACCTCAACATTGGTGCCAGGGTGTGCTGGGAGATCAATACGGTATAGATTTCTCTCGTCTGCTTGATGAAATAACCGGCGTTAAGTGACATAACTGGGTCTCGTTACGAAGACTTGTTATGCCTAACGATTACCGCTTTGGTCGTACGAATACTGATTATTATACCGACCCTCACGGCGAGAGGGTTGGTTGTTTTAGCGCCAGCGGCGGCACACGGCGGGAATGGTAACCTTATGCAGAGATGCACAATGCAAATTCAACTGGGGAATTTAACAACCGAGGCTAGTGCCATAACGTACACTGGCGGGTCAGGCACTTAATAAAAAACGATTTAAAAACAAAAAATCCCACAAACATTAAATTATGATAAATAAACAGACAGGGGAAATGGGGGAAAAATCAATAGGGGTTATGAATGGATAATGTGTGTGCGATAAAATTCTCTGCAGTAGTGTTTTTAGAGGGAAAGAGTATAGAAAGTGTAAGGAAAACCCTAGTCTTGTCCTGTCTAGGTCCCAAAGGACACATTGACAGTTACTTCTAAACCCCAATGTCACTGATACTGATTGATGGGTTTGATTTATGAATTATTTCCAAATGTCATCTGAGGAATTACCTCAAGACCCAGTAATACAAGCCTCTTTCTTGATTTATGACCAAACAGCTTATTCTCAGCCTACATCAAGGAACAGTTTATGTTTCATCAAATTGTGTATTAAAAACAAAAAATAACAACTTGTTAATTCTTCATTGCATGGAACAATTTCAAGATCTGTAAATTTTCTTCTCTTTAAACTATCAAATAATATCTTTGTTTACTTTATATTTTGAACAGAAAATCATTAAAGTATTTTCCGACAAAGTACATGAAACTGGTGCACTGCATTTGACTAAATGAAATTCCATGAACCCATCCCATTGATTTTACAACAAATCATTTAATTGATTGGTGTGGAGGCCTGGGTCCAAATTCATAGAGCTGCTTAAGCACACAAAGTAGCTAAGCACAACAAAAGTATGCTTACCAGAATAAGGTTACCGACCAAAGTACCAAGTAACATGTATAATCTGTGACTGGTATCCTGCTGATTTTTGCTTCACAGAAAAATTGTAAGCAATTTTTGTATTGCTTAAAGGAACACGTTGCCTTGGATCGGGCGAGTTGGTCTGTCAAAAACATTTGTAACCGTTTGTTATAAAATGCATATGGTTAGAAAGACGTTATAAAAGTAGAATACAATGATCCACACAAATATGCCTCGAAATCGCGTGGTTTTCCTTTTACATCGCGAACAAACACGGTCGGCCATTTTGTGGAGTCAACATTTTGACTCCACAAAATGGCCGACCGTGTTAGTTCACAAAATAAAAGGAAAACCATGCAATTTCGAGGCATGTTTGTGTGGATCATTGTATTCTACTTTTATAACGTCTTTCTAACCATGCATTTTATTACAAACGGTTACAAATGCTTTTTTGTTGACCAACTCGTCCGATCCAAGGCAACGTGTCCCTTTAAGCAGCTCTATGAAATTTGGTCCTGCTCTCAGGAAAGTAAGTAATGTTGAAGAACTAAAAGTCTATAAATCAAACTGGCTAAAAATATATATATATATACTTTTTATTATTGCAGAGATTTGAAACAAACTGAGCTTTCTCCTTGTATTTTTCATACAAAAGCTATAATACATATACGCAAGGATTTGGGGCCAATACATAAAAACTATTTTTTAACTAAATTGAAATAACAAAATTTGTTTTGTTATCAACTTTAGATATGAAGAATGTTGTCAAATCTCATAACTAATTCAGGTGCTATTTATATAGTTCTTGATTCTATGTGGTAATTATGGTATTAAAAAAACAGAAAATTTCTTAAACGACAAGCGTAGTATCTTGCCTGCCGCGAAATACCCTGGATGGTATCATGTGGTCTAAAGTACTACAAAAGTATGTTGTCATACATACTGTGCAGGACAACACACCACATCAAATGTGTCTCCGGTTTATTGATTAAGCATTAATTAAATCTTACATGGAGAAAAGCAATCACATTGATTGCCCAGCAGTCATTTTCATTCCCCCTAATTAGTGCAGACAAGAGGAAAGTTAATTAAGTCTTCATTAAGAACATTTGTGTTTCATTTTGTTGATCTGTTGGATGTTTTTTTCTTCCTTGTATCGCTTTGAAGGGTTATGTACATAAAGCCCTGTCGATTGGACGATGGAGCGAATGTGGACATAAGGTCTTCTGAATCACGTAATGATCAATCAAGTCTGTTTCAACACTTCGAGAGATAGTTAAAGGGACTTGCACAACTTTCGTTCGGAGAGACTAGACCTTGTTCAATAATGTCACATGTCATGCCATGTGATGTTGATACTTTGGTTCCCACCTTATCATAAGAAAAACAGAAGATTTATGAATTACGTAAATATTTGCCAGTCTCAGGCAGAATCTGCTACATCTCATCCCCCATTTGGGACGTGTCGTGGCCGAGCAGATAAGAACACCGGACTCAAGCTCTGGTGTTTCTGATCAGCAGAGTGTGGGTTCGAATCCCAGTCGTTACACTTGTGTCCTTTAGCAGACACTTAACCATCAATGCATCGTCCTTCGGATGGGACGTTAAGCCGTTGGTCCCGTGTGTTGTGTAATGCACGTAAAACAACCCAGTGCACTTATCATAAACAGAAATGGTTCGCGCGGTGTTTCTGGTTTGATTGATTGCGTATTGCGCCACAGCACCTTGTAAACCATTACATGGTGCTATGTAAAGGAATAGATCTCATACATCAAAAACATAGCTCCACATACCTTGTAAGATAAATACTGTAGCGCTTAGAAACGTAGTATTAAGCGCAATATAAATGTACAGTATTATTGTGAAGTATCCCTTACTATTCCTCTATTGATTAGGCTTACCTCCAGCATTACATCTTTGGAAATAAAAAGTAGGATAATTTGTTCGGTTAATTTTCAAAAAACTTTTCAATTCACTGGATGTGAAAAATGCGCACAGTAGTTTTACACAAAAGGTCAAGGCTCAAAATTAACACTAGACCACAGGCCCGAGGGCAGTGTTTTTAGCCTTGGGACAGTACACTCACGACCGAACAAGTCCAGCGGTCTTGTGTTTGTGAAGAATAATACCTCATTTCATGTTTAATTTAAAAAAATATGTTTCCTTTGAGTCTGATAAATATTTCATTTCATTTCATTTCATTTCATTTATTCTGGTTGTGAAGCCAAGGACTCTCAGAAAGCGAACTTAATCACTATACTAGCCAAGAACCCAATGGAGAGAAAAAAGAAGGAATATCTTTCAATTCTGTTGAGTATGCAAGTATTAACCATACGACAAATGAGATAAAATCTTCTCTTTGTGCTTGTTCAAATAAAGACAGTTTAATTTCGACACTGTAAAAATCTTTCTTTTTTTCTCTCTTTTAATTCTGGTCTTGCGACAAATTTTCCGGTCCAGTAATGGTTTTGACCTACAAGTCTTTTTCCCCCCCAATTTCAAGCCCTGAAGATATACATTTTTTGTAATTGGTAAAAAACTACGTCTTATGTTTCTAGTGTATTGATTATACTCTATGATCAACTGGCAAATCTTAATATTATTACACAAAGTGGTCCGTAAACATCGGAGACCTAGTTTGCATATTGCTCATATGCCAGTGTTGCAAAACACTGCCCACACTGCTAGAAAAAATGGCGTGCACATCTTTGATTATTTTCTAACCAGTATAAGCCAGATTTGAAGCTAAATTGACTGAGTTGATCCTGAAAGAACCACGTCAGTCACGACGTAGCGTATCATCTCTGGAACCGATAATCCGTGGACTTATAGTTTCAAGTTTGCTGGCTTTTGTAGCCACAAATGTTGCACAAATCTCATGTTTACGTGGTTCAGCTAATAAACGTGTAGTTTGTGACTACTGTAAGTGTCCAAGAGTCACCAACTGTATGTTACATATTACTGAATAGTTTAGTTAGACTTTTATAGCCCAGTTGGTAATGGTCAGCCTTGTAATGGTTTATTGTGATAGTTGGAGCTTAATTTAATTTCATACACTAATCATCAAATTGATTGCATGCGACCAAATTAACTTTTATTATTTCAATTATTAACCGATACCAATATGTGATAAACACCGTATACTCAATGTTTTCCCACGTCCTGCGGGTATAAACAAAACCCATGGGGTACTCCAGTGGGATTCAATCTCAATACCCCCCCCCCCCTCATTCTACAGCAGATGTGCCAACCGCTAGACCACCGAGTGTGCCCAGTGACGAGTGGTCAGTTCGAATCCACTAATTAGCAGTGGGTTCCACAAACAATTTAATAGTTGTAATAATTGCATGAAGGTTAAATAGTCTTATTTTGATTGTAAACACAATCAAAACCTATATGTAAAGCAATCTTCTTAAAGCCTGATGTGATTTTTACACATTAAGTTTTGTTAAAATTCAATTTCCAATATATTCCTCCTCAAGATTTCTGTGAAATGTCAAAAGAGTGGTGTATGGGTTATCGTTGTATAAAAGGGATCAGGTTGGCTCAGTGGTTTCTTTCCCTGCCTTTCACCTCTGTGGACCCCGGTTCGATTCCCACCTCAAACCAAAGATGGGAATCAGGTTGGCTCAGTAGTTTTAGCGGTTTCTTTACCTGCCTTTCACCTCTGTGGATCCCGGTTCGATTCCCACCTCAGACCAAAGATGGGAATCAAGTTGGCTCAGTAATTTTAGTGGTTTCTTTCCCTGCCTTTCACCTCTGTGGACCCCGGTTCGATTCCCACCTCAAACCAAAGATGGGAATCAAGTTGGCTCAGTAGTTTTAATGGTTTCTTTCCCTGCCTTTCACCTCTGTGGACCCCGGTTCGATTCCCACCTCAAACCAAAGATGGGAATCAAGTTGGCTCAGTAGTTTTAGTGGTTTCTTTCCCTGCCTTTCACCTCTGTGGACCCAGGTTCGATTCCCACCTCAGACAGTAGCCTTGCATGTGGATTGTGTTTTCAGTCCCTACCTGATTGCCTGGGTTTTTCCCATTGGGGTTTTCCTCCCACATCTAAAACTGAGCATTTCTTCTTGTTTCCTATTCATCCTGTTATTGGTGTTAATTTTGCTGTTGGATGTGTAATAAATTAATATACTATATTTTACATGCATGGCAACTCTGCTTATTCCATTCATTCTGTAGTCATTTCCTTTTAAAAATTAAAATAATTCAGGTTGAATTATATCTCAAGGGTATTCAGCATCAGAAACAAAATTAATACATTAATAAAACATGAGAAAAAGAAGGACAAAAAAACCCCAAACAAACACAGCAGAGTTCTACAAATTTTGTTTTTCAAATACAAAACTTGCAGTTTGATTTAGAGCGTAACATTAATGTAAAATAAAATACAATAAAACTAAGATGGATGAACGAAGTGCTCTAAATTATTTTTAAAAAGCCGTGGTCATGATTGAAAACACATTATATCTGCCACTGGCAAAGGAAATTTCTTCATGTCACATGATCCCTTTTTTTGTATCGCTCATATAAAGTGAAACCATACAAACAAACAAAAGAAACAAAATTAATAATTAAAAAAAAATAATAATCTTTTATCACCGGTAACTGTTTCCAATCATTAATAATAAGTGCGCCAGCGTCGTAAAAAACAACAGAGTGTAAAAAAGAAAATTGAAAAAAGAAAATTATCAGAAGGCCGAAAATATACTAACTTTTAAATCACCTGTACATTGAACACTCATATAAAACCCATTCTTTAATCACTCCTAACCCTTCAACCTTGTAAAGGGATGCCAGTACATTTTTGATAAAACCACTTCACCCAAAGTCAAATGACAAAAGTGTAACTCGTTGGAATACAAGCCAATTTCATTATGCCTACTAAAATTTTGTTGCTGTTCTTTTAAGGATCTCGATTCAATTGATGACACGGTTTTCACACGCCTAACTGTAGGGGAGCTGGCGGGGGAGGGGGGTGGCTGAACGACGATTCCTTTATCACCAATAAATTTGGAGCGGCATTACCTCTAAGTCCATTAATTTGAAATGCACTTTTTAATCATCTGAACTATAAATAATACAGCCCCAGTTGTGAAGAAAGGATGGCTGGATAATTAACATGGATTAGACACAGATGCTTGGGTGTTTCTACCTTTTTATTACACTAAGTAACGCAGATTGAAACACGGAAAATTTGTCATTTCAGGGGTGCAGCTGAGCTGAAGGGAGTTAAAAAAAATACAAAATACAAAAATTAATATAACTGGAGCGTGGAATGAGTGGTAGAGGACAAGGAGGGGGGTAGGACTGTAGCTAGGGAAGGACCGTTAATAGACGGAGAAAGGCCTTTATTTAAATACTACAGAATACATCAGTTATGTGTTCCTCTTCAATTTGTGACTTTACTTCAAAAAATATACGTACATTTGAAATCAATTGTAAAATTGAATAAATGAAATTTAAGGGCAAGACCCAAGGATCAACTGGACAACTGTATTCAGGTGCATAGAAAGAAAGCCAACAGTACAACTTCCAGCATGATTTGTTACAGGAAGTAAAACACCATGGACAATAACCTAATAAAAACAGCCATGAAATAAATATTGAATGATACTTGCATGGCTTGACCCTCGGTTTGGTGGTAGGGGGAGGGGGAGGGGGCTGGGGCTGTCAACAATCAAAATTTCCACACACAATTCTTTTTTTATTAAACCACTATTACATGGGCTACATTGGGGCAGAACAAAACAGAATATGTACACCCTAACCCTACATTGGTTCAATGTTCAACACCTTAAGTGACAACTGATGGTGAGCTTCTATTACTGAGCATTCCTGCATCCTTCCTTCCAACCATACACTGACCCAAAACACCAACAATACACTAACAGCAAACGCTAACAGCAAACAGCAAACACCAACAATATACCCACCAGAAACACCAACAATACACTGACCCCAAACACCAACAATATACTGACTCCAAACACCAACAATACACCCACCAGAAACACCAACAATACACCGACCACAAACACCAACAATACGCTAACCACAAACACCAACAATACGCTAACAGCAAACACCAATAATACACCCACCAGAAACACCAACAATACACCCACCAGAAACACCAACAATACACTGACCACAAACAACAACCATATACTGACCAGAAACACCAACAATACACTGACAAAAAACACAAACAACACAATGACCATAAACACCAACAACAAACTGTCCACAAACACCAACAAAACACTGACAAACACCAACACACTGACCTCAAACACAAACAATATACTGACCACAAAAACCCTAGTCAGGATGCAAATCAAACTACTGGATTCAAAACAATCTCCCCAAGATTAAGACAAATCATGAACTCATACAGCATCGCTATGGCAACATCATTGCCAAACTCACAAAATGGCCATACAAGTCACTGTATGCTTCTTTTTATCAATACCACAAAGCTTGTAAGAACACTATAAATATTACAAAGTTACTAAATAGGTGGCTTTTTAGCTGTACAAGAGTTGATAGTTGAGTTAAATTCTGCCATCAATACATGTAAGTAGACGTACATGTACAAATGTACTGTACATTTACAAAGTTCTCTTCAGGAAAACAACACTAAATTGTGGATGATCAGTCCCATAACTTTTGCAAATTTATCCCAGGTTTGAAAATTACTGCTTTATTCCTTAGTGCTTTATTGGACATTTGTGTTTGATTTCAGACACTGTGTCACACAATCTGGAGCATTTTAAATGTTTTCCCTCATCATTTTGTCAATTTGGTCTAAAATTGACGCCCCATGCCAAATCAAAGGCACCTCTGGAAAAATGGTGAAATAGCATTAAAAGTGAAGACAATCTAAACATCAGCCTTGATATCAATATCTGAAACATTCTATACAACAAAGTGATTTTTTAAGCTTTGCATAGTGTGGAAAATAAAAAGTAACTCCCGAAGACGAGAAGAGTATACTGTTTGAAACGTCGAGACCACACCGGCTCTTTTCAGAGCCAACACTCCTCCCAAAAGAAATGTAAACATGGTTGTACCCGCAATTTAAATTGCTAGAGAAATATGAGGCAATAGTAAAAAAAACTACGGTTTATTTCGGGTGGACGGTCGATGTTAAATCCCCTCGGTATTAGAAGTTGACAAACTAGTTCCATCGGCATCACCTCGGAAACTAGTTTGTTAACTTCCAAAACCATGGGGTAGAACCAGGGGGAGCCAACGGGAGCGACTGTCCACCATCGAACCATGATATTATTGTTATTATTAATATTTTTGTGTACAGTAATCCTCAGAAAAATCACTCAGCTAGACACTGGGAACGGTTTAGGCATCTCAGCATCCATTCAAGGCCACCAAAACCACGGTGGGGGAGAGGAGGATCAAATAGCCTGTTCCCTATTTAACATCATGAGATTCAGCATGATTGGGGGAGGGGGGAATCAAATAGTCTGTTCCCTATTTAACATCATGAGATTCAGCATGATTGGGGAGGGGGAGAGAGGGATCAAATAGCCTGTTCCCTATTTAACATCATGAGATTCAGCATGATTGGGGAGGGGGAGAGGGGAATCAAATAGCCTGTTTCCTATTTAACATCATGAGATTCAGCATGATTGGGGGAGGGGGAGAGAGGGATCAAATAGTCTGTTCCCTATTTAACATCATGAGATTCAGCATGATTGGGGAGGGGGAGAGAGGGATCAAATAGCCTGTTCCCTATTTAACATCATGAGATTCAGCATGATTGGGGAGGGGGAGAGAGGGATCAAATAGCCTGTTCCCTATTTAACATCATGAGATTCAGCATGATTGGGGAGGGGGAGGGGGGAATCAAATAGCCTGTTCCCTATTTAACATCATGAGATTCAGCATGATTGGGGAGGGGGACAGAGGGATCAAATAGCCTGTTCCCTATTTAACATCATGAGATTCAGCATGATTGGGGGAGAGGGGAATCAAATAGTCTGTTCCCTATTTAACATCATGAGATTCAGCATGATTGGGGAGGGGGAGAGAGGGATCAAATAGCCTGTTCCCTATTTAACATCATGAGATTCAGCATGATTGGGGAGGGGGAGGGGGGAATCAAATAGCCTGTTCCCTATTTAACATCATGAGATTCAGCATGATTGGGGAGGGGGAGAGAGGGATCAAATAGCCTGTTCCCTATTTAACATCATGAGATTCAGCATGATTGGGGAGGGGGAGAGGAGGATCAAATAGCCTGTTCCCTATTTAACATCATGAGATTCAGCATGATTGGGGGAGGGGGAGAGAGGGATCAAATAGCCTGTTCCCTATTTAACATCATGAGATTCAGCATGATTGGGGAGGGGGAGAGGAGGATCAAATAGCCTGTTTCCTATTTAACATCATGAGATTCAGCATGATTGGGGAGGGGGACAGAGGGATCAAATAGCCTGTTCCCTATTTAACATCATGAGATTCAGCATGATTGGGGGAGGGGGAGAGAGGGATCAAATAGCCTGTTCCCTATTTAACATCATGAGATTCAGCATGATTGGGGAGGGGGACAGAGGGATCAAATAGCCTGTTCCCTATTTAACATCATGAGATTCAGCATGATTGGGGAGGGGGAGAGAGGGATCAAATAGTCTGTTCCCTATTTAACATCATGAGATTCAGCATGATTGGGGAGGGGGAGAGAGGGATCAAATAGCCTGTTCCCTATTTAACATCATGAGATTCAGCATGATTGGGGGAGAGGGGAATCAAATAGTCTGTTCCCTATTTAACATCATGAGATTCAGCATGATTGGGGAGGGGGAGAGGGGAATCAAATAGCCTGTTCCCTATTTAACATCATGAGATTCAGCATGATTGGGGAGGGGGAGAGAGGGATCAAATAGCCTGTTCCCTATTTAACATCATGAGATTCAGCATGATTGGGGAGGGGGAGAGGGGGATCAAATAGTCTGTTCCCTATTTAACATCATGAGATTCAGCATGATTGGGGGAGAGGGGGATCAAATAGCCTGTTCCCTATTTAACATCATGAGATTCAGCATGATTGGGGGAGGGGGAATCAAATAGTCTGTTCCCTATTTAACATCATGAGATTCAGCATGATTGGGGAGGGGGAGAGAGGGATCAAATAGCCTGTTCCCTATTTAACATCATGAGATTCAGCATGATTGGGGGAGGGGGGAATCAAATAGCCTGTTCCCTATTTAACATCATGAGATTCAGCATGATTGGGGAGGGGGAGAGGAGGATCAAATAGCCTGTTCCCTATTTAACATCATGAGATTCAGCATGATTGGGGAGGGGGAGAGGAGGATCAAATAGCCTGTTCCCTATTTAACATCATGAGATTCAGCATGATTGGGGAGGGGGAGAGGAGGATCAAATAGCCTGTTCCCTATTTAACATCATGAGATTCAGCATGATTGGGGAGGGGGAGAGGGGGATCAAATAGTCTGTTCCCTATTTAACATCATGAGATTCTGCATGATTGGGGGAGAGGGGGATCAAATAGCCTGTTCCCTATTTAACATCATGAGATTCAGCATGATTGGGGAGGGGGAGAGAGGGATCAAATAGCCTGTTCCCTATTTAACATCATGAGATTCAGCATGATTGGGGAGGGGGAGAGGAGGATCAAATAGCCTGTTCCCTATTTAACATCATGAGATTCAGCATGATTGGGGAGGGGGAGAGGGGGATCAAATAGCCTGTTCCCTATTTAACATCATGAGATTCAGCATCCCTTATCACTTTTGAACGCAGGAAACATGACTGAGAAAGCGACTGGGGGCAACCCTGCAAAGAGCCTTCTTGTAATTTAAAACTTCTACAACCGACAAGGAGGAAATTTTATGCTTAAAGTATGCCAGCAACCAGCATTATAATCAAGTCCAATTCTTAACAATCAGTATACATTCGACAAGATATTCCTTTCAAAATGTTACCGCCACTTTGACATCAACTTCTGGTATCCTCCCATGATAATGTTTACAATTGAAAATCTCAGTTAGAATCCTGAGCGTTTTCAAAACTGAGACCACATACATGTTCATTGTACACACCAAAAGCACACTGGGGCAAAATATAAACACTAAAGCATTTTTCTTCAATGGAAATAAAACGGCCAACTAAAATGTATCCTGTTATGTTTTGTTTTTACTGGAGGAAATTCTTCTTGAGAACTAGCGGGTTTGTTACGAAACAACGTTAAAGCCAACCATTTCAGGTTTTCAACCCAACAGTCAAGGTAGTGTACACCACACAGACAACACTGGAGTATAGGCCTAAGCAGTGTATACAAACCAAATTACAACAATCGTACTGCTCAATTCCCACCTTCCTGGACACCTCACAGTAGTTAATCCAACACAATATCCCTGGCCAATCTACCCTCGACTCTGCTATAAAAAACCCAAGACAAAACCACCCGAATATCCCCCCAAAAAATAAATTGAAAACAACAAAGATTTTGTACATACCCTATCTCCTTCGCTTTCGCTGTCACACTGTGTGTACACATGAATAGAGAAAGAGATCATAGAAGAGGGGGGAAAAAAGAGTCCGTAAATGCACAATAAACTGGCTCATGAATATGGATGAGGTGTACAATTCATGGGGAAGGGCTTACAATGGACTCATAAATATGCATGAGGTTGTCTACACATACCAGCAGGTGCAATGAGCAATGGAGAGTACACAATAGCGTGGCGAATGTTTTAATGTTTATGCGTCGTGCATTATTTATGTACATGTAGATCTTTACACACTTAGAACTGGGTAAATTTACTTGTAACATCACCTTAGTGTCTATATACAGCGGCAACCAAAACCAGAATGATTGATTGGGGTAAAAGGAGGCTAAAAACTGTTTAAGGGTGACTTTGTTAAAAAATATATACATTTTTATTATAAATAAATAAAAACCGATTACAAAAAGGACAAAAGTGTTAGGTTAGAGGAGACTAGGCAAAGATTTTGTCCAAATGTATTTAATTGATACAGCGGTAACAAATTAAATAATTGACATTAAGGGAAAACTATGATTTATGCTTTGTTTTACAAGGCTTGGAGGGGGGGTGCTCTTGACAGAAATTGTATTACATGTATGTCAAACTATGCCGGCACTTCAATGTGTCAAAATGATAAATGGACGGATTGTCACACATTTTGGGAGGAAATGTGTGTCAGAGTCTACTAAGAACGCCAAGCCTTGATGTAGCAGGAACTAACGATTCTCTTAAAAAGGATCAACTATTTGTACTGCTTGTTTCATTTTCGTACTAGAGTTCCATTACTTCTTTTTGCAAAGTTGTCATCCCTTGTTTTATGGTATAAGAAACGGTGTATTTAATCTGATATCTCAGCTATGTTTCAAAATGTAAATTTGTTCTTCTCTTATTCTCCAGAAGATGGGTTGTTCGCATCTTGCTGAGACAACAATATATCGTTATGAAGTGATTTATAATTGCCATGCAATCACAGTGCATCCGAGCGGCGGTTGTTTTCTCATGGAATCTCGCCTGATGAGAATAGGCAGGCACACAGGAAAGCGTTGCCCGTTGAGCAACTCGCATGGTTCCGTCAATGATTGATCGCCGATCAACACAGCGTGAAAATTTCCACCGATATCTCGGTCGGACACACACAATTATTTGATGCACCATGGGCATAGATTTCTGTTTGCGCTCTGATGAAGCATCCAAAGGACGTTGTGTGTCGACAGAGGGTACTGAAATGTTTACCAGACTGGTGGGGTGAGAGGACAGGGAAGGGAGGGGGGATGCTTTAAAGAGAAGTACGTTGATTTCTTTTATGAAACGATAGTCTTACATCCAAAACCCTCAATCAAGAAACACGACTTCTTTGGAAGATTTTAAGAAGAAAATGTCAAGTTTGAAGAGCGATCAGTTTGGGAGGAAAGTGAGAGCGTAAATTTCTGATGTTTTTAGTTTTTAGAAAGTGAAATTGTAGATTCAACAACCAAACATTTATTTATTTATTTCTCTGGCTTACCTCCCCCTTTTTGGGGGTTCCAACTAGGCATGGTGTCAGTATAAGTAATTGTATCCTCCAATAATAAAAAGAAGAATAATAATAATAATAATAATAATCTGTGTCAGAAGTATGGTGTCCAAGTGCTTGCGAAATGGTGCGACCATGTTCCGGAGAAAGTTGTAGAGACCGACCAGATCACGATTCCTCTACGACTTTAACATTCAGACTGATCATGTTATAGAACATTGGCGTCCGGATGTTGTAGTCTTAGATAAGACGAAGAAGATGTGTCATCTCATTGACATAGCTGTGCCAGGCGATATAAGGGTAGCTTCGAAGGAGGTAGAAAAGATCCAAAAGTACCAAGACCTGGCCAGGGAACTTCGTCAAATTTGGCAGGTGAAAATGAAAGTAGTCCTTGTGGTGGTTGGAGCACTTTGCACCATACCCAAAGCACTGGGGAAACATCTAGATGAAATCGGGACAATGTGAGGGTAGATCTGTTACAGAAGGCGGCGCTTTTGGGAACAGCGAGGATCCTGAGAAAGACCCTTGAGATCTAAGGCTATACGGGACGTAGCCCGACTCGAGGAGTTAACAGCACAAAGGAAAATGTGATCTTTCTTTTGCATGCTGCGATAAAAATGAAATAATAATAACAATAATAATAACAACTAGACCTGAATTTGTTACGAACAAATACTGGGGTTTCAGCTTTAACAAGGCGAACTATTAAGAATTGAATAATGTCTTGGTGACGTAATGTAGTTTGTTAATTAGTACCGATGATGGCGATTGATTGTCCACCAGACGTGAAAGAGTAAACGAAAATGGAACCTATCGCTTTTATGATGCAATTTCTTTCACACAACCTTTACATTGTGATGGACCAAAACCAATATATGCCCCTTTGACGCTTCCGTATTTAATTATCTTTACTTATCTTCATAGCCCTTGGATTTAAACGCTTCCATATTGCTCGCGCAGATCCATATTCTATCTAGCGCCCTCTCTGTGGAGGGCAGAAGAGGTGATCGAACTGGTGACGTCATCATCCTTAGCTTGCGCCATCGTTAGATCAACCATGCATGAATGGAAGGTCGAAAGGTCAGAACGATGCCGTGCGTGTGACACAGCTGTCTGTGTAGGTGCGGACGTATCCAGTTTCCAGTGAGTAATACGTGTCATGTACACAGACACGGCGACCCCGATACATTTACGGGCATTTTTAAATCGGTCATATCGTCAAGAAAGGAACGAAAAACACTTGAAACAACTGCTGCTTGATCTAAGTTAGAGCCCAGGCTTTCATTTGATGTATTGTTTGTGTCTTATAAGACTGTAATTCCTGAGATCGAACGACGGCAAATTTCACTGGTTAATGCTATGAGAATTTTTCGAATGGTAAAATAAAAAAATAAAAATTAAAAAAAATCTCGACGAAAACAAAGGTGGTTTCGGCGGTAAGACCGAAACCCCCAATAATAATAACAGTGGCCATTTGTAATGCGCCATGTCTGTCTAAAAGAACCTCCTGGCCCATGAGAGAAGAAAAAGTAAATAAAGTTAGACTCCAGGTTGTACGTCATTCAAGAAAGCCAATCTTGTTTCCCTCCTATTTAATTTAGTAAAACGAAACCAAGGCTAGAAGGACCCATCAGATTAACATCACCAGAACCAGTATTGCTAATGCTATCGCTCAAAACGGAATCGCCATTTTCCGCCCAAAGACCAAACAATTTAGAAGTTTTTGACTGAACAAATATTGACAGATGATGACGTTTCAAAATGGAAACAACAAATCCATAAATACTATGCCGAATATGACACGAACAATGCACAAAATACTTGTAAGGTGAACATTGTTTGAACACGGCTGTTGGCAAGGTCAGATCAGATACTGACAATAATTCATTGTTTCTTAAACTAACTATTAATAATATTTGAAAGGTTTTTTCATTGAGTGTCTCAAATGACATGTGTACGAATTCCTTGACTAAAGGAAAAAGGGTATCTAAAATTAAAATCAGGTTTTTACCATAGGCAAAAAACAGGTGATCAATTTTTGAGGTCTTATTTTCATCTTTGGGATTCCTGCCATTACCAATAAATACACCCCTCATTACAAAAAAAGGTCATGATTTTGAACCACAAGCTCTTCCCCAACAGATAAATAGGCAATCCCATTGGTTGAAATGTGGTCACATGACCGTTTACAACTGGTTTTAAACAGTTGATGAAGACATAACTGGAGCTTTGGTGCCCCTTCATTTGTTCCCCATAGACTTTACGATTTTCCAATGGAAGTGCCCTTCGCAAAATGAAAATGGCCTTGCTCTCTTAAAGATGAAATGCCAGACCTCTCAACGCCTATACAGCGTTTGTACAAAACCAAGATACGACATTGTTGCACTGACGCCATGATATGATGTCTATTTTTTTCTGAAGGATATTTTCATTCCCAAAAATTTTGTCTTTTTAGAAGATGGTATCTAAAAATGCAATATTCTCTGGCTGTAGACCTCTTCAACAAAAAAGGCTCCGACTTTCAGAGATTTGGGTCACCAATGAATCGATTCGTAAGAAATGACACTAAGATGTTTTCAAGGTGAGCTGTGGACTGGTTGACAAGAACAATAAGTCAGAAGTCCGCAAACACATTCAGTCTTAATCATATGTGGTAGCACGGTCCACTGAGCAATTTAATAATAGTTTCCATGGAAACAGTTGGCATATAATGTTGGAAATGAGAGCCACGTCCTTGGTCTGGATCCGTATGTCTTAATAAACTGAAAAGATGGACAGGAGAGGTGGGGGGGGGGGTAGGGGTAGGGGAGTGTGGGAGCAATTGGTTACATCAAGCTTTGGTTGGTAGGGTCTTGATTGTTACAGGTTCAATATGACACAAGTTTAATCATAAAACACAATCATTAACCGTTCAGCAGAGACCATAGCGGCCACAAGCAGTTGCACCCAAAATGTTTCTAGCGGCCAGAAACGGCCGTAACATTTGACTCACTTCCATTCACACAAAGAGGTCATAGTGACAGTCAAGTCCAGAATTGACATTTTCCAATGTTTCCCTTGTTGACATACTCTTTACAGTTGGAAAAAAAACATAACTTGTTTCATATCATTTTTCTAGACATTTTTACAGAAAAAAATACAGAGCAAAAATCATCAATATAGTATCCACGATTGGGTGTATTGTTATGATTATATAGAAATGAATGCTCTCCAAACGTAAGAACTCAGATATAGAATGTTTGAAAATTTGGACACATAACATTCTAGAAAAGACATTTTTTATAAGCACTTTTTTGATGCATTAATTTTTCATATTTGTAAACATAATGTATTGCTGTTTACGATTCAGTATAAAATGGTCTTCCCTCTTCTTGTTCATGCAAAAGGCAATGACAAACCGGACTGACTGGCTGTGGCTGATGGCCTCATTGTCTATGTAGAAGAATAGCCAGACATAGCCAGAGCCAAAGCCATCAACTGTGACAAAGGCCCAATTTCATAAAAATGTCAAGCAGACAATGGTCTTTAGCAAATTTGTCTGCTAAGCAGAACTTTGCTGGAAACCAGTCACAAACAGCATACATGGTTTTTGGTTGGTAACATGTTTATGCTAAGCAAGATTTTTCTATGCTTAGCAATTTGTGTTGCTTAACAGCTTAATGAACATGGGCGCAGGGCACGGTTTCTAAGAGCTAACATGGATCTTAAGATTCGTATCAATCTTAATTCCTCAGCGAAGTATGAACCTTGGCGTGTTTTTTTAATCTAACCCTGGCCTTAGTAGAATTTAAGGCTATGTGCAGTGGTTACAATTATTCAGTCGTTAAGCACCATGTATACAAAAATTCTTGGGAAAGAAAAGTGAGGTCTCAGAGAAAAGTTGAATGTTTAAATCTCATCATTTAACCAACTACAATAATAACATCAAATTTAATGAGTGCGTCACTTTGAAATAATTCCAAACTTGGTTTTCATTAGAAAAAACCCCCACAATCAATGTGCCCACTTGGTTGCCCTCATTAACCTAAAAATCCAATCAAAGCTTAAACAGTGATCTCATTTTAAGATGTCGCAGTACAGAAGAAAAAAATGACAAAATTAGTGGCCCTTGAGATTTGATCGATCCTAGGGAGATACAAGCTTCCTGAAAATCTATTTGTAGGAAAGAGCTTTATTGTCTTGTAGATAGTTTTCCAATTTTGAGTCTCGTCGCTAACCTTCAGGAGGATCCCAACAAATGGTCATCATCCAGAAATAAACCATAACAAAAATACCACACAATTGTCCCCATCTACCTGAGTAATTTGCTGAGACTTCCAAGATTAAGCTAACCTCTCCAGACCCAAGGAAAGAAAGAAAGAAAAAAAAACCCTATAAATGGCAGATAGAATTAATATTACATGCATTATCGGCATTAGCATTGTGTTTGATTCCATTTAGATGGATGCCAAGGTTATCAGAATGCCAATATCACATTCTTCGTAATAAATCATCTAATCCAGACTTCCGCCTCGCCAAGGAACGGAACACAATATGTAACAAAGAGTACCGGGAGATGAGGGTTTCTCCTGTTGAGCGGGGGGGGAGAATTGCCGTCGTCGTTGGGTTCTTCTGTTTGATATAAATGGAGAGGGAGGACGCGCATTTATTGGTAGTCGGTCCTTAGGGAGTGTGGGTGGATGGTGGATTCAAAAGAAAACAACTTGAAATAGGGTATGGTATATTTCTAGAAACGTTCTCTACAAAATTAAATAATTCTTCCAAACAACAAACTGTAGCAGGGCGATGCAGAAGGCAGTTTACACGAAAAATTCACTGGCATTTCAAGACAAGAAAGAAAACTTCAGTAAAATCACCACAAACCTATAGACCTTAACTCTTTCATGCGCCAACCTGTCGCTAGTAACTGGTTTAAATCCCTTCAGAAAAATAGTAGTAAAACGAAAAATAAAGATCACACAGCCACACAGTTTTCAAAATGGGAAAGAGGACTCTTGAGGGTGCTATTGTGACCTGTTTTTAGGGGGTCGCCATTTGCACACAAAAAAACAAGTAAACAATTAATGTGTCCATATGATCAATTTATCACAAAAATAAATGGTTCATGAAAGGGTTAATGCATTGATGTTGACACGCCGCCATTAGAGGTAAAACGATGATGACACAATGGAAAACACACAGCTATGTACGCACGGCGCACAGGATTGACCAATGAGCAACCTTCTTTTGAACTCTAGCCGAGGGCACCCTCCTCAAATGACGTCATGTGCATAAGGTCTATAGATGTTTCATTAGTTAACATTATCCAGTACTCCAACATTTCAAAAGAGATTTTATAAAGTAAAGACTGGTCAATTTGACTCTCATTTTGTCAGTTCCAGCTCACATTTCAGCCAAAATGGTGTTTTAATCCTGATAGCAAGCTAAAAAAGACTAAGTTTTACGCAAAAAGGCACAACAGTGATTTCTATAAGTGAAAATCTACAAATGAGTTTGAAATTAACAGAAACTCCATGTTTACGGGTTGTTGAATTCCTCTGAAGAAACAAGATACCGGAATGTGATATCATCTAACAGTGATACAAATTTACATGTAATATTTCTTTTGAGAAAGAAATTTAAGCTATATTACGGGTTTTATGTTCCTCCATGGTGGATTCTACACTCCGTGGGTACTCCAAAATTATCATGGAAAAAAATTCTGTCTCAAGTTATTTTGCCCTCTACAATTAGCATAACACAAGCATAACAAAGATTGGGAACAAAATATTGTTGTTTCATTGCAACAACTTCAAACCTCCTAAAACAGCACTTATGTTACACGCAAGTTTGAAAGTGTCAAAATGTCCCATCCTAACTAAAACATCCCGGATGTATACACAAATACAATAGGCGCTGGGAAAAAAAATGTTTTTACACAAGATACAATGCTATAAGACCCATCTTTTCTCTCCTCGTAAGTAGTCTGGGTTTCTCCAGTCTGCCCCCCTCCCCCCGCCCCATCTTTCTGGCTTTCTCTTTGTTTCTCTTTCCAGCGCTTTGCATCCTCTGGTAAAAGGCGCTTTATAAATGTCCTGTTTATTATTATTATTATAACCAAATTGGGATCTGACATTGTACTGATTTCCTTGCGACCACTCACCAACTACTGAAAATACACCCATGTACGGTTTACAAATCCATTAAAACACAGTTTTCAAAACAATCAAATGAATAAATTATATGGGGAGGGGGGGGGGGTTAGGTGGAGGATGATTCTCCTCTTGACCTAACAAAGCTAAAGTCTAACTATGAGAGACAGCACAACGCAGTCCGTAAAGGGACGACCCATCAGTCTCCCCAGCGGCTAAATAAAACCTCAAGCGGAAACTGCACAGAAAAGAAAAACATCTAGGTAAATCTTGCTCAGAGAATTCCCACATAAAAAATTCACCCGCAAAAAAAAAGAAGAAGAAGAAGAAGAAGGAGGAATAAAAGATGGAGATGGAGGAGACAGCCGAGGGGGGATCGCTCAATGAATAGAGCTAAGCTAGCCTGCTGGGACATTTTACCCAAGGGAAATTATACGGCTTAGCTATCTAATTCGTCTTGTAAAGGCCCAATGGTGTATGGCATCAAAAGATTTAGGGGTAAGGGTTTTCAAACTATTACGAAAGGGAAAGACTTGCCGTGGAGACAGCTGTGAGGGGGTTTGGAGATCTAATCTGGATGAGCTTGGCTGACCTAAGGAGAAATCTACAATCTGCTTCAATATAGATGACGTGGGTTCTAGTGGTCTTTGGCTGACAAATGTTTAATAAAAGGGGGATTTATTCGGAATATTATAATCTGGCATTTTCAAACAATCTGTGATTCGTGTTTTTAAAAACAATCTGTGGGGGGAGAAAAAAAATGTACTGCAATCTTAAATAGAAGGGCATACGGGTATGGCCATCTAGAAATGTCAACAGAGATTCTCTGCTTTTGTTCTATGTTTGTTCTATTTAACAGAACAAGCGACAAACGATATAATAATATAAAATATAAAATAATAATATAAAAAGAAAGAAAACACAAAAACAAAAACAAACGCAGAGTAACTGATTGCTCAAAATATGTGGTTAAAAAGGTCTTTGCAGCTAAACAAAATATATAATACAAAAATTAAAAAACTCAACAATTCTGGGGGTCCTTTTTTTTCCTACTTAATCTTGGAAACCATGCAGTAACAAGGTGATTTTTGTTTTGAAGTAAAATACCAATTATCTGTTCAGGTACGTGCTCTACAATAAGATGCCAAGTTCAGTCATATCCGCCATTTTGACAAACTTTATATAATCTCTTCTATCGTGAGAAAAACAAAAGGTCAACAATTTCAAACCATAAAAAGATGAATTTCTGACAGCTATTTTTGTTATCCAGTTTGAGTGACAGAAGGTTTTAATGGACTGCTGATTTGATAATTGAATGTAACTTGGTTTTGATGCAATGTCTCAAGGTACATGCTCCGTCCATTACGGCGATAAAGTCCCACGAAGGTTGACAGATGAAGAAGATTGAAACCGTGGAGATGGACAGCGGCGGAGGCAGCGCTTTCCCGACAGTCATGCGTGTACATCGAGGTTCAGCATTTCAACACTCTATCTCATCGGGTGTGTATCCGAGATCAGTATGGCTGTACACTTGACTGTATGTGTTAACCCTCATTGAACCCCTTGGTCGTGATTCTGAGAAACTTAAACCGAGGTTAAATATCACAATGACCTCATCTGGCTCTTCCTAAGTCAAGGGTTAACCATACTATCACCATTCAAGGCTCTCATCCTATCTCTAATCACACTATCATCCTTACAGGGTTGTTGCCAGCCAAACTTAAATCTTTATACTAGTTTGAATCCATTCACCTTGCGATATTAATGTTCACCATGCAGGCAAAATGTGGGTGGCAATGACACGGGAAAAAAGAAGAAAACATCTCACCATTTGAACTAATAACATCATAACAGATTCACAGGCACTAACAACTACATTCCAGACATTCTGGGGCCCTCTCCTTGGTATAGAAAATACATCCTCACGTCTTACCTTCTCAAATCTGCATGAGATTCACCCCCGTCTTTTGAACACCCATACCCAATAATCAAAAGATGAGGGAGATGAAATTCTCCTCTCTATTCAAACCCCACATCAAAGCCAGATCAATATTCATAAAAAACAACCTCTACCACGGTCATAATCTTACTGGGGATCACTTCATTTAAGAGATCCGACGCAAAATGTTTACCAACCCTCTGCTTCCTCGGTATGTTTTCAACCGACGATGCTCATGAGATCTGTAAACGTTAATCAGTATTCCTGGGGATCAGCTCTCCCCTGCTGGCTGCGTTTGCCCCTTTTTCACTCAATGTTCAAAGAGATCTCTTCTGATAAGTCAAACTCCAATAGATCTAAACTATAGCCATTATCTCTGTCTTGTTCCCCGACAGCAATAGCAATAATGCATACTAGTTCTCATAACATCAACCAGGGGAGTTAGACTATATGTGATGCGATCAAGCAAAATGAGTCGTTTGACGACCCAGGTCATTTTTCATTTTTTGTATACATTTAAAAAGAGCATAATGCTTTAAAACTGTTAAAACCCGATGTTGGTACCACCTTTGGTTCAAAAGTTATGAAAGTAGAAACACAAAGAGATGCGAGAGATTGAAACTGAGAAAAGGGAGTTTAAAGTCGAGTTGTTTATTGAAACTACATCAGCACATTTTCTTTCAATGCTAATTTTGACCCCCTTTTTATGTTATTTATCAGGGAGGAAGTTGCCAATATAAAATAAGATATATTTTGGCAATTAAACTTACAAAACAAAATATTTTTGAACATTTCACCCCTGTTGGCTTGTTTCTCCGTACTGATATTTCCGACAAACGACTCATTTTGTTGCTTGATCGCATCACCTATTTTCCCCTCAAGCCTCGGTTTTGTTATGTCCTGGTTTATGAATCAAAGTAAAAACAAGATGGCTGCCCTATGAGTCTACCGGGCACATTTACAGACAGGATGTATGACGCCGTGCATGTGATCTATTGTAAATGATTTCACGCTCTCTCCCCATCCCCAACTTTTGAACTCTCCAAAGAGACTTTTCCCCCTCAAAGAAGGGGGACACATATTGTCCAACTAGAATGAGCCACAAAGGAGGCCTACTGACACTGTGATTGATATCCATGGCGTACATGAATATGTACATGTTCGATGAGTAACTTCATCTTAGTCTCAATCCCTCACACTGAGCAGTGGAGAATTCCCCTGGCTTTGGCTAACCTCCCCCCCTCCACGGAGCGCCTCACCTATTCTTCAGGTAGTACAGTCCCCAATCACACCAGATCATCAATGCAGCAAGCCCAGGGTTTAATACCCCTACGTGACTCCATAAATGAAACAGATCATGTGATTCCCAAGACGGGCTTAGCGACAATGCCGGCCACATCTGCGGGGATGCCATATTGATTGAGAGTAAAATGGGTTTCTTTTCTTTCAGACCTTATATCCTGCCCACCGTCCTCTCTCTTCTTCTCTACTGAAATCTTTTTTAAGAATGATGAGTTCTGTAAAATTGTTAGGTTTCATTTTACAGAGTGAATGAATGGCTAAATATTGATCTGCAATGCTAGAAATCCTCTCTTGCCGATTACAATCAGAAAATCAGCCTCTGTTAAAATTAACAACTTCCAGTTAATAGTTTTCAGTTCAGAGCAGCGTTCAAATGAAACTCTGTTTGAAGTTGATAATTTCTCTCTTCTTTTATGGTTCCAGTGTGAAAGGAAATGCAATCACCAAACACTCTATGAATTAAAGCCATCAGATTAAATTTCTGTGGAATTTGTTTGTTGTTATCCGTCACCATTATTTAATAACCCTCTAAATGGTGACTTTTTCATGGATTTATAATGGATGAACGTAGTTGTATATCTCTTCACAAAACCATCAATAGTAACATTTCAATGGGGAGGTATAATTAAATGAAAGCAGTCATGGAACAAAGCAGTCAACTCACAGAGCTAACAAGCTACTACAATAGTCGCTTAACAAATAATTACTATCACAACTGTCGACACGCTCATTGTCACACAATGGAAATGCTCACTAAAGCCAAACTGCTTATTGTGTTCCTTATTTAACCTTGTAAGAGAACCTCTCACCCCCGAATTCTTCTTGTCGAGCCGAATTCCGTCCATAAAAGAAATTATTTAAGTTGTCAATGAACAAGCCACACAACATTTTTGATTTGGCTGGTACCCTGCGAAGTACAACTTTTGTGGTCGGCAAGCTGACGCTATACAAAACATGAGTCTTGGCGTATAATACACCATGTGTACAATGCACTTCTTAGAGTGATGCTATCACATGTTCCAACTTCCCCCTTCAACTCATCCCCAAAAAACCGCTCCCGCTAATTCTTCTAAACTCATTCAGGCAACCGAGACATCCACCGCCGAAATTAAATTTTCAAACGTGGCCATCCATTTTTTTTCTTCCCTCTCTCTCTCTCCTTCTTAGATGCAGTCTTCTTCTTCTCTCGGGGTTTTTTCTCTCTCCCCGCAGGGCATGGACAGGGAATCCAATCAGTTAGCGATGGGGGAAAACAAGAGTGACGGAACAATTTGCAGTGTGTGGACATGTGTGCGGAATTGGAGAATCATTGTGGCGTAAATTGCACGCCGCGGCGGAAAATGCGACAGCCCCGACTGCCTCTCCCAAATGGATTACATGTATAATGTAAGGATTTATTAATAATGCGTGCTATCACACCAGACAAGGTGGTGCACGGGACACAATCTTGTTTGGGTGGTTTATTAAATGACAGAAAGGTCACACGGAAATAACCACAGGGTCAGTTTTTGACGGGATTTCATTTTCTGCTTTGGGGAAGTAGTGCTTGGGGCATTCAGTCGCACACAAAAAAATACCTAATTGGATAATTTGCGAATAAACAAGCTGAGGGAAAGTTGTTATAACAAGGCAAAATAATAACATGAAAATTAATTAGAATGGCTATAAAAAATCAATCGGAAGTTGCCCGCAAGGGGTGCAGATTTTGCCACATGACATGATACATGTATGACAATGAAAAATCACAGCATATCACACAAAGATACAATTTATACACAGTTTAGGGAAAAACTTATATGATTTCAAAACTTATAATGATGTCATCTTTTCAAAAAAAACAGCAATATGGGTAGTCAGGTTGTGAGAAAACAATACTTAACTTTCAATGTTTGAATACCATCATTATTCTCACAACGACTGGATATTATTTTCGCACAAATCAAGTACTTTTTCACACAAATTGGGTACTTTTTCACAAAATGTGTGTATTTTTTTCACTCAGATCAGGTACTTTTTCACACAAATCTGGTACTTTTTCACACAAATTTGTAATTTTTTACACAGATCAGGTACTTTTTCACAAAAATTTGATACTCCATGATGGACAAATCAGTTCTTATTCTAAAAAGTCCTCCAACTCAAATTTCTAGGAATTGTAATTTTTAGAAATGAAACTTAACTTTTATTAAATTTGGTTAAATTCTTCTTATTTTTTTATTTTATTTTTATTTTTTTATTTTTTTATTTTATTTTTTTGTGGGGGGGGGGGATGAAATGAAATTTCATATAAATCTGGATGAAATGATCATTTTAGCCTTGATTGCAAGGCTGTCTTTATTTGTCCACGAACACACGGAGTCCATCTAAGCACCGTCCACGCACACGCAGTACACTGATTCCACGCACAGGCTTGGTGCGTGTGCGTGTTTATCGTCCGTACAGACAGTGTATGCAGAGCTGCCAACATTTACATCTTGCAATCAGGGAGATTTTGTGCAACAATCAGGGAGATATTTAGAATTACATTCAACATAACAGGGAAAAAGTTTCCATAATCAGGGAGATTTTCAAATTTGTTCATCAGAATATGGAAAGATTGGTTTATTTTCAGGGAACTTTCTGCAGAATCAGGAAGAGTTGGCAGCTCTGGTGTATGTGTGTAATATCTGATTATGTGTGTGGACTGTCGGGCAATGGTCTACTCTAGCGTTAGCGGACTCCGTGCGTAGACTCAATGCGTGTTCATCTGTCGTTCTTTTAAACTCGCGCAAACAGCCTTGCAATCAAGGCTATGATCATTCTGGTCTATTCCCCTTTTTATACAGAATGGGATTACTATGAAGCAGGTTCAATATTCTTAGAGTACCAGACGTCAGGAACTAAACTCAACCTCATCCCCGATGGTTGACCATGTTATAGTATTTTTGTTATCTTTAATGTAACTCCAGTTCCTCAATAAGGATTACAACTCCAGAAATCAGCAAAAACATTGAGACTTCAACTATCCCAGAGGACAATCCAATCATCCCCACCCATCATAGCAACTGATTATTATGGGTAGCGTTAACGCCTCTTACGCCTTGCTCTGCCCTGTGCCAGACTGAATAAAAATGACACAATGGTGTGCATTTGTTTACATTTTGTAATTGAATATTAATGTCCGACTTTAGGGCGTGTGTTCACAAATGTGATTGGTCGATACATTGAGAGGTGGAGCTTATTTTATCAGACCATAGTAATTTAAGAATCACTCTTGGTTTGAACCCTACTTCTCCATAGACTGATCCATTAGGCACTGACCAATCACAACCGTGATCACGAGCCCGAAAGTCTGACACATTATGAAATTCCATTATGAAATGTAGCCATGTTTTCTCATACGAATAGCTGTTTCATGTCTTTTGCGTTTGGCGAGGTAGATGCATTTATGTCTTACAATCTATCCATTTGCAAGACATTTGCCATGATGGATGTGGATTAATAGATCTTCCATTAAAAGTATGAAAAGACCGTGCAATTCTCGCGCGTATTTGAATACTTTCGGGACCACTTTGGTCCTGTGTACATTGCTTTAGGAAACAAACTCGCTCACTTTCACGGGTCCTAATGTCCTAATATGGGCGAGACTTGCACAGTCTTTTGGGAAAGACCTGGTTGACACCAGCACAAAACTCTCCCAGGGTTCACCTCCAATTTCGAACTGAACTCCTGCTTGGGGTATAAGAAAGTTTCAATGCGTTCGATTCACAATACAGTGAGCCCTCTACAGTTTACACCAGCGGAGGCAATTGTCGACCCCAATTGTTTAAGTTTGAAGGAGGAAGGTCATAATTGTTTGTGTTTTATGGCATCAGATGGTATTTCTGGTGGGGGCTGGTTAATGTTTTTCACATGAGTCAGACATTTAAAGGTTTTCTTAAATTTTTGGCAAAAATAGACTCTCCAAGGTAAACTGTAGAGGGCGCACTATATTGTGAATCCATTGTAATATCCAAGATCGGGACAGCCCTAGGAGGCAACAATACTTACCATATAACCACTCCCCGATCTGGAATGAGAACTCACCTACAAATCACAGAGAGAGAAAAAAGGGAAAATATAAAAAATTACAAATTAGAAAATCCACTCAAAAAATCTTTGAAAGGGACAAAATATGATACTCTTTAACTAATCAGGGTGGTTTACTGAACATCATTAGTCATGTGGAGTCATTGATGGTCTCAATGTGTACACAGTACCAGAATATTAATTATAATAAATACAAGTAATAATGTACACGAGCTGGCATGTCCGCTAAACCCTATTTAAGGAGCATTAATTGTGGAGAGGCAAGGGAAGATTTTCTGATTAAAAGCATATTGAACCCTGGAGCAGGACATATTATAGTAGCTATTTTTGTTTCCCCCGCTATTAGAGAGAGTTTGTTTTGTTTTTGAGAAGATGAGTGAAGCAGAGGAAACCACCATCCCAGGGCAGAATATACTTTCAATTAAATGTACATGTATGTATGTGGGCCTACTGTACGTCCTTGAAGTTATTATACAGGATTGGTTGTTTAGTTTTTGTCAGAAAGCTTACTGATTACGAAGTTCATACTAGAAGCATTTTTTCTGTGAAATATTTCCCTCTGAAATGAAGTCATTTTTGAGAAAACTGTGTCTGAAAACATAATATAATTTGGGGTTGAATAAAGAAATATTTACTAGAGCAGGATTTGAACCAACGACCTCTGGTTTAACGTGCCGGCGCTTTATCAACTGAGCTATCTAGCCCTATGTTGGCGGTCTCCCTATTTTGTTAACATGTTTGTTCGAGGGTGCTAGTCAGAATCCATTCAACCTGTAACTGCCGTGTAGCCAGGGATCACACCCAAGTTTACGACACAACCTGGGAAGCGGCAGCCATGGGATCACCTAAAATAACGCAACAGCTGATTTTGGGTGTTACTACCAAAATTAATGACAATGTGTTTACATGCTGGAAAATTGTGCATGGTTTTCACTATTTTCTTCTGGCTCACAACAGCCGATTAAGCAACAATTTTCACAGGTTTGTAATTTCATGTAGATGGTTGATCAAAAAAAAAATGAACACTGTCTGCAACTATTTTGTCATCTGTACCAATCCTGTATAATACTTTTAAAGGGTTTGTATAACTGGTTTTTTTTTTTTTGGGGGGGGGGGTGTTTATTTGTTGAATATCAATTTGTTTCTTGAAGATAATATAATCATTTCAAATGTTATTGTGAAACTAACTGCAAAACGGCTCAAATAGAGCAGATCTATGTGTTGGTTTGTTTTCTTGTGTAGGTTTTTTTTTTTCTTTTGAGGGATCTCAAGAAGAGGTAAAAAAAATCCAATCTCATTCAGAAACAATAAAATTGCAGTAATCATAATCGCTCAAATTCCCTAGATATTAGTGCGGTTACTTAGTGCAGTTAAAACCTTTTTCAAGCTCTTGACAATTCCATAAGTTATCACACAACCGGGAGTTCTTGCGTCTCATATCCAACAAGCCTCGTTCGATATGGGACGCAGACGCACTATATTTTTCCGAATTCCATGAGCGCGCATGTGATAACAAATTTATCTGCAAGGAAACTTGACGCAGAGCTTACACAGCTCATTAGAAGAGGTTTGATATGGGCCGTGAAATACAAGTTAATATCACACTCTTGTGTCAACCAATCGACCAATCAGAATCAAGGATTCAAATTTGCATGAAGATAATTGTTTGTATCTTGATGCATTGATGTAAGGCAAGAACCAT